>JBAJFG010000578.1:0-512500 GCA_037903475.1 Ancylostoma caninum | reverse complement strand
GCGCTGAACACGAATACGACAACCATTTTGCGCGAGATATTGATTTATTGATTTTATTGATTTTTCGCTACTCTTGATCATGGGGTGGTAAAAACGTGTCTGCTGGGGTTTCTCAATACGCTGAATAAGAATGACAACCATTTTGCACGTAATATTGATTTATTGATTTCATCGATTTTTCCCCATTTTCGCTCGGGGACGGACAAAGACATGTTTTCTTGGATTTTTCATTACGGTGAATAGGAATATGACAAACATTTTGCATGAAATATCGGTTTTTCGATTTTATTGATTTTTGGCTCTTCCGCCCAATGAAGCGGTGAAGACATCTCTCCTGGGGTACCTCGATATGCTGAGTATGAATATGACAACCACTTTGTACAAATACGTCGATTCAATGTCACCACAAGTCGATAGGAAACGTCACCTGGGCTTCGCTAACATGCTGATCACCAAAATTATGGAGATTTTAATGAATTTGTCGGTGATAGTAATTGGCCTCAGCAGTATGATGTAGCCAAGGTAATAAAACACCCGAGCGAAGCCGGGTACGGCAGCTAGTATATATATAAAAGTTTGTGTGTGTGTTTTTGCGTGTATGTTCCTTATAGAAATCGCGGAGGATTAACCAATCCAGACCAAATTTTGCGTACAGGCCCAACGGGGGGCGGCGGAGGTCATAGGCTACTTTGTACCTGGGATTATCGATTATATCGATTTTATCGATTTTTCACTATTTTTGTCGAGGGGTCGATGAGGACGTATCTACTAGGGTTCTTTAATATGCTGAACACGATCATGACAACCGTTTTGCAGGGCGGTATCGATTCATTGATTTTATCGATTTTTACAACTTCTACTCGGGGATCGGTGGGGACATGCCCACTGGGGTTTTCGAATGTGCTTAACACGAATATGACAACCCTTTTTAATGACGGTATCGATTTACTGATTTTATCGACTTTCTACAACTTTCGCTCGGGGATCGGTGAGGGCATGCCCACTGGGGTTTACGAATGTGCTGAACACAATTATAACAGCAGTTTCGAATGACGATATCGATTTACTAATTTTATCGATTTTTCAAAGCTTCTACTCAGGGGTCAGTGAGGACATTTCTACTGGAATTATGCGCTGATCACAAATATGACAATCACTATGCATGGAACATAGAGTTGTTGGTTTTATCGAATTTTTAATCAAGTTTGTGACTTCCGCTACTTCTCAGGGACGAGTAAGAGCGCATTCACTGAGATTCTCAAAGATGATGTTCGCTAATATGGCACGCTTTTTCCATAAAGTTATTATCCAAATAACTTCACTATTTCATTTGTCGCCGATATATCGGTTAAACAAGGGTTATTCAGGTCCGTCAGTATCCTGATCACCAAAATGATGAACATTTCCAATAGATTTACCGGTGGTAGCAGATTTCCCCATCGGTGTGAAATAGCCGGGGTAGTAGAACACCGAGCGAAGCCGGGCATACCGTCTAGTCTGTTTATATAAAGTAGAATGTCTGTGCGTGTATGTATGTATGTATGTATGTATGTTCCTTATAGAAATTGCGGAGGGTTAACCGATCGAGACCAAACTTTGCACACATACCCATCAAAGACCGGCGGAAGTTTTAGGCCACTTTCCTCCAAAAATATCGATAGGTTTATCGGTCATATCGATTTTATTGATTTTTCGCTATTTTTTCCCAGGGGTCGATGAGGATTTGCCTACTGCGGTACCTCAATGCGCTGAGCACGAATATGATAACCGTTTCGCACAAGAATATTGATTTATCGATTTTATTGATTTTTTGCTATTCTTGTCCATGGGGCGATAGACACACATCTACTGGGGTTCGTCAATACGCTCAACACGAATATGACAATCATTCTGCACGAATTACCGATTTATCCATTTTTTTCATTTTTATTCGGGGACAGACAAGGACATGTCTACTGTGGTTTTCCAATGCGCTGAACACGAATATGATGACCGTTTCGCACGAATTATTGACTAATCGGTTTTGTTGATTTTTCGCTATTTTCACCCATGGTGGAGAGGTGTCTACAGGGATTTTTCAATATGCTGACAATTGTTTTGCACGAATATATCGATTCACTAATGTCTTCTGTTCTTTTCTGCTTCTGAAAAGGGGCAAAATGTGCTTATTGGAACAATCGAACACGCTAAACACCTAAGTACTAATATGACAACTGTGTTCCACAAATTTGTCATCGAAATAACTTTACTGACGTTTCGCTAGAAGTTGAAGGAACTCCAGGATATGAGTCCACCGATGGACGAGAGGCCCGCTGCGGCTTTGAAGTGTGGGGGATGCGAGGATGCGGGTCTCCTGATAGCGCATAGGTATTCTGTGGCCTGAAAGTGTGGGGAGTTAAGGGAACTTCAGTATATGGACTCGCGGATGGGGAAGGGATCTACTGTGGCCCAAGTGTGAGGAATGCACGGATACGGATCCACCGATGCACGACGGGTCTGCTGTGGCCTGAAGGTGTGGGAAAAAGTGTCGTGAGCGTTTCCACTAGAGTTTTACATTCGAAAATATTTTTCGAATATTCGAATATTCGAATTTTCGAATTTTTGGGGACCCCCGAATTTTCGAATATTCGAATTTCCGAATTTTTGCGAACAATCGAATTTTCGAATATTCGAACTTTCGAATTTTCTGAACCCACCGAATTTTCGAATATTCGAACTTTCGAACTTCTAGCGATCTCCGAATTTTCGAGTATTCGAATTTTCGAATTTTTGCGAACCACCGAATTTTCGAATATTCGAACTTTCAAATATTCGAATGTTCGATTATTTATTCGAATAACATTCCATTTGGTAAAAACATTTTGTACCCATGCATGTAGGCGAACAAGGCGATATGTTTGCCAATTACAACGGGCATGAAACTTTTCGGGTAGTAAGTTTCATTTGCCGTTTTGAAATTTCTCACAACCTTCTCATGAGTGGAAGCCTGTGCTGCTGTGGAGTTGGTCCCTTATCGGTTCTAAAATTGCAACGGGTTGAAATTTGTAAGCTTAAGAACGTCACTTGAGGTCTGTAACCATCATTAGAGGATCGTAAAGTGGATAAAACCCTTCGTCCGTGAGAAGGCTTTCGCTTTAACATCCCCGTGTTGTAGTTTAACAAAACGTGCCATGATACTAAATGTAGAGGTATTGACGCGGTAAAGATAATGTTGGGTACAGCGGTTCATTTACCTTGATCATGAATGAGTTTCCAGCTATCACATAAAAGCGTCAGCAATATTAAAAAAAACACTGTGTGTTATCCCGTTCCTCATTATTACTTCTGTTTATCGGGTCCAACTGCATGCTTGTACGTTGAATGTTAAGACCAACAGAACTTCTATAACAAGAAATCGGAGTATGTTTGGGCAGAAGGGATAATAATAGATCTCAAGATTTTGTGTGAAGTTTGAATTCCATAACTAACGGTGATGTACTTAGAAAGAGTTTAAACGAAGCAGTAGTCGGAAATCATCTAAATATAAGGAGGAATGCTGTGTAAAATTTTATAGTTTGCATCTCACTTAGATAGTTCTGGAGGAAAGGCTTGAATAATCAAAAGTATAGTTGAAACTGCTGGTTTCTTAAGTGTCTAGAAAGGTACATACGTAGGTTTCACCGGAGAGATCATCGTCGCCAATGTCGTATACCTCGTAGGATTGCAGTTTCAAAGCTTTCAAATGCTGTTGGTGACTTTCGAATGCGTGCAAAGATATGAGCAGATTTTTGGGAAATTGAGATTGAAATGAGAAATTGGACTGGGGTTTCAATCGGAATGGTCCTTCAGCGAGAAAATGGAACTGAAATAACAGTTGCAAAGCAAAACAATTCCAATTCGAATTTTCGGCCTAAAGTTCTCGAATATTCGAATTTTCGAATAATCCCGGACCCTCGAATTTTCGAATATTCGAACTTTCGAATATTGCAGAGCCATCGAATTTTTGAATATTCGAATTTTCGAATTTTTCGGAACCTCCGAATTTTCGAATATTCGAATTTTCGAATATTCGAACATTCGAATAAATATTCGAATTTTATTCGATTCGGTCAAAACTCTAGTTTCCGTGTTTCATATATAGGTTTTGAAAAAAAGTGTCGTAAACGTTTCTATGTTTTATATATAGATTCTACAATACTGGAACAAACGTAGCTCAAGCTGCTGAGGATGCAAAGGGCGTCTAAGTGGTAGCCACTACTGTTGAAGGGAAAGAGCAGATGTGGATGTTTGCTTCAGAGAGGTAGATTTTGGGCTGTAGGATTTACGTTGTTCTGTCAATTCCCCCAATCCCTGCTAATTCTCATTTTCTCTCACATGGAATGTGACCCTCCAAGTCTACAAGAGCGTACATCTCCGACACCTTCAACTGCTCCACTACAATACTGGAACAAACGTAGCTCAAGCTGCTGAGGATGTAAAGGGCGTCTAAGTGGTAGCCACTACTGTTGAAGGGACAGAGCAGATGTGGATGTTTGCTTCAGAGAGGTAGATTTTGGGCTGTAGGATTTACGTTGTTCTGTACAATCGTAGAGTTATGAGACGATTTTTCGCAAGGACTTGCTGTGAAGAAGAAGTACTGAGCATCTCAGCTTCTAAAAAAACCCAAGTTCAACTGGTCCAGTTCATGAGAATACATTGAATGCTCTAAAAAACCGCACGATCTTGTTGCCCAACCTAGTACTTTTTTGACGTGAGTGTAGTTTTGCTTCCCACTCTCTTCCTTACTATAATTTGTTCGCAGAGTTAAGAGTGACTAGCATGACAGGTCTATGGACATTTAAAACGTGCGGTGACAACAAACGTGGGATGTATCATTGCATGAGAAAGTAGCTTTACATGTTGATGTATGAGGAAGAATCCTCGAGAAAGGCTAGTATCGCGAGTACAAGAAGTTCGGGGTTGGCAAGGCGGCCAGGCTGGTAGAAAACACGCAAGTCATAAGGAGGATTTCCTATTCAAACTCATTCAATTTTTCTTTTTTTTTTCAGTACACATTGATTCGCATGAATTTTCTAGATGAGAACTGGATTCACCGCAAGCTCAAATAGACACTCTAGGCAAAGGTCTGGCCAACACAATATTACAAGGAGAGATCCAACGTCCCAATCAGTGAAATTTTTCTTAGTAGGATGTGAACCTGTATGAATCGGTAACAGGATGGTAACAGGCGAGACATTTAGTAAATTCTACTCGTGGCCTGGTCTAGCTACTGTCGAACACCTCGAGCAGTATTTTATCAATCAGGAAAAATCATCTTTTTCTGAGATATCGAGGTTTGTTGAATTTATCCACATCTCCCTCAGCGATCTATTAAACGAAGCGCCGAAAGGAGGCCAGAGCGGCTAGACATATTGTTCCATGAATGCGGCGGCACTCATAGACATCGGTAACCTTGAGGTGCAGACTGCGAGGCGAAGTGGCCGATTTTTAGGGGCTCCGACACGTTCGTTTCAGGACTCGCTAATTACGTCAATTCTGGCTCTCTTTCATGCACAGGATGGTGATTTCATCAGCTTCGCGGGCGGTCTCGCAGCATAGGAGTGAGGGAGTGTTTACAACTCTCGGGCAGTGCAGCATACGGAACAGGAAAACGCCTCTAGCGGCGCTTTAGCCATCTCTGCTGAAGTGAAGGACGGGATCTTTGAAAACTCTACAGCATCGCGGAACCAGGGTGGTGGCTATACCACGCGGTCGGCCCATTTGGGGGATGCCTCTGATCCATCCCTAGCTGAGGTCTCGATGCGATTGTGCAGTCACGACATCCGTTATTTTCGAGAGAGCTTGTGCACTAACCCACAGAGTAAACGTTTCGTAATTGCAAGCCTGATATTGTGTCACCAATCAACCAATAGTTGATTATAATCAATAAATATATAGTTTCCCAAAATTTCTGAATAACTCCCATGCCCTCACCATTACTCTCTAGATTTACAAAGGGCGCAGGCCGATGGGAAACAGGTGTGTCAAAAGTGGTGAAAACACTAGGATACGGCTCCGCCGATGGAGGACGGGTCCGGTTTGGCCTAATTGCCAGGAAAAACACCAGAATAACGTTTGAACGACCGCTGAAGGGCCCATTGTGGCCCAATAGTGTGGAGCACACCAACATGCAGGTCCATTGTAGCATTGGTTCGCTCTGGCTCACTAACGTGGGGGACGCCAGCATATGTTCACCGATGGAGTCAGAGTCCGGTGTGGCCCAGCAGTGAGGAAAACACCAAGGGAGGAAGGACCCGCCGTAGCTCAATGGTGTGGAGAACGCCAGAATATGGGCTCGCTTTGGTCCAATAGTTGGAGAATGACGGGGTGCTAGCCCGCCCATGGAGAAGAGGTCGGCTTAGCCTAACTGTGAAGAAGACGGCGGAATGCGGGCCCTCAGATAGAATGAGGGCCTCCGTGGCCTAAAGGTGTGGGGAACACCAGGATACTGTCCGCCAATACATATAAGATGGGTCCGCTATGACTCAGTAAAGTGGAGAATAGCAGGATACGGTCCACCTGAAGGAGAACGTGTTCGACGTGGCCCAGTGAAGTGGCAAACGCCAGAAAGCGGGTCCATCGATGTAGGAAGGGTCCGCTTTGGCCCACAAGGGTCCGCTTTGGCCCACCAGTGAGGAAGACGGCAGAATGTGGGTCCACCAATGGAAGAGTGGCCCAGAGGTGTAGAGAACGTCAGGATATGGGACCGTCAATGTAGGATGGGTGCGCTGTGGCCCAATAACATGGAGAACGCCAAGATAGGGATCCACTAAGGGAGAAAAGGTCCGGCGTGGTCCAGTGGCGTGAGGAACGCCGGGACCTGGGTCCACTGATGGAGGAAGGGCCGGTGTGGCCCAATAGTGAGAAAAACACCAGAATGCTGGTCCACCCATGGAGAAAGGATCCGCCGTGGCCCATTGGTGTGGAGAACGCCAGGATATGAGCCCGCTTTGGTCCAATAGTGAGGATACTAGGATAGGTTCAGCCTACGGTGAACGGGTTCGCTGTGGCGTAACAGCGAAGATGACGCCAGAATACGGGTTCACCGATGGAGAAAGGGTTCACTTTGGCCCAATACTGTGGAGAGCACTAGGATACGAGTTCGCTTCGGCCCAAAAGTGTGTAGAACGGCAGGGTACAGGTCCGCCGATGGAAAACATGTCTGCGTTGGTAAGTGTGGAAAACATACGATTACGTCCTACGATGGAGAAAGAACTTCCCATACTCATACTCAACTCATAACAAGAATTTCATATTTGAGCCCTGTAACGATTACTTTTGCTTTTTTGTTAATTTTCCAGGGATTTGGCAAGTGAGAAGCCTTTGCACCTGCCCCAAGTGGCTGCTCCACCCCACTTTCTAGCGTCCCGAAGGGGCGCTCAGTATATATGGGTCGCCAAATTTTGCTAATTTTATTTTCCGTTCATTTCTTTCTGCGTCCGCCACTGATATATATATATATATACATATATATATGCTATAGTTCATTTCTTCTTGCTGCTCTCATTTCCGCCTCAATGTTTTAACTCTTAATATACCTAACCATCACCCAGCATACTAAGTACAACCAGTATAAAACATCACTCGAGTATGCTCTATATGGTAACCAACGCACTGCTTATTTTTCACTATGCTTCATTTGGATAAAGCATCTTAGTAGTCCTTATCTCTCATCGGTAAGAGAAAAGAAATTGGTCTAAGTACTACCGTTGAGGCTACTGGAGTCTGGAACAGTAAAACCGTTACTGCTGAATCTCACCGAATGCTAACATATCTAAGGAACCATAACTCATATAAATTACGCCTTAATTTTTCCCATTACAAGGACGAACGCAGAGTTTTTTCTTGAGGGGATAGGAGGTGAGCACGGCGGGCCCTTAAAAGGGGTGTAGCGCCAAAAAAAATCGGCAATGTGATTAATATTAGAATTAGTCAATAAAAAAGCTGCAGAAAATAATGAATGAATTGAGAAGACGAAAATGAACTCTGCTCTAACTTTATTTGTTTTATAAGGCAATGCCCTCTGCGCCCGTCACTGCCTGGATGTCTCTCTTCTGCTACCTTTTCTTCTCACATCTTTCTCACCATCGTTATCACTTCCGTTGTCGATTCATTTTGATTAATTTTAATCTGTCTTGACATAGCATTCTCTTGAGATGCATTTCGTCATACTCTCATCTGAAATGGCTGCGTCAATTCTGAGCTCAGTAGCGATACATTTGGTGAGAGAATGTGTTTGGCAATACATTTTACAGGTCAGAATTTCGGTTAGCAACATATTTTTCGAGGGGGATGAGTCAAGAGTCTGTTTGGCGATAAAAAGGAAAGGGTATGTGTTAGCGATACTTCTACGGGTGTTTGGCAATACCAAAGGCAGGAAAATGTGTTAGCGAGATAAAACAGCGATCATGTAGGGTGACACGTTCATTTCGTCCTCACATTTAGTGGGAGGTTCAGAGTACCCCCGACTTCGCCAGTTTAAAATGAATAAAAATGTACAGGCGATATAAGAGATAAGGATCATGGAGATGAAAAGTATCGATTGTCACGTTACATCGCCATATATCGCTGCCAAACGGAGCTCATCGCCCGTATTCTAGAAGATGTGCCCAAAATGAATTGGCGATGTGAGCGACAGTGATAGTAGAAACGATGATTATCGACCGCCACGCCCCATTTATTATCATCCCTCTTACGTCTGGAGTCTCCTCACTCACTTTATCCGTGTGGCGATCGCCGGCGGTCGTGGCGATCGCAACGTCAGCAGGCTGTAGTGGCGATCGCCACGATTGCTGACGAAGTCTGGGGCGGTGCCGACCCGCCAGCCAGCGACGCTGTCGACCCGGTTGGCTCAGCTGAAAAGGCAGCGGACTCCGAAAGTTGATACCATGGCACGATTCCTGATGATATCGAAATTTTTGCTCGGTCGATAACCTTTTTGTTTGAAGATACAGCTGGCAAGTTCCGCGCGGCGATACATTTGGAAAGGGTTGTTTGGCAATACTTTTGCCGGAACTTCTTGCTTGGCGATACATTTGACGAACTTCATTTGCCTGGGTTGTTGACAAACTCTGTGCGACGTTGCCAAGCGAACCTAGCCAAACGTATCGCCAATTTAAAAGTGGACAAATTATCAGCGTTTGGCTGAACACATGTGAAAACTTCTATTGAAATTCGAGAATAAAGTGTTTTTGAAGGTAAACTAGAACAGTGCAGATGTTTCAGAAGACATGCAAAATCCTCATGGACGTTCCCCCACTGGATTTCGCCAACGAGATTTGCTGTGGAAATTGACTCACGATTTCCTGGATGCATGCAAGGAAGAGTGATGTGAGTGAAGAACTCAGAAATTAACCAGTCGCACGGTGCGGTTTAACCTTCTGAACGCTCTCCATTCGTCTCACTTGCACAGCTTAACTTTGGTCTCAGAACTACACATTTTTAGGCGAATAAAAGCGTTGACGGTTTCAAATCAATCACGCTTCCTTATGTAAGGTCACTATATCTGTGCAAAAATAACTCTCCAGCATCACCTTGGCGGATTGGGAGGGCATAGGTCATTGCTTGACATGTGAATTAACAGTCGTACAAACAGTTCTTATGTTGTCTAGTAGAAATATTTAAGTCGAAATAGGGTTTTGAAAGGTTTTGTGGCGGGATGCAACAGTCCTGATTGGAGTTTGAATCCTGTGAACATTTTGCTTTGTGGTAAATGGACAGGAATTTTTAAAAGCTTCCAGAAAGAGTAAAGAAAGGGAAGGGTATGCAATGGTGAATAGAGTAAAGTGCTTCACATTAAGTAACTGTGCAGGGAGCTTCGCGATTGTTTTCAATTCTATCCCCAGAATGAGTTTGTTCTCCCGACAAATGTGGATCGAAATCGCGACATTAGGGTCCTTGTGGGCAAAAACAGCGAAAGTAACGATGACTCGTCCGTATTTTGGCGCGTGGCCAGCACATGGCGACGGTGGCAGATGATGCAGAAGCGCGCATCCTAGGTGCGATTACGCTGAGACCATAAGGGCCTACACCCATTAAGTGTTATTAATGAAATCGAGAAGTTAAGAGCGTTTTGGTCCTGGAGGTTCTAGTATTCGTTTACAATAAGATTTCTCTGCGTTATCAAATCTAGGACTGGTGTAATAGTTTGATTTAGGTATGTGATTCCCTTCTGTTTGGGTCCCATAGGAGGACGATATTCAATCAACGCTGTCCAAGTGACCGACAGTGCCTTCGTTGTTCTCAACATGAGAGTCATCGCAAGGTAATTTCTCTCTTTCCGCTCCTCGAAGGCCTTTTTGTTCATAGAATGTAAACGAGAGGATACTCATTGGAAAGTTGCAAAATGCGTATTAGAGCCTTCCCCACAAATCACGGTGTATTTACATTTTATCTACGCATGGAGTTAAATTTAAGTTGCACTCTTCCAGCTGCATGTTTTGCACTGGTTAGTTTACATAGGCCACCTTCCATCCGAATGCTCACTGTGGTGGTGCCTATCTGCTTTGTCCCACATCCATGGGTGCTTTTGGCTACCCCGTAGGAAAGTTCCAAACACCATAAGAACTCAGCATTCTTACATCTCGATCATTTCTTCTAACACTAATGCAACCTATTTGTAATATTCAGAGTTTCCTCCTCCATATGGGATGCCATTGAACAAGCAGATTTTGTACGCTGCGTTCACTCCGTCGGGCGACCACGGCCGATTACCGCACGATTAAACTCTAATGTAAGATGAAAACTGTTTGCATGCCTTTCTTCATTAAATCCTACAGTTAAAATTACAGTGGATTTGCAACACAAACCAGTACTTTCTTGCCCAACGCCTTGCTGAAAACGACGTATTTCTTTCGTGACCTCTTGACGTAATTTTCTAAAGCCATGCACGTTCTTCAATTGGACTACGATTCTAGGTTTGGTCGTATGGGTCCGCTTTTGGAGAAAACGCCTTTCTCAGTAAAAAATGCGTGTCACTGCGATTAGCGATGTATCGCGGCTGGAAGGGCGGCTGGCTGGCCCTTCCGGCTGCAGTCATTGCAGTAAAAGGTATCCCATATTTAATGCTGTAAGGTGTTAAAAGGCGGTCGCATGATGTCTCTTGCCAACAGATCAATCTGGCAAGGAGGTGTTTGGGTGTGTTTCGCTACCTAAGGGTGCAGGAAAGACGCAACTCGCTACCATGACTCCCACGCTTCCAGGTTGGCAGGTAAGCATTACCCTAGTGGAGTGATCAACAGCGCAACACCCTCCTGTCAGGTACGGATGCTTGGCGACGATGTGGCGTGGATTAGGTGTGGAAGTGACGGCAGGATGCATGCCTTAGCGCCAGAAAATGGACTTTTTGGTTGTACCGTTAGGTGCACTCCTGAAAATGGTGGTAACTTGTTGAAGGTGAGTTAAATCTCAGGATTGCTTAGAAAAATCAGAAGGTTATGTGACTCTTTCAAGATGATTTCAAAGAATGCAATTCTTGTTAACTGCGCCTCAACTAACAAAGGACGTTTTCACTGGGAAGGCTTAGAAAGTTTACTTAGCAAAGAGGAACGCATCAGTGATTGGAGACGTGAAAACTGGAGTTCCGACCAAATGAGGTGTTCGTCCAACTTTTTGTTGCAATATCACATTATGAAGTAGTTCCTCGGTCAGGCTGCCATCACACATGAACTGCCACTTCACTGCGTTCACTAGTGGCGCTCCTAACGCTCATCCTAATTGGGAAGCGAGTGCAGGCGTACCTATCAGTTTGTGAGTTGTACGACACATATTGAGAACCATTGGATCTCGGTAATTCCCACATATATGACCCTATTTGTAGCATAATTTTTGGATGCAGACGCACCGATGAGATGCCACTTATATACGAAACTGAGTCGTGGGAGCATGGGGTGATTATGGCAGCTGGTATTCGGACGATCTCCTACAGTGCTCTCGACACGCCATGTTTGTTTTCCTTTCGTGCTAGATTATCTTTCTGTCATGAGCATAATAATTTCAAGGAAGAGTGAATCTAAAGCTGAAAATTCTTTTGTCCTTAGTGCGATCTTGAGAAATGAGGGTATGCGTTTCAATAAGTGGTGCAGTGAGGGCCGTGTGACGCAATCTGAGTCAGAGTCTGCAGTGCAGACTCGCGACTGCAGTAAACCATATCCTCAGGAACTCTAGAAACCCGGTTTTGCATGGGATTTGCATCAGATCTGCATGGGATTGATAAATGCATCCGTGGTTTATAACCGATGCAGATCCCACGGAAAACTGATGAAGATCCCATGCAGAACTGAAACAAATCGAAGGTAAAAAAAAAACTCGGTTCTGCATAGGATCTGCATCGGTTCTGCCTGAGTTTCAGATTCCGATGTTTTTTGATCGCCTATTTGCTTTCTGCTGAAATTCTAGGGTAATCTCATGCATTGCTTTAGATAACTTATTCCGTATGGTTCCCCTGCCCTTTCATTCCTGTGCAGAACACACACACGAACCACACAATGATTTATTCCTAGAAAACAGAATAGTCCTAAAATAAACAGCACATTAATGGAACAAAAAACAACAAAACAACAGTTCTTCTCATATAACACAACAGTCACAGAATTAATTTAACAAACCAATTCACAGAATTATTCCCACAATTCATGAAAAACAAAAAATCAAATGAAGCAATTGGCAAAACTTGTACCGTATAACAAAAAAAAAACTATGTCTTGATGCTCCGCCGGGTGTTGTCACTAAAAAATTATGACCTAAGTCTTTTACAGCTTGCAAGATTTACAGCGATAAAGGAAAATCTACACAGTTGGTTTGAAGGTTTTCTAGAAGGCAACAATGAAGGCTGCGTGGTCCTGTGGCGACACCATGGCAGTTACAAATTCTGAATTAAAACAGATCCTCAGACCGCGAAAGTATCTAAGAAAATGTAACCCTACCTGATAGTTTTTTAAATCCCACTGGTATATTCTGTACGAAACGGCGAGTCCGCACACGCACGCGGGATCGAGAAGCTGCCACGTTTGCCAGCGCTCCACGTCATCATCCCTGATCTGCTTATCACGTTTCATCGTTATGTTCATGGTATTGACCAGTAATTTGGATGTGACGTGGACGACGTGGCAGCCAACAGCATCCGTCCTAGCCGCGCCGCCTCTCGATCCCCGCGTGCGTGGGCGGACTCATCGTTTCGGACAGACTATATCTGGATAAGACGGTTTCGCATCTTCTGGGCACGAGGCGTCAACAGGGACAGATCTTCAGCTTTCTTCATTAGCTGGAAAGGAATGTTGAAAATGAAATATTTATTATATATATATATATATAACATCATGACTTATAACAAAGGGCTTAGTCTCTCACGTGTGTGTGTGCTCTACAGCGAAAGAGTGAACCCGTTGTAGAGAAAATGCTCTACAACGGGTTCACTGTTGCTGTAGGAGTGGCCCATGTGAGTGTTTTTCTTTCATTGTTTCCTTTAGTTGAAGTTTATTCGAAGGTGTGAGGCCTGTGGCTGACCGATATCGACCGGCTAGCCCCAGAAGAGGGCCGCGCCACGCACGCGCCGCATGCTGGGCGCGCTCAAAAATTTTCCGCCGATTGCGCGTAAAGACTATAACTACGGTCGATCGTAGCAACGTAGCGCCTGTATAGAGTGACTTTTCATAATGCTGCATGCTTCAACACGTCATACTCCGCCAAATCACTACACGATTATTGTCACCAGTGAAACGCACTATGAAATGATGGCGATTAACCGTTATTCCACTACAGACTGGCAGGATCGGCACTTTAACTCGTGTGGAGAATAGAGTTGGGGTGGGGCGGGGCACTCCATGAAAGTTCATAAAGTTTAACTTTAAAAGCTTAAGCCTAAGCCTATGCTAAGCCTAAACCTAATCCTATGTTTAAGTATGGGTTCAGGACCAACTCTAAGGTTTATGTGAGGAGGCCTTACGAAAATGAAACAAGCATGAATGAAAGAATGAATGAATGAATGTTTGAGATGAACGAGGGATGAATGGAAAACATGAATAACGGAATAATCATCATTATGAGGCCTGTGGGTGATCAATACGGCGACGATGTCGGTTCCGTGTTGATCGTGTCTTGCATGGATCTACGTGAGTTTTTACACGTTACAACATGTTCTTTGGTTAGCCAATGCTGCAACCGGTCAAAATCCCATGCAAAACCGATTCGCTTCCGTAGCCCACAAAATCCCACGGAAATCCCATGCTAAACTGATGCATTTCCCGGCCGATGCGAAACCGGGTTTCTAGAGTTCCTGAGGTCGACAACTAATCGATCCCTTCAAATTGCTCTGGGTGGCGACATCATTTCCCACTGATGTCTATGCATCATCAACACCAGTGCAAAACTACCAGAATTCAACCAAGTGGAACATTATCCAGTGAGAGGGAGAGGTGTAAGCTGTTGTCCATTTAAAAGCAGCCCTCATAGAAATCTTCGTTTCAGAAATCTCGCCCTTTCCCAGAGTTCAAAGAGGCCTAACACTGATATCTAATGACAAAACGGCGTGAAACGCGCGGGAAATCTAAAAACAAACAAACAAACGGAATGATGTCTTCCATGCGCCTCAAGGATGAGCGGATACGAGATTTTCCGCGAAACGGATAACGGACAGGCCAAAAATGACCGGATAACGGATACCGGATGAGTGATCCAGATACTACAAACCATCCCATCCCACAGTATTGAGAATGATAAATGAGATATACTATATGAATATTGTGGAGAAGAATTAGCAGAAATTCTTCGTCTTGTTAATCATCAAAATTCGTTATTCTGAGCACGACGCTGAGCATGGCATCATTATGAAGAGGTGTAAGTATACGTAGTAACTATGTAAGTATACGTAGTAACTAGAGTGCCATAAAAACAACAGTTTCCAGTGACATTTGGATATTTGTTAATTTGATTGGCACACTAGCTGCTTGAGATGATACGTGTCCGTGTCTTTTCAGTATAACGGTGAGGTATCCGGAGGCTGTACTTCCGAGGCTTTGTTTGGAGGTGGGGAGCTGGAGGCGGCTGAAACTTTGCTCCAAATATTTTTTGTGGAGTTCTGAGTAACTTTCTAGTACTAACTGACTATCATAAACGTATTGACTTCCGCATGCTATTTGATCAACACAATTAAAAATTGATAGAAACAGTAGGGTTTAATAAATAGTCAAAACGAACCTTGCAAGGAGGAGGCACTGCTGATCGGTGAGTTGCGAGGTCATCAATTTTAACTTTTTTACCCAAACAAACCTTCGGAACTCCTGCGGAGCTTGTTCGGAATTTTCGTCGGATCACCCGCGATAGGTACCTCCGCGAAAATTCCGAAGGTGGTTTCGAGGTATAGCCTGACTATTGTCTGACGACGCAGAAAGCAAGAGCGAGAGCACTTCGTTTTGGGCAGTTACAAGTCTGTGTTACCTTTCTACAAGAGGTCAGGTGTGGTGCAGTGGTAAGAGGCTCGCTGCGCCGCACACGGTCATTGGTTCGATCGCGGTAGCCAACTAGCCATCCATCCCCTCGCGATCGCTAAAGTGGCACCAGAGAAGTCTAGGAGGATGAAGCAGAGACTCGGTAAATGGTGGTTTCGAGGTTTGAGTTATGAGCTGCCACGAACAGAGTTGTGAGCTGCCACGAATGCATTCAAGACCGCTACTTCCCACTGTCTCCTCTTGAATGTTTCGCTTGTCTGTTTTCTTTCGCAAAAGAAAGCTATTCTCATTGAAAGCTATGAATCTACTACTTAGGTTCCGCACTTGTCAACGATCCACTGTGCATGAGAACGTCAATGTCGTTTAGCTTCCCACATCTCATTAAGCAATGGCTGGATATAAAGCAAAATGTACGCGAGGTATGCTAGTAACTTTGGGATTATGCTCATTAGTCAGCTTGAGTCGCTAGCACAGCACTGCATCCGCAGCAGCACAGCTGGCCCTGAACAGAGATCTGGAGCGTCGATTGAGAGCAGTGGTGATATCGCTGGAAATGGTGAGTGCCGCTAGCAGTTAAGGTACCGCTTCGCGTGTGCCGTACACCGTGCTAGCGACTCAGGAGCGCTGACGTTCCCTGTGGAACGTGCATGAAATATCTAAAATGATATTATTAGCAGGTGCCAAAAATCTTTATGGTCAACTGGTACCAGCAGGATAAGAATGGGAAAACTAAATGGCCAGGCTTTGGGGAAAACGTTCGTTTATTAGAATGGATCTTTAAGAGGTATTCAAGCATTATCAAATGTAACGAGACGTTTAAAAATATTCGTGCTGATACGTCTATAGAGTCACTCGAAAGTCTGCCCTTGTTCAAGCGCTATATTTAGGGTAATATATTGGAAATGTGCGTTTTGCATCGAACAAATTATCTTCTGAAAACGAAACTACACTACCTCAGCAAAAGTTCGAGCTAGAAGTACAGTGTGTTTTTCCGGGAGTAAAATCGCGCGCGATCTCTCCAATAGATCAAATTCTCAGTCGAAAAACCACGTGAAAGCGGAGGTTCCAGCAATTCGCACGTAGCCTTTGTACGGGGTCCGCAATTGCACCGATTTTACTCCCGGAAAAACACCCTGTAGGATATGAATCTTCTAATATCCCATACGGAGAGTGATGGTGCTCGCAGCGCAGTGACTTGAAATAGCGCTCACCCAAAAATTGGTTTCGTCACAGTTTTTGGATTTTCTCTGCCAAGCAAGGTTTTGCTCATTGAAGCAAGTGCTCGTCTGATAACTTCAAAAGTTCAGCTTGCATTCCAAATCTTTCGCACTGATAATGAACAATGATGGCATTAATTCACAATAGTTACTATCAATAGAAATATGCAACTTAGATCTCGGAGAACCTTTCTTGTTGATGCAGGATGTGCGAAGACCATTCACAGTGACCCTGCAGACACAAGCAGGTTTACAGCAGCTTTAACAATATGAGTCTTTCCGTAGGTTTTTGCTGTAAATCCGACGGAAACGAGAGTAGGTTTTCTTCTGAGACCCCATTTCGCAACATCGTGTGGTTTAGCTGCCAGTGTAGAAGATGCAAGAAATCGTACTCGATTTGCTCGTTTACATCATGGTAATCAGGAGAAGACATCGACTTCCCTAGCTCATCTTTTCTCAAGTGATAACAAGGTCGCCTTGTCCATAGCGAGCTCTGGAGCGAAATGTCTGTCTCTGATAACTGTGCAACACGAATGCAACCCGAACGGTGTAATGCGTCGAGTAGAGACCCTGTCAGCATCTCCTCCCAGCTGCTGCTATCCTCTCTTCAATTGCTGCCATCTTTCAACATTTGCTGCTAAAGGGAAGAAGGCTTGAGCAGCAATTGAGGGAAGGATGGCAGCAACTGGCAGCGTTGCTGCTAGAATCTCTACTCGAGCCATCACACCATTCGGGCTGCGAGCATTCGTGCTACACAGTTATCAGAGCTGCTGCTCTCATAAGAAAGAGTCTTTCAGATCCGAACAGTGCATTTCTACCAGTAGTACCTTTAATAACTCACTTTCCTGAATTGGTCATACTTGTTTCGTCACTTATTCTGGTGTGGTTGAAGTCAGACAAAAGCTTTTGTATTACTGTATCAATTAAGATGCACCGCACCAAACGAAACCGCAGCACTATCTACAGCAATTGGGCTTATCCCACAGAAATTAAATGTTGAGGTACAGTATGTACAATAACTCCTTCTTCTCAGTCTAACAATAAAATTTCTTATGGCAGTCTTCAAAACAAAAATCCCGTTTTGAACTTGTCAAGTGTATTTTTAGGGAATCAAAGTCGATCTCTCACCTCTGCTCACAATACAAAAACAATTTTGGACGAAAGAAATCACACAAATTTACTCGTTCCTTCATACAGAAATGGGGAATCAGAAATTACCCATAATTAGAATCATACTCGCAGACATAGCCAAACGTGTTGCTGAAATGAAATGACTCACAACCAGCAGTGGTAGAATAAAGCTTCTGTTATTTTGTGTACAACAAAGCTGAATAAATCTCAGTGTATGCATAATGATGGAGTGTCCGTGTGATGTCGCGGTCGCGTTAATAAACGTGGTGCATTCTGATAAACCTGTTGCATTTGGTGCAAATCATTGACTGATTGCAATACAATGCAATTCTTTCGATGTCACTGCATTTTTTCATTACATTGCATATATTGCAATGCATTAATAGCAATGCACAAAAAATACAGTATATTGCCATGGTTGCAATAGGGTATTCTCGCGCACTGCTTCGTATCTGGTGCAATGAGAAAGATGCACCGCACTTTTTAATCGGTTTATTGCATAAAATTCGATGCAATAAATGCATTGCATTGACAAAAATGCACGGCGTTGATAAGAAAACAGCGCATTTGTTTCTGTTCAATTAAGCAAATTTGAGAACTCTCGCGCATTGCGTCGTACTCAATGTAATAAAAACAATGCACCGCATTTTTCCTCAATTTATTCACTCAAAGTTTTTCTCTTTTCCTTTTGAAATTATTCATTTATCTATGTGAAGAAATGAAGTTTAGACTAGCAAGAGATTTATGAAGCTTAACTGTAGCTGTCGTGATTAATATGTGCAGGCACTCCTCGTTGTGAGGCGGCGAGAGGCGTCTGAGGAATGGATCTCTATTCGGACGAAGGACGAATTCAGGTTATTGTGGATAATAAGCGTGTAACAGCTGCTGCACAGCTGATTTCGCTGCTCAATTTGAGCGGACACTCCAAAGGGAGGTTGTGATGATTCCTCCAAATTATCGTTCAGACGAATATAGCCACGTCCGACTCGTCTTATTTCAGAGGTCTAGGAACGTATCATACAGTATTGTATTGTACGGAGTTCACTCGACATCAGATGAGGCAGAAATTGGTCAGAAAGCGTCGCACGACTAGGATCCGTTTATGGTCAGAAGACCACAACCGGCTACCTAGGGTCAACAGGAATAAGCATAGGAGAGAACAAGCAAGAGGCTTTAGTTATGTACAATAGTACAAATACGTTAGCTGTTTAGGATGCGAGCGAAGCGCTCTAACCTTTATTACACATCTCTACCATCGTCTCCAAATGGAGACGTCACGGTAGATCAACCCGCCGACCTATTATGCTCTTTATTTTAGGTGCAACGTTTACATGGCCTAGAATGAAAACCTTGCTGATTTTGCCTGTGTAACAGTGATGAGCATGGATGGAGCATTATGTTTTATTATTGTCTTCATTATGATGTCGCAAAAAAACGCAGCTAGCCATTTTTTTCTGTACCTGCCAATGATTAGCTGGTATCAGCTCTCGGACTGTCTCGTGACCGACCATGGAAGGGAGTACGATCTTGCTCATTTCGTGCAACAGCTTCTCTCAGATCACAGAGTTCATGAGGATGACAATACATGCACTCGTCCACCATAAAAAAGGCTAAGATCGAGCATCTTCATGAAATATCGCTGTTTAGAACAACCATGCCGAGCGGATCTGGTTCGTGGTGGAAGTAGTTTCACGTCTAATTGGGGAAGAGCTGATACAAATGACAGACGCTTTTACTACACTATTTGCTTGATTATAAAAATGGCATATCATACTGGTAGAAATGTAGGTTTGAAACTCAAAATATTATGTGGTATTATATGTTAAAACCTCCTTCGTTCACGCCACGATAATTTTCATGCATGGACTGCCTTCAAGGCCCATGTAATTGGCATAACTAAAGAACATTTGGCGCGCAGGTATTGGTTCATTGATTTTGTCAATGCATTTCCAAGGGTTTACTGTGGTCAAGCCTTTACTCAGGTTCAGCATGCCAGACGACCCCAACGAGAATCGTTCCCGGAACGAAACACATGAGAAATCGATAAACTCAATGAATCGATAATGGTCATGCACAAACAGTTGCTGCAAGGGTTTCTACTGGAACCATAACTGGGCAGAACGAACGCAGTCCGAACGGCGTAATGGTTCGAGTAGAGACCCTGGCAGCAACTGTTGTGTTTGAATAGTCGGGTTCTGCAGAGGCTGGTTCCGCATCAGCGTATATACAGTGCGTTTCATAAGTATAGACGCACCCCAGAAAACATTGGTACACAGTTCCACGTAACTTTTTGGAGAAAACCACGTGTGCCAATCGAATGAGCGTGCCCAAAAACCCTTGTTTACGTCGTTTCACCCGAATTTATGGAAAAAATAGGTAGATCCAGCACTTCCCCCTCTTAGGGACCGTTTCATAAATATAGACGCACTTTCAGAAACCGATGATTTCACAGAGGGAACTTCCTCGCAACAGCAGATTTGTAGCTGATAGGTCTCCGCAATTCCCAGGCAACTCAAAAAAACATCGGTTGGCATAGATTTACCCATCCCTTCCAGCAAATGGCTATCAAAATGGCTCTTAGTACAGGCAATAACATTTTTCAGGTTTGTTGTGCTGGAAGATATTCGGTTCTGGCCATGAATGTCATCTGGTAAGATGCTGCAGGAATGTTCGATGTTGCTAGTATTAGAATACGGATAGTACCGTTAAATAGGGCTTCTCAAAATGCTTATTTGTTGAGCGACTGGTATAGGTCACGCCGGTTTTTCGATGGAAAGTGAGCTTTCTCCTTCTGTGTGCTGCAAGAAAATGTAATAAATGGACACTAAAGGTGCTCTTATGATTTGAGGAATTCGATTATGTAGAAATGGAGATAATATCGAGGATGTCGTTATGAGAGGAAACATCTCCAACTTTGGCAGCGCCTACCTCCAAAGGTGCTCGTTTTGAGAGAGTCTGGCTCTCCTCGTATGTCACCCCAGCGGCGTGCATTCATTATAACGCAGTCCGAGTGAAGCTTTTCTCATTCTGTAAACTCATTTAAACATAGCAGGGGCTTTCAAAAGATCCAAAGCAACCAACTCGTTTTTTCGACATGCCGATCACCACGTTCCTTCCGGGTAAACAAAGCTGTGAAGCTTTTTGGAGCGGGATAACCCCAGGTATGAGATGAAGTCAACAATGTGCAATGGTGATGCAGCGGTTGAATACCTTTTTAACCCATGCACTGCATGACGGAGCCGACGCAACGGCTCAGACACCATTAATGCACATCATGTGCTTCGAGTTCAGGAAGGGTATGCGACGCCGTCTTTGATGCGATGTCTTCTTTTGCATACCAAAATTCTTCCTTCGATTGTAGGACTCGATATCTTATACATATTTGCAGGTGGACCTCGAAGGACCTCCCCCCTACCCGGAGATCCTGCGATTTCAGCAGACTACAGCATGCAAATCTTTTAGCTGCCCCTGCCTCGCTCCAAAATGTTGTGATCCAAGTTGAAATGCAGATTTACGTTGTAGACACTTATTAGTTTTCATCAAAATATTGAGCCCAGTTTTTCCCCTGAAGATAAGATTTATTTGTATTTTCTCATACACTGCGTCTATACTTATGAAACGGCACATTTAATGGTGATGTGCCAAATCTATCCAGTATTTTCCATAATCACTAGTGAAACAACGCAATCTTAGGTTTTCTGGCATGCCGAATCGATTGACGTTTGTAACTTTTCTCATGAACCTGTGATGACCTAGGTACCGGCATTTTCTGGGGTGCGTCTATACTTATGAAACGCACTGTAGTCCATTCAACCGGTACTGAGTAGTGGTGGAAGGATCATTGGCCAATCAATTGATAGTGCAAGACTGTTGTCATTCTTGTGATCATGTGGTAAAAAACTCCTCTGAGTTCCGTTCCGGCACGCCTGCAGCACAGCTTGCAAATAATAAAATCAACAAATCAATGACCACGTGGTGCAAAGTGGCCTTCAGATTCTTGATCAGCGAGGTGAGAAACCCGTGAGGGTACGGTTCCGCCACACCTGCAGCACAACTTCCGAAAAATCAATAAAATCAATAATTCCATAGCCACGCGGTGCAAAATGGTCTTCAGATTCGTGATCAGCGCGGTGGATTACCTCCGTATGCCCATCGCATGACTTTGACGACTCGTTCTACCCTCCTTTCACCAGCTAGCTCAGCAAGTCACAAGGAGTTGAATTGCATCGTCGACAGCATCGTATACAGCTTGTAAGTGAGAAGAGGGCTAAATGATCAATATCGCTGACATAGTGTGACATAAAATGAAGTAATGTATTTCGTAGAACTCACTAGAAGATTTCTTTCCTGCAATATAATCTGTCCAGCGCGTTCTTTGCTTCACAAACAGAGGTACCCCCACGTGGACTTGCTTTGGGAAGATCCTTTTGCAGCACCTTGTTCAGCACAACACTCCGGAGCCTCTCAAATACAGGTGTCCGGACGAGGGCCTTCTATGTATGGCCGAATGACCACACCTTGTGAATGGGCCTGTCGTCTCCTCCTAGAAATAATTCATTGAAGGAGGTTGTTCTATGCCGTGCATATAAGAAAGATGGAGAGAAGACCCACCTTTAGCCACGCACATCCTGCACGTGTTTGAGGCAGATATTGGAGATCTGCCGCATCCTCTTTCCGTTTCCCACTTCTATCGACTTCCACATATGGGTTTTCATCTTCTCGTAGCAAACGGAGAGAGGAGCACAGTCTTTATGCTTCGCCTCCTATGAATTACGTATGTTCAAGGTCGACTTCATGCGTCGCAAAAAGACTCACCTTTCTCAGATTGTTGCCAAACTATTTCACGAGGTGCCACCCGTCCCAGAAATGAGGCACATTCCCTATCTGGAGATGGAGGCAATCTTCCACCCATCTGCTGATAGCCATCGCAGTAACCGCCGCAGGCCCTACACTTGCATTTGCGAACTGCTCCCATCTAGGTCGGGTGAGTAAGCTCAAACAGATAGCTAAGCAACAAGTAATCTGGGCACAAAGCGGTGTCTTATGAACGTACTAGTTTCTGAGTGATGCAACACTTCAGTGTGAAGCACCAAGTTCGTTTCCAGATCTACCATGGCAACCTCCCCAATCAGTGCACTGTACCCACGGCTATCGAATGCTCCATCAACAGCTAGATGAAGCCCCTCTCCGTTTCCTGCACAATAGATTTTGACTAAGCAGTTAGAGTGTGACTGGAACTCCTAGCTCCTACCACGTATCTGCTCCGCACTATTTCCAATATATTCTGCTAATGGTGGTGGTACACTTTTTCAATGGCTGGCTTGCACCATTTGAGCCATTTCCAAAAAGTAGAGTCCGAAATGAATGCAAGACGCAGCTGCTTCTCCCACCGTTGCAATTCCTGTTAGAGAAAATAGAGTTAAAAGTGTAGGTGTTGCAAATTTCAGATCCAATGATTCTTATAACAAAGCGGGTGCCGGTGGTGACTGCTGAAATGGCAACCATGACCACCCAGAAGTAGCTTCTCGTGTGTGTGCTCTACAGCTCTGCGTTGGCCTTCCCACCGCCTAGTTCCACCTTTTTGAAAGGCACAGCGCGAGCAATAGTAACGGACCACAGGAGCAGTTCCATTTGCTGTCAGACGCACTCTGTTTGGGGCTAACTTCGCCGAACACATCTGGCACACCATGAACAGTTGCATGAACATCACTCCCTCCACAAGGAAGTAACTGTTCAGAAGAGATAGGTCGGTCTGGAAGATCTACGTTCTCATCCAGCATGCCATCAGTAGAGAATATAGATTCGCCCCTCGGAGAGTACAGTGACACGACCTAAAACAACTGCTACAAGGAAAGCCTTGCACATTGGATTGTGAGCCCTACAGGTGAGGCTAAAACTCAGGTGATGTATTGCCAAGTGAATTAGGTTCCTGTTCCACTTCCATCTTGGCGCGGCTAGGTCACGACACCCTCCATCCTCCGTGTTTTCACCTCTCACTACAAATTCTCCGCAGTAGATCTAATTAAGTTTGTGATCCTATTCCTCTGATACAATTACTCCTAGTAATACCTCTTCATCAATAGTCATTTCCACGGCTTCGTTCCTTGTTCTACCAACTCCTTTTCCTGCTGCCCACCCAGATGCTGTGTAATACCTAGTCATCGAGTCCCGCATGAAGCTCGCTACTTGGTGTGCCGTAATCGTTGGCTCCTCCTATATGTAGTGCAGTTATGACAAAGGTCAATTTTCAACCTTGGCCATAATTAACTGTCATTCCTGCATGAAACTCTCGCACAGATGCGTTTGGCTGGTCCAGCAGGGAAGGAGGTACATCTCCAGGCTCAACAACCGCGAATGGGCAGTGCTCATAACTTGTAGCCCGCTAGCATAATTTCTGCTCCCATGAACTGCCCCTGCCGATTTTTTCTTGCATAACAAAGGAGTTGTCTCACAGTTGAATTACTAACTTTACTCACCGCGTCAACGAAATGGCGATGGCAAATTTTCATTCGTTTGGCCACTGAAAGGTTGTAGCTGCGGAACTAGAAGTGCCGAAATCAGTATTGCTCTGTCATGCCTTTTACTAAGGGAGGGCTTATAAGACAAAAACAGGCGTTAACAAAGCAGAAAATGTCTGCAAACCAAAATAAACAGAAATCATGTCAATGTTAATGTTTCACAGAAAAAAAGAACCAAAATTACACCAAAAGTAATCATGAAAACTAACAAAAAACCTACTTGTTGCTGCCACGGCTGCCGTCGACGGGGAGCGGTGACGGCGTGAACTAGTGCTGATGTACACCTAAACGCAGCCACATAGAATACGTGGATCAATTATTGGAAGCACAATAACTTTCCATAGAACTAGTGCAAAGGCGTGTTTATACTTTGGCGCGACACTTCTTATGATTTTTTACGTTCCGGTATGGTTTTGTGGTGAAACCGGTGCAAGCCCCCCCCAACCCCGCAGAAATTAGAAGATAACATGTCTATCACCAACGCGGGGCTAGAACATGACTTAGTGGAACGAAAATCCCAACTAGATCAGAAAATCACACATCCGACCAGCAACGGTCCGAAAAACATCAGATCGAGGTGCTAGAACAACGTATACAGTCTGTCCGAGATGATGAGTGCACGCACGCGGCTGGGACGTATACTGTTTGCTGTCAAGTCGCCCACTTCACAGCCAGATCATAGGTCGATACCATGAAGATAACGATGAAACATGATACGCAGACTAGAGATGATGACGTGGAGTGCTGGCAAGCGTGGCTGCTTTTCGATTCCTGCGTGCGTGGGCGGACTCGTCGTTTTGGACAGACTGTACGTCCAGAGAAATCCCTGGCGGTACTACTAGAACACACCTGAACAGTGAACAAAAATACACAAAGCATCGAAGCACGGAGATACAGCGAAGTATGCATAGAAGAAAAACCATTCTGATAACTCAGATGCAAAAAAAAAATCCCTGGATTAACAAATGAGAAAAACCCGCAATGCGTTCTTTCATATCTTTATATAAAACATAGAAACGCTTACGACACTTTTTTTCAAAGTATGGATGGCGCGCATGGGCGCCAAATTAAAAAGATGGAAATGCATCTGTGCTGAGTGCTGGTCGCAGGGGAGATCATGCACCACTTAAAAGGCACGCTATGTAAGCGCGGGAGATCTGAACGAGGCGCCTGGTGGGAGGAGACCAGAGGATCTCCATATAAGGGTGATTTTTTAGCCAAATCAGACACGATTGGATCCATTCTTTTGTCCTCTTTCGCTGCCCTCCTCAGCCGTCGACCGCTCCCCGACGTCTTACGCCAGTTTCACCCCAATTGAACTGATCTAGTGTTTTCATTGTCTTATTGCTTGTAAAATAAAGTTTTATTTCACACTTCTCTCCCTGATCTCGTCTCACGTCGTTGATTCGATGAGTATTTAACTTGGTGAACTCAGGCCTTTTCGCTGTTTTGCAACAATACCAAAATTACATGGGGGCCGAACCCACTAAGTAAGTACATCGATTCGATCCCAATTGGAGGCGCTCTGTGGAGATGTCCTCGGACGAAATAAGAGTGGGAACAGGTCAGCAATTCAAAATGGATTTCATAAAATATCTCCAATCACTTTCTTGTATCGGTCCGGGCGTGTACAGGGGCAAACCCCGCGAGAACTTCAACGAATTCATGAGAAGATTTCGTAGGAAGTATCAGAGGGTGGTGACGAGTGATCAAACATTGATTGAAATCCTGGGAGACGACCATTTGGGGGATCGTGCGAAGTGTGTGTTTGTCTCCATTCCGATAGAGGTTAGGCGCCGAGGGTTCGATGCAGTGGTAGACCGGATGCGAAACTTGTTAAGCGAGGAGTCCGTAGCTGGGAGAATGCGTGCGATAGCTGAGCTACACGAGTTGAGTATCCGCCCAGGTCAAGATGTGGTCGCATTTTGTGTGGCACTTGAAAGATTGGGCAGGAAAGCCTACTCAGAAGGATCCACGCAAGACCGGTCATTGGAGTTCGCGCAAATACTGCTGTCAAATCTCAAGCAAAGTGAAGGAACTCGCTTTGTCAATAGAGCTATCTAGAAAGATATGTGGCCCAGTAGTGCGAAAGAGGCGGGAATCCAACCAGGACTGGAAGATGCTATCTAGGTACTATCGCGCAGAACGGGTAGATGGTGATTGGGACGACAAACAAGTAAGCCAGAGTACTTATGGTAATAGGAAGTGGCTTCCACCTCCCTCAAAGGTAGAGAGGGGAAATGATGAGGGAAAGGGAAGTTGGCTTCGAGAGGCGAAGTCAGGTGAAAAAGAGGGCGAGAAAAGAAACGTAGAAACCAGAAAGTGTTTCAACTGTTCCAAATTCAGTCACATAGGCAAAGATTGCCCACAAAAAAGGACCCAAGTGAAACAAATAGTAGGAGAGACATCAAAACGGAAAGTAGCTGAGGACAGCCGTCGGATATTAGAAATTATTATAGGGGCAAGAAGCCTAGAAATGAAAACAGCATCTGTACCACAAGGGAAGAAGCCGTTGGTAGGTCGGAAGACATCTGCATGGGTACGTCTTGTGAATGACCGATTGTCAGCCATGTTAGACACTGGCTCAATGATTAGTATTGTGCCTGTGGAGGCAATGGCACGAGAGAAGGATTTTAATGTAGACAGCCTTGAAGTAATAGCGAGGACCAAAATCGAGCCAGTGTACGACGCTTCAAATAACAGGATGGAATTCCTGGGGGCTGTAAAAATCCCTATTGAACTAGAAGGGGGCAAGAAGAGCAAAGTGGCATTTCACATCGCAGATAGCAAAGCCAATAAAGTTTTGTTGGGTACGAAAGCACTAGATGACTTAGGTGTTAGTCTAATAGTGTCAGGACAGGACGGACAAACTGTTGAAGCAGAGGATCAGAGAACAGTCGTGATAGTATCTAAGAGAATCTACCTGCCTCCCCACGGCTCAGTAGTGATTTCGGCGCGATGTGAAGTCAAGGATGAAGTTACCGAAGGTATAACGTGGACAACGCGAAGAGGAGTAACGAATGGGGTGTACAAAAAACAAAGTCAGGATTTGGATATTCCCATAATTGACGTTAGTGAGGAACCGATGATATCGAAGGAGGGAGAAGAAGCGGGTCACTGGGGGGACAGAAAAGTGGAAGGATAACTGGGAGGAGCGAATCCGCTGATGCTCAAAAGTGAAACCTCGAAAAGCAGCAGAGAAGAACGTCAAAAGGTTCTGGAGAATCAAATTAAGGAGAGCTCGAATTTAGTAGAACTGAGTTTGGATATCAAGGATGCTCTGGGGGAGTACTCGGAAGCATTCGGGGACACTGAGCTTACTGAGATTAAGTTAGTGGAAATAGACACCAACACTGGAGACAGCAGACCGCTCAAGATGAAAGCGCGGCCGGTTCCACTAGGGATCAGGAAGAAGCTGAGAACCCTGCTAGAAGACCTCGAAAACAGGCAGATCAATGAGAAGAGCAGTTCAGAATGGGCTCTCCCTATCGTACTAGTGGAGAAAAAGGATGGAAGTCTGAGATTGTGTGGAGACTACAGGGAGCTCTGGGGGAGTACTCGGAAGCATTCGGGGACACTGAGCTTACTGAGATTAAGTTAGTGGAAATGGACACCAACACTGGACACAGCAGACCGCTCAAGATGAAAGCGCGGCCGGTTCCACTAGGGATCAGGAAGAAGCTGAGAACCCTGCTAGAAGACCTCGAAAACAGGCAGATCAATGAGAAGAGCAGTTCAGAATGGGCTCTCCCTATCGTACTAGTGGAGAAAAAGGATGGAAGTCTGAGATTGTGTGTAGACTACAGGGAGCTCAACAAGAGGATCAAACAGGATTCTTATCCCTTACCCACGGTGGATGCTGTTTTACAGAACATGTCTGGGAAGCGATACTTCTCGACTCTGGATTTATGTAGCGGATACTGGCAAAGGCCACTGTCACCAGAGACACGGGAAAAATCGGCATTTACGACACCAGAGGGTCTCTTTTAGTGCCGAGTGACACCGTTTGGGTTAAGCACTAGCCCAGCGGTATTTCAGAGGTTAATGGGCACGGTGCTTCACGACCTGTTAGGGATGAAGGTATTCTGTTATATAGACGATATGATCTGCACAGATAATCGGCAACGACATATTGAGCTTCTTCGCAGGGTATGCGGTAAACTGCAGGATGCGAGTCTGCTGCTGAAGGCGAAGAAATGTGTTCTGTTGCAAGAGAGAGTAAGCTTTCTGGGACATGTCATTGATCGTAATGGACTTCAAGTGGATCCGATAAAAGTAGAAGCCATCCGTAATGGTCCTACACCAAGGAACGCAAAGGCTCTAAGGACGTTCCTGGGAATGGCGTCATTCTACTGTCATTCTAAATTTTGTTTGGGATTTTCAAAGCATGCGGGATGTCTTTTTGCTCAACATCTCCAAAAAGTACGTAGACTTGGACAGAAGAGCACGATAGAGCATTTGCGGAGTTGAAGGAAACTATCACCTCAGCGCTGGTTTTGATGCAGCCAGATATCGAGAAAGCTAGTAGTGGAACACGTCCCTTCGTGATATGTACGGACGCGTCTACTACTGAACTTGGAGCAGTACTTTCTCAGGAAGCGGACGACAAACAACTGCATCAAGTCTATTTCGCATCGAAGAGTCTTAGTCGAGCGGAGAGACGACATCACGTTACCGATTTAGAGGCTCTAGCCGTGATTTTCGCGATCCGAAGATTGCATATGTTCATATATGGACTACCAACAACAGCACGATGGACCATCTACCTTTGACAGCATTGTTCAAGCGAAACAACGTGTCAGCTTGTGTTTTAAGATGGTCTCTGGAAGTTCAAAGGTACAATCTTGAGATAAGCTACACAAAAGGAAAAACGAATGCTGTAGCGGATGCACTGAGCAGCCGAATTGAAGGAAGTAGATTCCATGGAAGAACTCAACGACGCCGTTGTCAATGCGACTAGCACCTCAAAGAAGTCAAAGAGGCTGTTGGAGCTTGAGAAAGACCACGAATTTGAGCATATTGTGAGCGCTGGATTGAGAGGAGAGCAAGACGGTACTGTAGTAATGAGAAGTGAAAGGAAACTCATAAGGATAGCTGATTTTATCGTGAAAGATGGGGACATGAAAATGTACAAAGAGGATGGGTCTTTAGTATATGTAGTGCCCAAGAGTGCGAGGCAGATTTTTCACGAAGCCCATGGACTAACGTTCGCGGCACAATTTAGTGCTCATAAATTATACAACAAACTCAAGAAAGAAGTGTTTTGGCCTTCTATGATACACGACATAAATAAGTGGACCAGAGAATGTCAGCGTTGTTTTGTACACAATCCCTGTGTTGATTCCTCCCCTGGAACTGACTGTAACAGCAAAACCCATCCTGGAGCTAGCTCTGACGAGCGGTGGAAAGCCGCCTACTAGGTAGTCCAGGAAGTGGTTGATTGCGTGTTACTGCAATCAACCACTTCCTGGAATTCGCAGCCGCCTACCTTGTTGCCGACAAAGTAGGCGGCTGGTAGCTATCCATCTTACGAAAAGGGTTCTCGGCACTGGGGAAACAGTGGCGAGAATCCTTTTTGTAAGATGGATAGCTGAGGGCTGTCGTTGGCCGAAGACCATTATTTCAGGCAAAAGGGAGAGTTTGAGAACCGTGTGATGGAGGAGCTAACGAAAGTCACAAAAATCGAGCATGTAATGACAAAAAGGTATAACCCGAGGGAGAATGGTATTACTGAGAGACTGAATGGCACAATCGTAGCAATGTTGCGGCGTAGCGCAGTGGTACCGATGGAGTGGGACGCCAGACTGCCCTTTTGCATGATGGCGTACAATATGACGCCTCATCGATCAACAGGTGAAAGCCCTTATTTTGTTCTACATGGAATGGACCCGTACTTTCCCTTCCAAACGGCGGTATTTCGTGGTATGCTATGGATAAAAACATGGATGACTATGGAGCTGAACTGCTTCAGTCAGTATCAGAAGCCCACGAGCGAGTTAAAGAGTACAATAATCGTGTGAGAGAGAAAATGAAGAGAGATTACGACAAGCGGAATGAAGCGACACGAGGAAGCATCCCAAAGTAGGAGATAGGGTGTATGTAAGGACCCCCAATAAAAAAGCGCCAAACTCACATCCAAAACTCGTATGTGAATGGGCTGGACCATTCCGCGTCTTGGAAACTAGCAAAAACTCGCTGTAGTGACAAGGATAGGTGAAAACGCGGAGCCAATTAGGATTCAGATGCTGAGAGTCGTCCCCAGTTATATTTCAGACGACCGGATCGATACAATGACAGAGAGAAGGAAACGTGGCAGAAAGCCTGGGAGAATTAAAGTCTGTCAGCTCAATGTACCATTTTTCAGCGGAGCAGCACTCCTGAGTACACTTGAAAAAGGACATCTGTTGTTCAAATGCGGAGACGGCTGTTTTGACAATGCAACCCTTCAAGAGATTGAGGGATGCAGGTTTCCTGGAGCTGTTGCGCGAGAACCGATAACCACTATTTGGGAGGCCTGCTTGGCCACGAGTATCTTTCGGAGACTGGACTTAGACTTGGGAGAAAAAATTAAACTACATCGAGAAGGTTCAATCTGTTACGACGCCGAATCTCTGAAGATCGTAGTACGGATGGCATACAAAAAGTGCATTGACTGGACTGATTTTTTGTGCAATACTAGATCGATCACCCAGCATGCGGCAATTGATGGTCACTACTTCGCCTCATCGTATGACGAGGCGTTGAAAGCACTGAGGGTCGAGTTGGAGGAAGAATCGGTGAGAAGCCGGCCGAAAAAGACGGGGCCGATAGGTTATGCCGCTGGAGCCGGATCTATGCTGCTAGGGAAGGATGAGAGCGGAAGTAACAAGGTCGACTTCGTTCCAGACCTCACACAGATCAGGCTCTAGGAGTTTGCCATTGTCATAGGCGAAGCTGAAAAACTAAGCTAAGATGCGTAAAAGTGATGAAGAATCCAATGACATCCTTTCTGTTTGAGTATTCTTTCCATTGCCCTATTAAAACCAGACGAGAACAGAGATCTGATGGCAGAGTCTGGAAGATCGTTCCACAGTTTTACAACACTGGCTGTTAAGGCTTCTTTGAACTTTTGAGTGCGCTGTTTTTCTATACAGATTCCGCATGGGTGCCCTCTAGTGAAGTTATTGAATCTCGATAATGTAAAAAGTTCACTAAAGTCAAGACCAATATTTTTAGTGAAGATACTGAAGAGTAGGTTCTGGTCGTAAATGGTTCTACGCATGACTAGCGAACTTGCGTTGAGCAGAGTTATACTCTTTTTGTAAGACACATGAAATAGCCCGCTCTTGCAAACATCCTAGCACTGAATTTCCTTTGAACATCTTCGATTTCATCAACAAGCTGTTGTCTAGAGCGTGCCCATAATGGCGTGCAGTATTCTAAAATAGGTCTGACATAAGTTAGGAAAAGCAGGAAAAGGGTAGTAGAATTTTGCGTCCAGAATGCTCTCAAGATGGGCCCCATCTTGATGACCACTCAGACACTGCATCAAGGGCTAGCTGGAGCGATTGTGGGGAATTGTATGAGAATTTTTTTGAGTCGTCCGCATAAATGGAACTATGAACGCTTTGCCGGAAGACATCGCTGGGAATCATTGATGTAAAGCAGGAACATTGGGGGACCCAAACAGGTACCCTGTGCCACACCGCTAGGTGTAGAGTACTCTTCGGAGAAAGACCTACTGATAATCACACGTTGCTTCCTGTGAGATAAGAGAGACTTTAGAAACTTTAAAAGGCTACCACAAATTCCAAAAGCACTGATTTTTTCGAAAAGGAGTTCTAAGAGGATGGAGTCAAATGTTTTACGGGAATCCAGATAACAAATGGTGACATAGCCTCTATGATCTAATATTTTTGGCCAAACTGGGATGGTAGACATCAATGCTGTCTCAGTAAATTGATGCTCAAGGAAACCATGTTGACACTTACTTATCAAGCTGTTATCCAGTAAATATTTTTTTAAGACACTTGTAGACAATCCGTTCTATGACCTTACTTATGTAAGACGTTAGGCAGATGGGTCCGTAATTATATTACATCACACTTGGCTGCTTTTTTGAAAACTGGTTTAACAAGTCCCAAACGCCATAGTAAGGGGACTTTGTCACGCAGTAGGAACCGGTTGAACATCATTGCTAGAGCGGGTGTTAGATCCAAGGCAGCTTTTCGAAAGAAGACATATGGAACATCTGTTGTCGTTGATCTGCGCAAAGGTAGTTTAGCTAGGATCTGCTAAATCACTTTACTGTTGATGTCTAGGAAGTCTATTTTAGACGATGTGTATGCGTCACATCCAAGGTTTTGTCGGGTATGGCTATTATACACCGTTTTGAACAACGATGCGAACGCTTCGGCCATTTCTTTATTATTATGACGGAGTTCTCCATCTTCTTTGAAAGTAGAACCAATCTTTTTCACTATTTTTACGTTGTTCATTGCAGCATAGGTAAAAGGCCTTCTTATCCCTCCTTAATGCTATTTTATCTTCTACACAAAGCTTGTGGTTGGCCAAGAGACGTTTAAAGGCAGCACCCACGGAAATTTTCATGTCTGAGATTCTGATCATTTCGAACCTTAGCAATAGTCCTAACAATTCGGCGAAGAAAGTAGCGCGGAATACTCAACCGTTTCTACAATAGAGTTAGTCGAATGTCCAAGATCCTGGATCAACAGGATCGGCCTGGGGTCGTTCGATGGAGTTGTGGCGGCAGCAGAGCGTCGCTGCCAGCTGATTTGGTGGGCAAACATTTCTTTTCATGGTATTGAGAAGCTATTTGTTAACTCTTTGCTTTCCTTTTTTGCACTTTATAGCACAACAAATTCTTCTACTTGTTGCTTTGCAAGGAACCTTCTTCTTGAGTTACTTATGTGGCCGATTCCATCAATGTCTCATTTCCGAATTTTTGCATGGTTCTGGGATCGTTTTACAACTCGACTGTATTACTGCTATACCCTGGTCGGTCAGATGATCCTTTTCGAAGTTGTTCTCTTCCATAAACTCCAGAAACGCTGCAAAAAATGGTCGAAATCCTCTTTCGCCCGCAAAACAGCTGACAAGAAAGGCAGCGGTATCGACTTTTTTTGGATCGGTCCACATCAAGCAGATCGCGCAACTCGGCCCAACCTGCTCGAAAGCGGTGAGCTAAGAGGCTCCAGAAAACAAGAATTTCGACGGGTTCGAATGTTTTTAGCATTGTAACAGTGTTAAGCGCACCCGATTTCCCCAAATTGTACCAAAATCTCGAGGTCGGAAACTTGCGTGGGTGCTGCCTTTAAGTTTCGCTGAGAAACGCAAGTATTTCTTATAGCCAATTACAGGTCGAAATTTAAAGAGTCTGGCAACTTTTTCTCCCGGTTTCCTAATTTTTAAGAGGTAAGTATTTTCGCCGAATTTCGAAGTAACCAGTGGAATGTGCTCATGGATTGCTGTATTGCAGTAATCGGCAGATCTAGCTCGAAAAATCAGGTCTTGCCAATTAATAGTTAGCAGTTTTGTGCAAATTAATCAATGCAGCTGAATTCGCTGTCCTCAACTGAGATAATATTGGGAATGCTGAATGAGATAGAATCATGGTCAGAATTTGAAAAGGGAGAACAAACGCAAACGTTTTTTTATACAGTCGAGATTATTGATTAACAAGAAATCGAGAATGATATTTTGTGAGTAGGAGAGTGAATTAGCTGGGATAATGAATGATCCCTGATCAGTTGACAAAGTAGGTGAGAAATGTTATGGGGGGGGGGAACAATCTCAAACTTCACCATTGGCCAGGATATTGTTCGACCAGACTAACTCGGGCGTGCTGAAGTCTCCTACAATGATACAGTTAACGTTCCCATCAAGGCTAAGCGCCTCCCTAAAATTCACGCGATCACATGACAGACTGTGATAAACGAGGATTAAATAAGTACAAGTCATGTCATTCAAACAGACTACCAGAATTTGGCAGTAAGGGGAGAAATTTGACTAAATAACTCTATTATGAGGTGAGCTGTTATGCACTAGAGCAAGCACTCCTCCGCCAACAACGTCCATTTCTCTATCACAACGGTGAACATCATAGCCGTAGCCGCCAGTAAGGTAGCATCATTAATCGAACTAGGCCTGCACATGTCTCCGGGATCAATAGTCAGAGGGTTTCAATAAAAGCAGTCTGCATAGTTCTGGTGACTTATTACAAAAAGATCTTGCACTGAAATAGATTAGCTGGTTGTGAGCATTGTCATAGAGGAAATCAGTAGTAAAATGAGGTGATTGAATGTTGGACAATGAGGACTGTTGGAAGGTGGTTCAACGTAGAGGACTTTGGGTAAAGTTACAGGTGAAAATTGCGAAGAAGAGGCTTAGGACATGCCCAGTTCGACCTGGCCAGTAATGTTGCTATTATAAAAATGGGGAAATTGAGTACATAGACATCCTTGGCTTGAGGACTTGCTTTTCTTATTTTTCAAAAGGTTCGCAGACGAAGAAGGCAAGTGACGTATCGGTAGATCGCGCGGCGCTTTCAGTTTGATAATCTCGAAATCTCTCACTACATACAGTGGATGGCAACGGCGGTGGCCCATCTGCGGCCTCGAGAAGGACGTAGCGCGACCGCGCCGCGCGCGCCGGGATCGGTGTCGTACCTGCGGAATGATATTTCTAGGGTCTTTTCTCATCGATTTGCTCGAAAATCCTCAGAATCGAGTAGAAAACCTGTAAGAAATTGCACAACAGCAGCAGAATACATAGGTTACGGCGCGCGCGGCGCGGTTGCGCGACGTCGTTCTCAAGGCCGCAGATGGGCCAACGCCATTGACGTCCACTGTAAGCGAGCTTTCCTACCTTGGCGTTGAGGTCACCTGCTTGCTTACGCAATAATTGATCAAATTTTAGTTCTTCTGCCGTGCAATTCCACCTGGTGAAGAGATGCACAAAGTCTCGCGTTAGTGTTTGTCTGCCGCTTCTCATATGAGCGAGGAGCTTATCTTTGAAATATTGGGAAGCGAGTGCTATTTTTATAACCCCCCCCCCCCGTACTTCTTTACGTCTTGGTTGACCAGCTGGGTGTCGATGCCATGAAACATGTGAATTCCTGAAACCAGGCGTGCACCATTTTCGTCTCTTCCACTAGAGTCGAGGCCTGCCGAAGAGCACATGAATTCATCTTGTTATGAAAATTAGGACAGGCAAGAAACTGTCCTTTTGAATGAGGAATCCGGTCTGTCTTCTCCAGTAGGTTGTATACATAGTAGATGCATTCGCTTTGCGAAAACGCGACTAAATTAGCAAACAGGAAATGAGCTCCACCCCTCTGAGGCTAAAACCTGCGTTACATGTATCAAGTCTACGAAGGGGTCCCTCTACTTTACGGAACAAAAGTGCGCGTGCTTCACTTGTGGCGCTTCGGCAACAATCGCCGTGACGTCATCGTGCCCGCGTTCATAGGAACGGCGATCACTCCGAACAGGACCGCATTTTTCGAGTGTGGGTCATGATGAGGCAAAAGTGGGTGGGCAATGTGTCTGCGATTGGTTCAATGAAACCCTCGCTCCGCCCTTCAGGACCTACTCGCACTGATTCGCTCGCGATTTCACCATACTTGCCCATGCAAATTTGAATGTAAGTGGGGACGAGTCGACGCCAAAGGGCGGGAAGGCGCCGCCCCATTTTGCCTCATCATGACCCACACCCCATTGTTCTTTACGTTGAGACAAGGCCTTCATTTTGGATACGTGTAAATGAGATTTCTTTTCGGATATTGCTTCATTTGCAAAATTATTCCAGGGCGTCAATATTTACGGCGCACCCTGTATAATCGAGAAGTGGGGTGTCACTGTAGTCTTGATACACACTGTATTAAATCCGCAAATACGATGTGTCTGCATACCTAATTCATGGTACGGCACTTTAGAAGCTAACAAAACCTGGAGTTTTTGTGTAGCACAACTTTAGCTGATCATTGTTTCGGGATGGTCGCCTCGAAGAACCAGTTTCAAGGAAACACTGAGACAATTGTATTATATAATATACTAGCTGCCGTACCCGGCTTTGCTCGGGTGTTTCACTTCCTTGGCTACATCACACTGCTGAGGTCAATTACTATCACCAATAAATTCATTAAAACATTAAAATCTCCATAACTTTGGTGATTAGCATGTTAGCGAAGCCCAAGTGACCCTTCCCCATCGACTTGTGAGCGAAAAGTTAGCAAGGCTATTTTAGTGACATTGAATCGATGCATTCGTACAAAGTGGTTGTCATATTCATATTCAGCGGATCGAGGAACCCCAGGAGACATGTCTTCACCGCTCCATTGGGCAGTGGAATCAAAAATCAATAAAATCGATAAATCGCTATTTCGTGCAAAATGGTTCTCATGTGCGTGTTCAGCGTATTGGGAAGCCCCAGAAGACATGTCTTTGTCCGTCCCGAGCGAAAATGGGAAAATCAATAAATCAATATTTCGTGCGAAATGGTTGTCATATTGGTGTTCAGAGCATTGAGAAACCCCAGAAGACGTGGGTTTGTCCGTCCCCGAGCGAAAATGGGAAAAATCGATAAAATCAATAAATCCATGTTTCGTGCAAAATGGTTGTCATATTCGTATTCAGCGTATTGAGAAACCCTAGAAGACATGTCCTCACCTATCCTCGGGCAAAAATAACGGAAAATCAATAAAATCGAGATAATCGATAAACCAATCGATAATCCTAGGTGCAAAGTAGCCTATAACCTCCGCCGCCCGCGAAGGATATACATGCAAAATTTTATCCGGATCGGTTCACGCTCCGCGATTTCTATTCATTACATACATACATACACACATACATACAAACTTTGCCTTTTATATATACAGATGAACATTGGAGTCGGAGGCTTATAGTACACCTTTGAGCTTTTTTGAGCTCTCGAAATCCCACGAGTAGAGCTGCCACACTGTTTATTTGGAAGGAAAACTACCAGCAAAAGAATGATTTATCGTCACATTAAGGAGAAAAAGAAGTGGACAATAATACAAGCAACAACAAGATATTCCATTCTTCCAGATGAGGATTGCACTTGATACACCAATCAGAGAAATGAGGGGAAGAGCCAATGGTAGAATACCCGCACTGGAGCAATATGTACAGAAAATGTGCAAACGCTAAGACATTCTCGTATACACTCAACCTTGATTTCATTAGTTGATCAAGTGAAGGGTAATTTGTACCAGGTGCGTGAGTTTGACGCGCATGCGTCTCTATGATAAGAGATAGAGCCAGTCCCATAACTGATGCACGTCAGACGTTGACGTTCTCGCGGCAGCCGCCCATTCTTTTCATTGAGGATGTCCGTGTTTCGTAGATAGGTCTTCAAGAAAATCTCTTGCAAGTGCATGCGTGCGTCTGACGCTCGACTGATGCACGCAGCTAGTATAAGTTTCCCTTGAGTGAGGATCATAATCAGAGATGGCGTAGCAAGCACTAGGTGCTATGCTACAATGTCCTACTTTAACTTTCAACATTGAGACTCTTTCATTTACTGTTTATAACCAAAAGTGAGTGTGTAGTCCCAGTGCAGATCTTAGTGTTTGCAAATACGAACACAGAATAAAGATAGAAGAACGAAAATCGAAGGAATAGAATGCCTAGGCTTCCTCTATGCTTCCCCTGAACTGTACTAATCTTTAGCGAGCTTCCTGATGATGACGACGATGAAGGAAGATTGTGCTTACTGCAGAATTACGGCTTACGCTTAGGTCAACGCATCCACTGATATCACTCGCATTCGGTTTAATTTTGATATCATGTGCGAGTTTCGATGCTTTTTGCAGCAGATCAATCCAATGCAATGGCCTCAATAGTTCACCTTCAACCGGACTGCCCTAATATGTTGGACGGGATAAGTATAGAGGCAGCCACATCATATGTTAACAAAAAAAAGTGGTGAGCCGCAGAAATCGAGATCGTGAAGGATTGCATTGCATTGAGTTCTGAAGAGAGTCGAGAACTGCTAGACGATGTCGCGAGACAAGGTGTGGTTCGCTTTGTGACGGTTCACGCTAGGACTGTTGTTCTGAACGAAAAAGATCATTTACAAGGACTTGCACAAGGCTTATGCTGCTGATCCTTTTGGGTGTCAGAAAGAGATGTTAATGGATATTGCTGTGGCTAATTACATGGAACCCCAGCTGTTGAGATCCTCACGACGCATAACCCCTTGAAGCGGTGAGGTTCTGCTCACCAGAAGGTGAGTACGCACCACGAGCGTGGGTGTTGCGTCGCATCCGAGGGCACCGCATCTCGCGGGCCTCGACGGCTGGAGTTCTCTGCACAGTTTACGAACAGAAACTTAATGACAGTCTGGGGGGGGGGACACTTGATCCGACCGTACCCAGGGCCCTGCGCATTAAAGTCCTTTAAAGTAACTTCTCGCAAACAATCGATTTTGACTTCTGCCTTCAGATAGTATACGAAAACAGTGATAATGTTCAATAGGTGAGAGACTGTTGCAGTATTTTGACCGGAAAAGAAAAAGGTCGCTGGGAACGTGTTCAAATGCCACGGAAATTAGTGGAATACTGCAATGTGAAGAATGAAGCATTTGAAGAATGAGGGATACAACGATGTGATTTGCTATCCTATCACTGTTATTGTAAACAAGTGTGCATTTAAGGCATTATAGGAGTAGGATAGCATTCATTTTCGCTTGTGCAACTGTGGTTGAGGGTTCCCAATAAAGATCCTTAACCACACTTCTTCTGCACACAAAAGAAGCGGCCGAATCACTTGGGGGCCGAACGCCTCTACCGCCTGGAAGTACTGCATTCAGTTGCAGTACTAAGGCGTGGACCCTGCCAATCCGGCAGAGAGTGAAGAAACCTGCGGAGTCAAGAACCTAAGGTTTCTGCTTCAATCCGCATCCTGCGTGGAGGTGACCTCGCCTAATCGCCTTTAAACAGGATGACGAATAAGGACAGTATGGACGACCTCGACCTCGAGCGCCTACTGTTAGATGACCCCACGGCGGCGGAGCAGATTGCTACGATGAGAGCTTCGATCGACCGCCTAATCGGGACAGTACAAAAGCTGGCAGAAAACAACGCAGCACAGGTAAATTCGGTTTGCGAGGTCATGAGCAGCAAAATCAAGACTATCCAAACCATACCTGACTCGTTCTTAGAAAACTCAGCCAAAAAGCGCAAAGAGACAGAAAGAGCAGCCTTTTCGCTTCTCGATGCTGAATGCAAAATCATGTACACGCAGCTTGCTAAGCTCAAAAAGATGGGGCACAAATTGGCCACCTTGGCAAAATTTATGGAGCAGAAGGGAAGCTCCATCATACAGGAGCAGGTACAGCAAGCAGAGTACGATGATTTGCGCATGAAGGAACTAGCTCGATTGTTAAAAGTGAACACGAGCGAAGTTCTGGAAGAGACAAAACGATTGGTAACCATGTCCAACCGAGAGCAAAGTCCGTACTTTCAGGCACCACCGCAAGAGACTTCGGCTACAAGAAATGAACCTCACTGCGTGCAGTTGAACAGAGGAGACTTCGATAGCGTAGAATATCACGCTACATTTGACCCAATCGCTGCCAAGGTAGGAACACATCCACATATGACCAGAATTCAACTTACGGAATACAACAGAAAGTTGGAACAACTCCGTTTCAGCAAGAAAAGAAGAACGAGCTCTCGCCGAGGAGGAAGGCATTGAGCCAATCCTCAGCAACGCAAATCAACTCCCGAGGTGAGGATCTGAAATACCGAACACCAAACCCATCTGAGGTAAACGTAGCTCACATGGTCGCTGCTATGGCCCTACCAAATGTAGAGGTGTATAGTGACCAAAAAGGGGAAAACTTCGAAAGTTTTGTGACAAAGTTTAGGATGAAATATCAGAGTCTCGGGTTGAGTGAAGAAATGCTTGTACATCTCTTCACCTCAAAACTGAGCGGACCCCCGAAGTCGATTTTGCAAGCGCTGCCCACAAAAATCAAGGAAAGCAGCCTCGAAGCTGTGGTAGACGCGCTTCGAAGGAGGTTTGGAGAAAGTGATTCTGCCTCCCAAATGAGGGCATACATGAAACTCAAGCGTCTCAGTGTGGTAGGAGATGTCTCTAGCTACTGCGTCGAAGTGGAAAACTTGACACAGGTAGCATTTCCAGATGCTTCAGAAAGCGAAGTATCGCGCACAAGAGCGGGCGAATTAATTGCACAGCTGGTGGACTGGCCAGAATATCTGCAACTATACACGACCATGGAACTCGCTCCTAAGGAAGCAGCGTATGAAATGGTCAAAACAATGGCTCAACGATGTGAGCGTAGCAAGGAGGTCGCCAAAGCGATGAGAAGCCTGACAGAAACCTCAAAGCCACGATCTGCGCAACAAGACAGACAGAATAGGAGACCAGACTACGCGGAGAAACTGTCGGTCGAGAAGAGAAAGGATCCAGAAACAGAGATACAAGCAAAGAAAACGCAAACGCCTGGAACTGTGGGAAAACTACCAAAATGCTACAACTGCAACAACTGCGGGCATTTCCGAAGGGATTGCAAAAAGAAGTTTGCTCGCAATACTGAAGAGAAGAACCACTCAGAAGAAAAGAACTCGACTGCACCAAAAGTGTTCACGGCATCATTAAGTAAGTGGGTCTGTAACGCAGTTGGAGTTGCCATCAACGAACAAGAGTTGATGGGAGAACGAACAGTTACAGATGTACACTTGCTAGGTCTCACAAGAAAAGCACTTCTAGATACTGGCTCTCAAATCAGTATCATCACCCTTGAAACGCTACTTGCTAGCCAAGCAGCAGGCTTCGATCTTGATTCTGACGTGGAACAAATAGAATTGGCACATCAGGTTCCAATCTATGATGCGTCAGGAAACAAAATGTCATTCAAAGGCGCAATCAAACTCTCGCTGAGGCTGCCAGGGTGCGCTACACACAGGATTGCGTTTTTCGTGATGGCAGGCGGAGATGGGATGCTGGTACTGGGTACAAATGCACTTCAGAAACTAGGTATGAGCCTTTCTATACAATCCAGCAGCAATACTCGCCAGAAACACAACCAGCCCTCACGAGCCACAGGCACAGCGTGCAGAAAAATGAAAACACATCAAAAAGAAGAAATGATCGTAGAACAAGATTGCAATGCGACTGTAGCCAAAAGAGTGTACATAAGACCAGGAGAAGCAAAAATTGTTCCAATTCGTCTAAGGAAGATGAACAAGCAAGGAATCATCTGGTCTGACTGCAATCTGATACCCGACGTAGTTTACAGTGGCGAAAAAGACACCGTCAACTTACCCATATCTAACACTTTTGCAGGAGCAAAAATTTTTAACGTGGGGGAGGCGGTGGGAAAATGTGAGCCATTAGACGTCGGAGTAGGAGAATCCATTCAGTGCCAGGCTACTATGCTCGAGCGAACCACTATGGAAACTCCAAATAGGGAAGCGACATTGCTCGGACTCTTGAGCAAGAACAAAAAGTATGATATAGAAAACGCGAGGACAGTGGAGGTAGTGAAAAAGTTTGCAGATGTCTTTGCAGTCACCGAACAGGAACTAACCCAGACATCTTTGGTCCAACATTCAATAAATACAGGAGATGCGCAACCCATACGCCAAAAGGCACGGCCTATACCACTGTCCACGAGAACAGAGCTACGGCGCATTCTCACAGATCTCCAAGAGAGGAAAATCATTGAGCCAAGTACATCGAGTTGGGCTTCTCCGATTGTACTGGTTCAGAAAAAGAGGGTTCCCTCAGACTGTGTGCAGATTACAGGAAGGTGAACCAAGTGACAAAGATGGACGGTTATCCTTTGCCCCAGATTGACACAATCTTACAGAAACTCAAGGGAAAGAAATTCTTCTCCACCCTTGATCTATCTTCGGGTTATTGGCAAATAAGCCTTTCTCCGGACGCTAGGGAGAAGTCAGCCTTCACAACTACGGAAGGACTGTACCAGTTTCGAGTTCTTCCTTTCGGGTTGTCATCTTCCCCAGCAGTTTTCCAACGACTCATGCATGTCGCATTGAGAGATCTCCCCGATGATAATGTGTGTTGCTACCTGGATGACATTATGATAGCCACAGAGACAGTGTAGGAACATCTTCAGATGCTCGAGAGGGTGCTTGAGGCAATGAGGAAGGCCGGCCTGAAGTTGAACCCGAAGAAGTATGTCCTAATGGAAGAGAAAGTGGAATTTTTAGGCCACATTTTAGACCAAGAAGGGATACACATGGATCCTGCCAAAGTAAAAGCCATAGTGAAGTACCCATTGGCACAGTCACGTGCAGATTTGCGCACATTTCTGGGAATGTGCTCATACTATCGTAAATTTGGTCTCAGTTTCTCTAAGACAGCAGGCCCTCTACATGAGATGACTTCCGAAAAAGTGTTGTTTCAATGGAATCACGCAAGAGAGCAAGCGTTTGGAAGGCTCAAACGAATCATCACGGAAGCTCCAGTTTTGGCACAACCTGATATTGAGGGTGCTCGAAAAGGAATAAAGCCATTCAAGATACATACAGATGCTAGTCAGCTAGGACTAGGTGCAGTGCTGAGCAGGAGGGTGACGACGGTTTCCTTCAACCTGTATTCTTTGCATCGAAAAGCTTGTCGAAATGTGAAAAGAACTATCACGTCACTGATTTAGAGGCTTTAGCTGTGGTTTTCGCGTTGAGAAAATTCCACATGTCTATCTACGGTCTTCCTGTCGAAGTCTTCACCGACCATCAGGCACTCACGGCACTTTTCAAGAGGACTAACGTGTCTAATCAAGTGCTAAGGTGGGCTCTGGAACTACAGAAATATAACCTGAGAATAATCTATGTGAAAGGAGCCGCAAATAGGGTAGCTGATGCCCTGAGCAGAGGACCGGTACCAGCAGAGGGCCAGTCGTCTAAAGAGTCCTTTCCTGCCGAAGTGATAGTGGCAACCCTGGAAAAGGAGCCCGATTGGACTGAAGAGCTCCGCAAAGATCCGTTTTATGGACAAGTGATCTTTGACCTGGAACAGGGGAGTGTAGAGAAAGAAATAGTGCTTCCGGGCACTACTAAGAAGCTCAAAGTAGCCGATTTCACCATGGATCAAGGATTTCTAACATTACTGGATAGCGCAGTGCGCAGGAGGGTGGTTCCTTCCTCAAGACGAAAAGCAGTTTCTGAAGATGCACATTCAGGTCTTCTAGCCGGCCACTTTGGACCAAAAAAGATAATCAAGCAGTTGTCGAAGCAGTTTTTTTGAGAAACGCTGAGCCGAGACATAACAAAGTGGTCTGAAGAGTGTAGAGAGTGTCTGTGTCACAATAAGCGACATCCTCTGACACCACCGTTAAAACCCATTGTTACAATGAGACCGTATGAATTGGTAGGTATCGACATACTGGAAATGGGTCTGACCGAGAATGGAAATAGATATGTACTCAGCATTATCGACCATTTCACTAAATATGGCGGAGCCTATGCGCTTCATCAAAGGCAGCACCGGTTGTTGCCTGCGTCTTCTTCGAACGCTGGATCATGGAAGGCTGCAGAATGCCGAAATGTGTCCTCTCGGATCAAGGAGGAGAATTCAACAATCAACTGATGACTGAATTGAAGTCATTAATGGGCATCGAACACGTCTATACAAAAGGATACAACCCACGCGAAAATGGGGTGACGGAGAGGTTCAATGAAACTCTTATCGGCATGTTGAGGAAGAAAGTTGATGTGCCCGCAGAGTGGGATAAGATTCTTCCTTATTGTGTCTTCGCATATAATACAGCAGTACATGACTCAACCTGGGAATCCCCCTTTTTCTTGCTACATGGATTCGATGCACACATACCCTGGGAGTCCGTTCCAGTTCCAGAAATTAGCAAATACATGGTTGACATCGAAAGCTATGCTCAGGAAGTGGCGGTTGGCACAAAACTCGCCCGAGAGTATGCCAGTGAGGTCAACGCCAGAATGCGTAAACGTATGAAAGTCTACTATGATCGTAGAAAACGCGTTTCTACAAACCCTATCAAGATTGGTGACAGGGTGTATATGAGAATCCCTACCGAGAAACAGACATCTACCCATCCAAAACTAACCAATCCGTGGGAAGGACCATACCGCGTAATAGATATTAGTGATAACAGTGCTCTAGTAACCCTCATACATGAAGATAGGGAACCTGTGAGAATGCTCAGGAAACTACCAAGGGGAATTCTTGATGAGCCTCTTCTGACTAAGAAAACTCGAAGAAAAAGGGGCAGACCAAAAAGAGACAAGACACCAAAAAGTGAACGTCTAAAAATTAATGTCATATTTTGCAGGATCCTGATCGGAATAGAACACCCGATGCATCTTCGTCGTCAAAGCGAGTGTGGCCTTTTCGGCCAAATGGCACATGTGGCAATCCCAGCACTGAAGCACCCACTAGCACGTTCCAAGAAAGTTCAGGATATGTTCCAACTGGCGAACGTCGCATCAATTTCCGAGATGGAGTGCTGGGGAGACGGAAGAAAAGAGGACGAGCTAAGGAAAAAGAATTCGTTCCACCTGACAGCATATGGGCTAGCCTTCGCAATTGATGCTCACCGTCGGCGATGTCACGAATACGCAAAAGCTGTTGAAGAAGCTAAAGGAAAACGCTACGAACACTCGGCAGTCTTCTCTTGGAAAATCCAACTGGATGTTGGAGAATGCTTAACCACAGCGTTGGCCATGTTGGATCGCATTGAGCTGCCCGGTTCCGTGAAAAGTGTGGGACAAAATGTGTTCATTGCACTACCATTAACGTTCTCGAGAGTCGATCAGGAAATCGACTACGATGAGAGCATCACAATGTATGTATATGCCGACTGGTCTACGCTAGCTCAGAAGTTTCTGTCTATTCCACTCGTCACGTCAATCATCATTGTCTGGCCTGACAGGATTCCAGAAAGTCGAGCGATGCGCCAGACGCTGATCGGACTTGAGCGCCATCTTCAGTGTGGTGGAGCTCTTGCATTTTTCCCGAGCCCCTACGAGGACAGCAATGAGGCTGAGTGGGAGAAAATGGGGGAGGTGTGTTCGGAGTTTGTGAACTACCTCACCGGACCCACACGAAACGTCGAAGCGATTGTGAGAGACCACTATAGCGATGTCCTCGAAAAAGCGCCATATACGCATCCGGCGCTATGCCTTGGGGCAAATCCCAGATTTAAACGATCCCCTTTCGTGGGTCGCCAAATTCTTCTCTTTCTTGAAAAACTCCGTCTCACTGTGGACGATCTGACCAAGCTACGCCCATTTGATTTCGCCTCTCAAAAACTGAAAGAGAGAAGACGGAAGGAGAAAATTGCGAGAGCGAAAAGGCGTTGTGAAGAAATAATGCCGAACTTCTATGTGATAGAAGATCCTAATAGGCAACGCCATCAACAGAATATCTCGCTCCATAAAAGGGAGTGTCGCAGAGGTACACCTCCCCGATTCAGACGCCAGTGTCCCGAGGCCGATCCGAAGAATCAGGATCAAGAAAGGAACCAAGGACGGAAAAAAGATGGGAGGCCAAGCACAACCCACATGAGAAGCATCCAACACAAAGAAAGAAGAAGGAGTCGAGACGACTCTCCTTGTAGGAGAGGCATGTGAAGAATGAAGCATTTGAAGAATGAGGGATACAACGATGTGATTTGCTATCCTATCACTGTTATTGTAAACAAGTGTGCATTTAAGGCATTGTAAGAGTAGGATAGCATTCATTTTCGCTTGTGCTACTGTGGTTGAGGGTTCTCAATAAAGATCCTTAACCACACTTCTTCTGCACACAAAAGAAGCGGCCGAATCACTGCAACATTGTATTTCTAAACGAGCTAACTGTTCAGGAGGGCTTGACTAATCCTCTTTCTTCCATTACTAACAGAGTTGTCCATGAGTTGGTCCACATTTGTAATTTCACCCATGAATATTTTGGCACTCCGTCGGTCCTTTTGTTGAAATTCCAGAACACACATGCCTTTGCTGACAATTCTTTTGAAGCGCGAGCAGTAGTCGTCCAAGGCAACGTTTACATTAGCGTACCAGGATATCAATGCTGCCATGTTCTCAATAAAAGCATCTATTTTCCGTCGAAGTACGAAAGAAGCATTCTCAGCAGGTCATTAGGAAAAAGGGAATGCGTTTTTATTCTGACTGGTTTTGCACTTCGTTTCCTCGAACGTGATGAAGACTTTGATTCGTTACAGTTCTACCACCAGCTTAAAAACTAAATACTAATGAAAAAATCTCCGCCCACTCCTCCCTGATCGTTCACTTGACCTCACAAGCAGTGGAATTTAGCATCCTAACGCAATAAACCAGCCAACTTTACGAAAAACGTATAAATAGGTTCTACTTCCTTTTCAACAGAATAGGGAGAGTTTCAAGCAGGTACGCCCGCAAAACTCCAAAGGACTTCGATGCGCAGTGCCTCGGGTACGGTGGGATCAAGTGCCCCCCCTCCCTCCGGACTGTCATTAAGTTTCTGTCAGTATTCGATGCTTGTAAGGTACGGAACATAGCCTGTTGGCATAGCTTTTGTGAACATTAATAATGGGTAGGGACAGTCATAATGAAGAATATTTCTATGCATTAAGAACAGGAAAAGTATAGGCAAATCATACCTGGTCTTGGCTGACAGTGGAGGATTTCGGTGACAGCTGAAGCAGCGACGGAGGACAAGCGACTTCGTCAAGTGAGCCTGCTAGGCTGCTGCGGTACGACAGCGACTGCAGCACTCTCATCGACGCAGAAACCTGAGCGGGGACTCGTTTGTCTCCAACTCACGAAGGAAACGAAGCTCGAATACCTGTTGTCGTAAATTTCGATGCATGTTGGAAGGAGAAGCGGTGTGGGAGAGCGTGGATCGTTTCCGTCTTTCTGTTGCAAACCTGAGGTGCATGTTTGTCAGATGCACGTTTGTCACTTCCATCAGATATGAGGTCGAGAGGTCAGTTCTAACCTTATTAGACTGCGTAACTCTCGATTCATTGCCGCATAAAATATCCAGTTCCCTGCGGCGTTCGCGTAAGTCAGCCAGTTGGCCAGGAATATTACCCAGCGTATAGCCCTGACAGTGAGCAAAATTAGTGAATTCGTGAGAGACCAAAACTATGTCTAGGTATGCCCATAAAGAAGTTAAGAACCAGTAAGGAAGTTTGAGGCTCACCTAAAATCGGAAAAATTATTGAAGAAACGAATGGTCGTCAACAGCTCCGACACGAGACCCATATCCGGCAGGAATTGGATCAGGCATGATGGCAGCCAGCAGATCACATGGAAGACGAATACACGAATGATGGCATTCGTCATTTCCCTCATGTAGCGTGGCTCCGTCACTGCAGACTCCTTCGTTCGCGAGTGGGCAACCACTTAAAAGCGATTCCTCATTTTAAATGTCACAATATGATGGTATTTTATGCTTGCCTGTGTCAGTTCTACGGTATCATAGCCAGATGCAGCATAGTTAAGATCAACATATACTAGATCTTCGGTAATCACACCCCTAATTGTCCAGCATTCTACGCACGAGGTCATGCACTCTGAACAGCTCAATCCATAGCTGAGTTGTAGCGAAAGACTATAACGTCAACAGTGTCTCTCATCTTACTATATTTGCCGCGACTATAGATTGTGATCATTCTTCGCGAACCACCAGCGTGTTGGTGGAAAGGAATCCAAAACCGGAAACAACAAGCATCAAACAGCAAGTTGTTACTAGTGATATAACCTCAGGTCCACTACCAGCGGAGTATACTCTCTATGGTAGTCCGTTCACCTCAAGAAATGGACATACCTCAAATTTAATTCCAGAGGAGGTCTCTGCATTGGCTCCGTATAACATGATACTCCCCCATACATTCGTATATGGAAAGGCAAATCCAGAGCATGTGGACACAACAAGGAAATAACAAGGAAATTCCCATCATCACCTCTTCAACGGTAGCGTGAAAGTCCCTGTGTCGACTTATGTTAACTCGAGCATTTCGACAAATAAAGGAACAAGTCAACAAATGAGCACTTAATCCCAAATGAGAACAGTCGACAATAGCAACGATCATGTGGTTATGCCTCGTCATCTAAAGCATCCGCATGAACTTTCTTACCCCATACAATGCTACATCGAGAGCCTAGATGTAGTATTGAGATTAATCAGTGCAAACGTGTCGACACTCATGTTAGCGATTTGAAAATTTGAGTGGCGTTGGCATATTTACCCTGCGTAACTTTAATGATGCGAGCGGCTCGAGCTTAGTTCCTTTACAGACAATGTTCGGCAATTCCAAAAAAAAATGAGGCTCTTCCACACTGCTGAAAATCCCCCGTTACAGGGGTATCAAATACAATTTCTGCTCCTGAAGCCCTTCTGCGACGCTTGATAATTTTTTTCTACAGCCGCGGGAATCTGTCCTCTGCTCCTTGATCAGAGCTCGCTCCATTTCTGACTGATTGTCACTCTATTAAAACATTGAGTTCTAAGATTTTATGTGGGGATGCATGAAGGCTTACTCTTTGTTCAGCATTTATTAGGTTGTGTACAAATTAATTGCGTTTTTTGACGCGAAACTTCAAACGTTTACAACTCGGCTCAAACGGAAGTTTATTAGACAAAATAAGAACCATTAGAATCTACGCATTTTTGCCAACGTTTCACAAGATCATAAATTCCCTTGCGGTAGAAGTCCGTGTCCGAACTTCTGGAGGCTATGAACTCGTTGAAGGCATTTTCAGCATCGGTCTGACTTATGAATACTCTTCCCTTGATGAAATTGTCGAGGTTCTTGAAAAAGTGATAATCGGTTGGCGAAAGGTCTGATGAGTATGCCGGATGAGGCAGTACTCCGTAGCCAAGGTCCTTTAACTTCTGCAGCGTTTTTCTTGAAACATGAGGTCTGGTATTATCGTGGAGAAGAATCGGACCTTTTCTGTTCACCACTGCTTTCGCATGTGCCAGTTTCTCATGCATTTTGTCTATTTGGTGGCAGTAGTTGTCCGCATTGATGGTTTCATCTGGTTTTAGGAACTCGTGATGTAAAATTCCTGCGTAATTCCACCAAACTGTGACCATAGTCTTCTTTTGGTGCAACTTCTGCTTCGAAAAAAGTTTTGGGGATCTTTGTCCAACCACTGCGAAGAACGTTTCCGATTATTGTAAACAATCCATTTCTCGTCGCAGGTTACGACCCGATGAAGGCAAGGCTCGTTTTTATTCCGTAAAAGCAGCTCCGATGAGATCTGATAACGCCTGAGCATCTGTTCAACGTCCAATTCATGTGGCACCCACTGATGCATTTTCTTCACTTTTCCAATTTTTTTCCAAACGCTTGGCGACGGTGGAAAATGATACTTGAAGGTCTTCCGCTATCTCACGAACAGTTTTTCGTGGATCCGACTCCACCACAGACTTCACGACGTTGTCGTCAAGTTCACGGATGCGACCTCGACCTGGTTCATCTTCAAGGCTCATGTTTCCTGATCGGAATTTTTGGAACCAGAGTTGAGTGGTGCGAATTGAAACGACATCTGGTCCCCATGCTTTCACGATATTTTCGTGAGCCTCCACTGCTTTCCGTCCAAGCTTGAACTCATGAAGCAAAATGATACGAATTTGTACCTTGGAGAGCATCTTCAATAACGGGCGGAACCAAGCCAAGAGTGAGCTTCGAAACAAATGAACATCACGAAATGAATGAGCGAAAGACAAGCTTCTAAATGGTATACAACATTGGGAACGTTACATGAACAATACACGAAAACCAGTAGGTCAAAAACTGGTTTGCAAAAAAACGCAATTAATTTGTGCACAACCTAATAGAAGTGGATTTGGATTTTGTGCAATGAAGTTCGATTACAAGATGAAAATTCGTTCATTGCTTCTCGCTGGATACACATTTTTTTAAGCGATAACCATAACCTGGCTTGAATAAAACGTTCTTATTTCTGGGAGGTTCAACGAAATCTCATGAAACTTTGGTAACTAACATGAAAGCCTTCACCCTACATAGCGCTCTCAAAACTGCTCAGGTGCAAACTTTCAAGAAGAATCCGAGAGATTATCTCAAGAAGTCTGGGGTCTTGACGTTTTCAGAAGAATTCTTGAAATTTCTGGAGAAAACAGCGAGTTCAGAAATTTCAATTAGAATTCTTCAGAAAAGTACCAGAATTCTGCTGAAGCGAGGACTTTTTGGGAGTTTGGAGAAAATCTGGAGATTTTCATATGCGATTCTCCAGACTTCTCTAGAGAATTCGGAATTTTTCGCAGGTTAAATTCTAATTTTTAATTTTAGTTGAAATTAAAATTAATTAATTTAATTTTAATTTTAATTTTTAATTTTCCGCAGACTGGTAAATATATAAAGAGTGCTCAAAAAGGAGAATTCATGGTGGCGGTGAACATTGCCTAGTGACCAAATACTCCCACCAGAGTCAAACTTCCGCCAGACGCACGCATCCATTTGCTGAGGATCTCCAATGAACATCGGTCTACTTGGTATGTAAACCCTGAATGAAGATACAACACGGCTGCCGCGAGTGATCGCGAGGCAAGTGCTTGCGCCTAATCCGCGTATGAAATGCAGAGCTGAAACTGAGCCTATCCCTCATCACATATGCGAACGCACCTTAAATGCCCGCATCTGGTACAATTAACTCTCGCAAAAGAGGTCCTTAGATTGTTCTTAGTCATGTCTCTTATCTTTTGTGGAATTATCACTCAATGATATGTGGGAAAGAGTAGCTTTCATTTTCAAAACTAGCCTTCCATGACTGGTATTACACCATGACGTCTTCGCACCTGCCGATAGGTGGGTTCAAGTTTTATGGGTGATTTATACTACTGCACTTTATTTATTTTAGTCCTTTTCTCTTTACATTCAGTAGGAACTAGAAGGCATCCAATGCTGAGCGAACGTCCACGCTCGGTAGAATATAAATGTCGAGGAACATCATCTACCAAGCTCTTGCAGTGCAGCTTTGATGATGTTGGCAAGGTAGGGCCAGACGTGCTCAATCGTTGCCAGGATTTTTAAACCAATGCGATTGGAGTTTCCAGTGGATTTCTCAGGTGAATTACTCCATCCATATAGTACATTTGAGAAGAATTTCAAATACAGCATAGCATTACTTAGCAGAACATATCTGAGGGGTTTTATGGTCTTTCGAGCTTCGACTGAATGGTAGGAGAGTCAGGCGTCAATAGTGCTGTTTTTCATAGACGCAATTCTCCATATCGCAGTCTTAAGACTTGAGCATATTGTTGATTTGAATCGCGTACGACTCATAGCCGAAAGGTGACAAATACAATAAGCTGGGTTTCCGCGGACACAGCAAGCATGTCGCCCGCGCTGGAATCGCCACTGCAGTGGCAGCTCATGGTTTTGTTGGCATTTTTAAAACCACATTTGATGTTCAATATGCACATATCAAGAAAATTCTGTAATCTGTTGTTGCGGCGAGGATCCCTGCGCGAACGTTTTTTGCGGTCGCGCCTTGTGCTTCCTGATACCACGAAAATGCACCGTCATTGGCGCTCACTGTAAACGGAGAACACTGCAGTTGAACAAAAAAAACATACTCAATACGCTGATTTTTTCTATTTCTCAGCATTTTATTCAATTTCTGATTAAGTTTGCGTGGATTAGTTGAAATCACTTGAAATTTTGTTTCTTAAACGCAACAGTCACGAGAATTCTCACTCCTGAATGATGTTGCTTACCGTGTAGCCGGCCGCTGGACAATCACAATCTGTATATATAAAAGTGAAAGTTTGTTTGTGTGTTTGTGTGTTTGTGTGTGTGTGTTTGTGTGTTCCGAATATAAATCGCGGAGGATGAACCGATCGGGACCAAATTTTGCAGGTAGACTCTCCACTGGCTGGCGGAGGTTATAGGCTACTTTGCACCTAGGATTATCGATTGGTTCATCGATTATATCGATTTTATTGATTTTTCGCTCTTCTTGACCAGGGACTAGCGAGAATATGCCTACTGGGGTACCTCAATGCGCTGAACACGAATATGACAACCATTTCGCGCCAATTCATCGATTTATTGATTTTATTGATTTTTCGCTATTCTTGATCATGGGGTGGTAAAGACATGTCTAGTGGGGTACCTCAATGCGCTGAACACGAATATGACAACCATTTCGTGCCAATTCACCGATTTATTGATTTTATTGATTTTTCACTATTCTTGATCGTGGGGTGGTAAAAACATGTCTACTGGGGTTCTCAACACGCTGAATAAGAATGACAACCATTTTGCGAGAAATATTGGTTTATTGATCTTATCGATTTTTCCCCATTTTAGCTCGGAGACGGACAAAGACATGTTTTCTTGGGTTTTTCAATACGCTGAATAGGAATATGACAAACATTTTGCATGAAATATCGGTTTTTCGATTTTATTGATTTTTGGCTCTTCCGCCCAATGGAGCGGTGAAGACATCTCTCCTGGGGTTCCCCGATATGCTGAGTATGAATATGACAACCACTTTGTACGAATGCGTCGATTCAATGTCACCGAAATAGTTTTGCTAACTTTTCGCCCACAAGTCGATGGGGAAGGGTCACTTGGGCTTCGCTAACATGCTAATCACCAAAGTTATGGAGATTTTAATGTTTTAATGAATTTGTCGATGATAGTAATTGGCCTCAGCAGTATGATGTAGCCAAGGTAATAAAACACCCGAGCGAAGCCGGGTACGGCAGCTAGTAGTATTATAAGTTGAACATAGTGAATAACCGCCTACGTGCGAAGATATGCCGTGGACACATCTGCCGAACTAGACAAAAGAGTTTCTTCGCGCCAGCTAACGCTGTTGCCTGTGTGAGCGCGTGGTTGGCGCATTTGATGAAATGGAATGCTTACCATTTATCTGTTTCGTGCCGGATCCGCGCTCTCGACGCGCAGGAAATATCGCAATCATTTCCTGTATTTCCCGTTTATTTTGGACTACTTTGTCACTGCCGATTAGTCCATCAACCCCGATGCACCGCGAAATCTCTATCAATTTCCCGTAAGCGCTGCCTTTAAACTAATTCGTTAGGAATGCTCGAAGGTTTTTTGCATGCTTTTTACGCCGACAAATTTGAACGGGGCCGTAGAATGTGTTCTAGTTTGCTAGAGTTTTAAATCCATTAAACAAAGCGCACAAAGGGGGCTAGAGCGGCTAGAGATACGCGGCGGCACTCAAAGACACCGCAATATGGAGGCGGAGACTGTTGGTGGAATGGCCGATTTTTAGGGACTCAGACACATTCGTTTCGGGACTCGCAATTACGTCACTGCTGGCTCTCCCGCATGCACGAGGTAGTGATTTCATCACCTTCGCTGGCGGTCTCGCAGCATAGGGGTGAGGGAATGTGTACAAGCTTCCAGGCTGCACAATGTACGCAGCAGGAAAAGCACCCTTCCACTGTTGCGACACTGTACGCATTTCCAAGGAAAAAATGGGCGGGTTTTATGAGGGCTGCAGCGTCTAGGAAGCTGAGAGGCTGCACCTAAGCGGTTGCCCCAGCTGGTGGATGCTATTGCTGCATCCCCCTGCTGAATTCTCGCAGCAATTCCTTCCTTAGTCACGACATCCGTTCGTTTCGAGAAAGAGTCTGCACTAACACGGAGTAAAAACCTCAATATATCAAGACATGACATTGTGTAACCAATCAACAATATATACGGGTCCACCAATAGAAAAGGCCCCGCCGTGGGCCAGTGGTGGGGAGGGGACGCCAGGATACAGGTCCATCGATGGAGAAAGGGCCCGCCGTGGCCCAATGGTGCGGGGAACGCCAGGATGCGGGTCCACCGATGGAGAAAGAGCCCGCCGTGGCCCAGTGGTGTGGGGACGCCAGGATAGAGGTCCATCGATGGAGAAAGGGCCCGCCGTGGGCCAGTGGTATAGGGGGACGTTAGGATACGGGTCCACCGATGGAGAAAGAGCCCACCGTGGCTCAGTGTTGTGGGGAACGCCAGGATACGTGGTCCACGAGGAAGGATCCGCCGTTGCCCAATAGTGTGGAGAACACCAGGATACGGCTCCGCAGATGGAGAAAGGGTCCGCCACGGCCCTACAGCCAGAAAATCGCAAGAACGCTGGTCCACCAATGGAGGAAGGATCCGTCGTAGCCCAATGGTGTGAAGAATGTCAGGATACGGGTTCACTTTGGTTCGATAATGTTGAGAATGCCGGGATGCGAGCACGCCCCTGGAGAACGGATACGGCTCGTCCTAACTGTGAGGAAGGCGCTAGAATGCAGGCGCTCAGATGGAGCAAGGGCCCGCTGTGACATGTGGTGTGGATGACACCAGGACACGGGTCCGCCAATATAGGATTGGTCCGCTGTGATTCAGTAAAGTGGAGAATACCAGGATACGGTTCAGCCGACAGTGAACGGGTTCACTTTCGCCTAACAGTAAGATGACGCCAGAATACGGGTCCACCGATGGAAGAAAGCCCGCTGCGGCCCAGCAGTGTGGAAAACACTCGGACACGATTTCGCTTTGGTCCAATAGTGTAGAAAATGGCAGGATACAGCTCCTCCGATGGAGAACACGTCTGCGTTCGCCCGGTAGTGAGGACTATGCACGAATACGCCATACGATGGAGAACGGCTTCTCATATTCATACTCAACTCATAAGAAGGATTTCATGTTTGGGCCTATTTAAAGATTGGTTCTACTTATTTATCAATTTTCTAAAGATTTGGCAAGTGCGAAGCTTTTGTACATGTCCAAAGTGACTGCCCCACCCCACTTTCTAGCGTCCCCAAGGGGCGCTAGTCTATTAAAGTTCCAATCTAGGGCCTCCATTCGAATAAATTATCCGAATAATCATTCAAAATTCGAGTGTTCGAAAAAGTCAGTTTTCAAATATATTGAATGTTATTCGAATATTCGAAGTGCAAATACAGTGGACACCATGGATCCCGGCGATATTTGGGGAATTTTCGCATGAGGGAATCGACGATTCATAGAAGAAAGCTCAGGGGTGGTACGGAAGGAAACATAGTCCTCTGGAACTCTCTGGAGACTTCTTAATCATTCGCAAAAATTCTGGAAAAATTCGGAATTTTCTTCAAAATTCCGGAAAATTTCCAAAGAATTCGTGAAATTTGCCGGAATATTCTTGCAATTATCCAATAATTTCTGGAGTTGAATTCCAGAAAATTAGGAAAGCTTTTCTAATGATAGATGATTAAGCGGATTCTTCTTGAAATTACTCGTTCTAGACTACAAAGTTTTCACCTGAGTGTACAGAAATAAGGAACAGGCAAGCGGAGGCCGGATACTTTTTGATACCCGTGTAAGTCTCATAAGCAAACTTCAATGATTGAAGTTACATACTGATCGGCGTCGTTGCCGTTATGCGTTTCCCTTATGGGGGGGGTGGGGGGAGCACGACATGCATCAGCATTTGGGTCCTCCTTCACGTTTCCAAAAGTTTTCTGCCCGTCTGTTGCTCCCGCGGTGTACATCATTTTCAGTTTAGCGACACTGCGTTAGCTGTTATCTGAACGGTGCACTATGCCTCCTTTTGAATCCTTCTGACGCTTTCCAAAGACTGATTGCACCAGGAAACGTCGCCCACAGTAAAACAGGCTGCTTCACACAAAGGTTCAACAGTGAAGATTAGATTTAGACAAACCCCGTGCTTTCCGCTTGCTGAACTTCCTTCTGACGTGCCTCACAATTTGGCCGTAGTTGACGGAAATCGTGGTGAGATTCGAAAGAAAAGCGATGGCCGTGAGGTAGGCGCCGAGCCGAGGCAGCATTCGGTTGCGGTACGTTCGGACGCAGTTCAAGCTGTCAGACGACGTTGCCACTGATTGCACCTGCATATTTTCACGGATTTTTTTTCGGAGGTTTTCCGCCTATCCCTTGGGAAATAGAGGATAGCGCATACCTGTACGAGTATAGCTACTAGGACAGCACTGAGAAGCGCAAGTGCAATGAGAGGTGTCATCCTGATGAAGCGTTTCCGCACCTGAAGAATATGGGATTTTTGTAGGGAATTGAGGTAAAAATGCTGGGGTAAAGTTCCATCATTTCCGCGATCATAAGATGAAATCATACCTTCTCAAAACCCCAACAAAAAGTCAGCTCATCTTTGCCCAGAAACAACATGCACCCAATATTTTAACTAGCAAATCGTTTTCTACTTGTTTGACGTCATCATGTCGTCCAAAAACAAGTTCGCAGCCACTATTCCTCCCAACAACGTGTCGACAAGGAAGAGTCAGAACAAGTTGTCGACAAGGTTCTCAACCGACAACCTGTCGACAATCTTCCAGCCAACTTGTCAACGAAAGAGTTTCAAGTTCCCTCACCCGAGGAATATACAGTGCATTCATTGAGGATACCATGACAATAGTTACCGTTAAATAATTCAAAAGAAAATGCTTGCAGTCAAATTATGTTTTCTACAAGCAGTAACGACCTCTCTTAGGAGAAGGCGGGAGCGAATTTTCGGCAATTTTGTACGGCCGAGTTGTTAGCGAAAAAAGGCGAAAGCAAATTGACGACGAGCTTTGGGACGAGCAAGTCCTAGATGCGATCAGAAACTTACTCGCCAAGAAACTTATTTGTCAGCAAGTTGGTGTTGGGGTTCTGAGTATATGATAGTTTGAGAGTATTAGAAGAATGCGTGCAAGCACGTGCAGATTGGACGACGTGCAGATTATTATTAGGCTATCCACGAAACCGATGAACAAAAGATCTGATGTTACCCTCGTGAATGATGGATGACGTCGAAAGGCTGAGGGTATCCTGTGAGTTTGTGATTTTGTGAACAATATCGTCTCATATGGATCAGTGGCGTAAAAGACTCTTGTGTTACAGGGATGTGGAGATGTATTTGCTCAGAAAATGGCAAAAAGCACAGGACATCACTCACCTGACTGCAGAAGGGCTTCCTAATAGTTATATATCGCTCTATGCTAATACACGATAGAAGCGTGAGCGAGGAGAGCTTCACCGTCTGTTCGATGACGAACATCGCTCGACAGCTGTTGGTGTCTGAACTTTAGTTACTTGCACCTGGCTGACAGTTTGGATTAACTACAAGAGAACCCACCAAGCATCAGATCTGGGAGGCTAAGGTAAATCGTCCTGACCAGGAGGGCCATCAGCACCGTGAGATCGACAACGGCAAGAACAGATATGTAGGCACGGAGGCGATCTGATGGAGAACTATGTCTCAGTAGACCCCTGCAGAAAAAAAAAAACAAAAATTCTCTTCCTGTCTTTCTTTGTAACTTTTCCCATGTTAAGCGGCATTCAGCCAACTTCTCTGTGGCTGCGCTCATGAACCATTACGTTATTCCGCCACTGGTGCTGAATCAGCCGGGAAAGCTTGGCCAGCAAGCAAATTTGTTGTCATTTGATCAATAAGTCATGGATACTTCGTTTCCTACTGCTACCGTTAGCTGAAGTTGAACGAAGAAAACATAGGACAAGCCGGGGATGGAACCGCTTTAACGACAAGGATTCACATGCAGACACAGAGAATAGCTATCAAAAAATGAGTGCGTCCAAGGATAACCCGATCCGCAATCATTCCGATATATGTGGTACTAGCTCTCGTACCCGGCTTCGCTCGGGTGTTTTACTACCTTGGCTTCATCACACTGCCGAGGCCAATCACTATCACCGATAAATTCATTAAAATCTCCATAATTTTCAGCATGTAAGCGAAGCCCAGGGGAGCCTTTCTCATCGACTTGTGCGGGAAAAGTTAGCAAAGCTATTTCGGTGACATTGAATCGATGAATTCGTACAAATTGGTTCATACTTCATCATATTCATACTCAGCGTATCGAAGAATCCCAGGTGAGATGTCTTCACCGCCCCATTGGGGTGAAGGGCCAAAAATCAATAAAATCGATGAATCGATATTTCATGCGAAATGATTGTCATATCCGTGTTCAGCGTATTGAGGAACTCCAGTAGACATGTCTATGTCCGTCCTGGGGCTGAAATGAAAAAAAAAAAATCGATGGAACCAATAAATCAAGATTCTGCGCAAAATGGTTTTCATTAGGTATGTGAAAAAGTTTCCGCCCTTTTTCAAGCGAAATTGAGTGTTTTTTTTTCAAAATAGAAAAGAAACAGATAGATCAATCAAAGTACTGGCCATCGTTAGCTATAACCTTTGCCCATCTTTCTGGGAGGAGACGGATGCGGCGGCGGTAGAAGGCCTCGTCCTTCGCTCCATTCCCTCACCCATTTTTCGACGTCTCCGAAAGACTGGAAGTGCTGCTGGGAAAGCCCGTGGGCCATCGACCGAAACAAATAGTAGTCTGACGGAGCACAGTCTGGTGAATAAGCCGCATGTGCTAGCATCCCAGCGAAGTGCTTCAAGCGTCTCCTTCACTGCTTTTGTAACATGTGGACGAGCATTGTCATGCAGCAAAATGACTTTGTGCTGCCTTGTCTCGTGTTCCGGCCGTTTCTGGTGCAATGCTCTGCTCAAATGAATCATTTGCTCTTTATAGGGCAATTTATACTGGATGCGTGCGACTGACGCGCGTGCGTCTATATGATGAAGAATAGGGCCCAGTCGCATAGCAGTCGCATCGCAGTCGCAGCTCAGACGCACGCGTTTACGGCCTCGCGGCGGCCGCGCGTTCTTTTCATTGAGGATGTACATGCCGTGTTGACCGGTCTTCATGGAAAATCCCTTTCAAATGGATGTGTGCGACTGATGCGCGACTGACGCACGCATCTAGTATAAATTACCCTTATAGTGATCGCCCGTGATCGTCTGGCCTGGTTTAAGCAGCTCATGATAGATGACTCCCTTCTGGTCCCACCAGATACACAGCATTGCCTTCTTCCCATGGATATTGCGCTTTGGCGTCGATTGTGATTAATGACCACGGTCGCAAATGGCTTTCTGGCGCTTCGAATTATCGAAATAAATCCACTTTTCGTCTCCAGTAATGATACGATGCAGAAATCCCTTCCTTTTTTGTTTGTCAAGCAACATTTCAGATGGTTTTTCTTCTTTCCATGTCGCGTTCTGTCAAGTCGTATAGTACCCATCTGCCTTCCTTATAAACCTTTCCCATGGCGTTGAGACGCTTGGAAATGTTGGATCTATCAACATTTAAAGAGTTGGCAATCTCTTCTTGTGTTTGGCGTGGATCTTCATGAATTAATGATTGAAGTTCTTTGTCTTCAAAAACTTTTGCCCTTCCACTGCGTTGCTTGTCTCCAACATCGAAATCACCACTACTAAAGCGTCGGTACCATTCTTTGCATGTTGTTTCTGATGGAGCATGGTCCCCATAAGCTTCCATGAGCATTCAGCCAGATTCGGCAGCAGTTTTCTTCAAATTGAAGCAGAAAAGAAGTGCTTCGCGCAAATGACGCTTACTTGGCTCAAATATCGGCATGATTATCGCCATAAAACACAATGATGTTGATATAATCGAAACAAATATGTACTAATATTATTGACAGATGTCAAAGCAACAAAATGAAGTAGGATTTACAGAGTATTTGCAAGGATAGCTAACGATATAACCACTCATCGCTAGAGGGCAGAAACTTTTTCACATACCTAATATATTCGAATTCAGCGTGTTGAGAAACCCTAGAAGACATGTCCCCCCGTCCCGAAGTCGGCCCAGGCCCCAGCGCAGCTTGTCGGTGGGCAAGCTGGGCTTCGTAAAAGGGTCGGAAAGCAAAAGGGGCTTCGTACGGGTTCGGGGCCGAGCCCCAGAAAAACTTTGAGGTGTTCGTTGGTCCAAAGAAAAGAAATGCGTTGATAAAGGCGATGAAAGACGAAAAAGGCTCGCAAAAGAACTGCTCGTAGCTTTAGCAGAGCAATTGCGGCGATCGATGTTGAAAAGTTCGATTGGAGCAGATCATGTACAGGTTCCCATAATCCGGAGGACTTAAACGACTCCTGCGCCGCGGAATCTGCATGGATTGAGCTGGAATCTTCAGTGATATAAGAACTAAGGGAACACTAGAAGATTTTGGGAGAGACATTCTAAACGTATGTGAACTAGAAAAGTATACGCTCACATTCTGAGTCTGAGTGATTGCAGGGCTCTCCCGCTAACTCGAGGCTTAACCGATTGACACCAAATTTGGGGTGAAGAAGCGTCATAGCACTCAAATTAAATGTATGCTATCAGATCACAAAACTTATGTGAATCCAGGAATTGTATGCTCGGTAAAGGGGCCAGCCTGTTTCAGACAGGCTGGGGTACAAGCTGAGCCTGTCGGGGGCATAATTCCCCTATTCAAACACATAAGTTTCCAACCTCCTATCATGCTCCCTATACTTGTAGGTATGTGCTATCATACGCCTCACATACTATCACTTATCATCTCCTATCTTGTGAGTATTTGTCCTTCTCCGCTCGCTCCAAGGCACTATCGCAAGCCGTTTAGCCGCACTCCAAAGCGGAACGCCGACCCAATCGAGTCTGCGCGGGAACTGAAATCGTTTGAAAGCCCCTTTGAAAGCCTCGGTCCTTTTTTTTTCTACGAAGGCTACTGTCATTAGTTTGGTCTCTACTTTTTTCCAGAGTTTTTATTCCTTTATTCTCGATTAGTTTGTTGTTCTGTCCAGCTTTTGGCGACCTTATCGTTTCCTGATTCCGTCAGTATAATTTCTGCCGCAGTGTGGAATGGTCCATTCATTGATTGCTCTTGGTAAAGAATTATAGTTATGTTTTGTCGGTTTACACTGGTTATTGCAGTTACGTTTTGTGGTTTCACAGTGGGTTATCGTCCTTTAATTGCTACTAATTGCTTTAATTGCAATCACGGAGAATGCTTGTAGAATTGCTACCATTGGATGCGGTCATTCCCTTCTATCTATTGTTATTTTCAGAGAGGGCTTCGTAAAATCTGCACTTTTCAAAGGGGGCTTCGTTTTGGCTACGACCCTAATAAAGGCTCGTGCCGGGGCCTGAGTCGGCCAGATAATCAAATTTTTACACTTTTTTGATATGTATTTTGTGTGATTCTTTCCACTCTGATGTTTCCCTACTGCCATTTAGTGAAATCTCCTCCAAGACGCATTCTGCGGATAAATTCGTAATTGCAGACAAAGTCGCCTCAGTTGTCACCTTTGGGCTGACAGACCATACATACAAACTTTCACTTTTATATATACAGATAATACGGTTGTGCGTTGCAGCCGCATCGCTACCGATCGCAGAGACAGCAATGCGACATGAGGGCCAGCGAGTTTGGTAGGTGCTATGAGAAACGTGGGAGATAATCCTCAACCGTTTCTTGTATCACCGAATTAGAATGTACCTCCGTCACAGGTACACTGAGGCTCATGGCGGTGAGATGAACTGCAAAACTCATCACCACGCTTTAGGCGATGATTGCGTGCTAGCTCACATCGACCGAGTATGGGATAGCAGATCATTGCCACCCACGTCACTGCTAGAGCACGCATTTGAGAGCAGAGGAGGTCATCGCCCTTCTGAAAGCTGATCTGAATTCTGAAGCGCCTTCTCTAGCTTCTCTAAAATTAGGCGGATTGCGCGTGCGGTTCGTTGTCGCTGTGACCACGCATGCGGCGCGGCTCCTACATATAGGTAGCTGGATACGATCAGCTGAAAAGCAGCTCAGTCGTGCGCTTTTCCACGAGTTTCTTCCAAAAACTCTACTGTTTCGAACTTTTCCCTTGCAGTCTACTATCTAGTCATTTTCTTGTTTCGCGTATCATACTTTTGGTGGAGTTTTTCCTGTATTGGCTTGACTTTTTCGCTTTCCTTTTGCTTGCACTTTTCCTGATTAGTAATTTGCGTCTGTTACTGCCTAACCTGTTCCTGGTGTTATTCATGGCTCCTAGGCTTGTAAAGTTAGAATGTTTACACTCTTTGTTTGCTTTCTTTCTTTCTTTCCTTTTCTCTCCCTTTCTTTCTTCTCTCTCACAGACTGGAGGTAAGTGGTGCGGTTGTGCAGTACCAAGCATGCTTGATATTGATTGAAAATGACCGCATCTCAGTCCATGATCCTTCTTGCAATGACTCTCTCTCGCGCGGCTCTCAATCGATACCACCAGCTGAAGGCTGCCCCGCTCTTGATTTTTCGAGCAATTTGTAGTCCATTTAATCGGTAGTAATCACTCCAGTCTGTGAATGCACCAATACGGACTCCTTTCTGAATGAGCTATATTGCAGAAATTCCACTCTTTCGCGTTCTTTCCTTGCAGTGTTTCTATTCAGCCATCTTCTTGCACTTTTAGGGTACTGCAGTGTGATTTTGCTTTCAAATCAACTTAAACAGCTAGCGCACTACTAGCTTGACATTAGCGTGATCTGAAAACGGAAACCAGAGCAATGAAATCACATTTCAAAGGAAGTTTGTTTGCACTCACGAGGAATTCTGAAAGATGAAAATGAGGAAGAGAGAGAAAGAAGAAAGAAAGGGAGAGAAAAGGAAAGAAAGAAAGCAAACAAAGAGTGTAAACATTCTAACTTTACAAGATTAGGAGCCATGGATAACACCAGAAACAGGTTAGGCAGTAACAGACGCAGTTAAATTACTAGTCAGGAAAAGTGCAAGCAAAAGAAAGTGGAAAAGTCAAGCCAATACAGGAAAAACTCCACCAAAAGTATGATACGGGAAACAAGAAAATGACTAGATAGTAGACTACGAGGGAAAAGTTCGAAACAGTAGAGTTTTTGGAAGAAACTCGTGGAAAAGCGCACGACTGAGTCGCCTTTCAGCTGATCGTATCCAGCTACCTATAGGAGCCGCGCCGCATGCGTGGTCACAGCGACAACGAACCGCACGCGCGGTCAATCTAACTTTTCGACAAGGACTGTAGCTAATTCTGCGTTTACTCGCTTCTCGCACTATTTCCACAGCATGAGAAGGTGATCAGCACCTAAAAGGGCGATGATCTCCTCTGTTGCCACATGCATGTTCTAGCAGTGATGTGGGTGGCAATGATCTGCTATCCTATACTCCGTGGATGTGAGCTGGCATGCAGTCATCGCCTAAGGCGTGGTGATGTGTTTTGGAGTCACCACCATGACACTTTACTACGGGCCTAAGTGAATTTTCTTCAGTGTGAAAGCTGCTCGATCAACAGAAGGTGTTCCAAATATATTTTATCAGAAGTATATGTTGAGAGAACCACTTTCTCCATTCCACTGTGCTTCAGTATGCGCCAACAAATTTCTAGGTTTTTGGAAGTCCCGTTTATCTCTCGCTATCTTCAACGTGTCGCGATGTCATGATTTCTTATTATTAAGCTTTTCGTGTATTATGACCTTCATCATGGCCATAGCGTCTTTCATTGTGCTGTCTAAGCATACTGCGTAGAGAACGAAAGAAATCATCACAAAATGCTAGTATGTATGATAATATATAACAATACATAACATATTATGAAACTCTACCTCGGCTTCCTGCTCCTCGCTATGGAACATACTACCCAAATGTTCCCTAATATACCAGTAATCACAGTGAGCAAGTAGATCGTCACCGCGAGAGAGAAACCCGGCATTTGCCTGAAATGATTGCTGGAATCTGATGTTGTATGTGAGCCGAATCGATAGGTAGGTCTTCTATGATCGTCAGCTTCTGTACTTATTTGGGATTTTTGCGGAAGTTACAGTCCTTGTCGAGAAGGGGGATGGATTGCGCGTGCTGTTTCATAGCGTCACAGCCACAGAATCGCGGTGGGACCTATTCGACCCTCTCATCTAGAGCATGCTCTCTCGTGTTTCTGCAGTCGCGGAATAGGGCAATCTTTTCGACAAGGACTGTTTGTTGTGTTAGATGAAGTCACAGCGCAGGAACCCCCCCCCCCCCCCCACCGGGAAAATTCTCTGCGCTTGTTTCTTGTAAATGAGACAAGGGTCTGATCTGCTGTTTTCACATTTCCCAGAACCTGTCCTGACTGGAAAACTATCTGGAAGAGTACCTTGTCGAGAGCGAAATTCGGTACTAGACAGTTCGTCGCATCTTTCTGCAGCCAGCAACGATTAGGAAGTTAGGACGTCAAGAGTTCAGTGCGGACGGATGGATGCTGACGCAATTCGAAAAGTAGGCACACCTAAATTAAGCTCTTCTACTATTTTGACGCTGAGACGAACAACATAATGAAAAATACGACGGATGGAGAACTAGATCAACTCCGTTTCAGCAGCACAAAACTGATGACTGTCTCTGTTTTCGCTCCATGAAAACTCTACAAATTTACGAATAAATGTCTGATGCTGGGCTAAAATGCATTCTGAGTAGGGAAATAGCAAAATGTACGGTAAGTGACGTGAGATAGAAAAATCAATTGCAGGAATTGTAATAATTGCCGTGGATTCGCTCAGATTTTTGAACGCTAAGGAAAAAATTGCATAATGGAGGACATATAGCGGTATCCAAAAAACCGGAAAGTTAGTCGTCGTCGATACTGCCTATGATAATAGGCACAAAATTAAACATCCGGCATCCATTAGTGCAACGACATTGCCGTCGAGTTCCGCAACTACACTGCACTGTTATCCCTGGCGGGGTTATATACTATCCACGCATTTGTGGTTTTGGATCGGAAGGATTGCATCAATAATTACTCCTGGTTTTCATCAAATATTTCCGCTTGTTATGCAAGTAAATTATGACTAGCCGCCTGCACATGACATGTTTTGTGGAATCTTACTAATTTTGCAGAATCTTACAGGTAATCAACACTCGAGTACACATTGTGCTTAAAAGCTATGCATACTATATATTATTGTGAACAAAGTAAACGCAACTTCCGACAGTAATTGCAAGAATTCAACCACGGCAAAATCTTGGGATTAATATTCTCCATTGTATTATCATTTATTATTATTAATTAGAATAATAATATTCATTATTTGAATAGGCATAGATGTCAAGAACTTTCCTACTCCGAGGTGATTTCATGAAAGAATTTCGTCTAGAGTGATTTGATGTGCCAGTAAGCGGAGAAGTTGGCTGCATGGAGACGTGCATCAATGAGACCTCAACAAGATCCTTTTTGCTTCCAGTATATGGGATTCCTGTCTTATGGGAGATGAGCACATATCAAGCGACTTATCTCTGGCTCTGTCGGGAAAAACATGTGAACAATCCTGTTGTTGTTGGAGCTTCTCTTTTTTACTATCTCATAATCGTTCTCATAATTACACCCAAGTGTATTAGTTCCGGAGCTACACACCTACAGTAGCGGTATCAAAATGTTTCCGGCCTCGACCTGTTTCATTTTTTTCTCAAAACTCTGCGGTCGTGTTGTCTGAAGTCTTCAAAGCCGTGCCAAGTTTTATATTCTCAAGCTGACTCGTTCAAAAATATCGAAAATAACTGCGCTTTTTCCTAGTCGAACCATGGTGAGTTTCACATGCTTTCGCACACAGACAGTACACCTGTTTACAGATCAAGAATTGCGGTTGTTGTCACACGAGAACGCAGATTCGAATTATTGAATCACATAGTCCGGGCCTGGCACCCACCAAATATATTCTGCTGCCTGAATATGTGGGACAGGGAGCAATGAGATTCAGGGTCGAAAACGAGCGGAAGTCGACTTTTGGGAGTTACTCTGCCAAATGTGAGAAAAAAGAGCTCTTTGAACGGTTTAAAAAATGGAAATTGGGTTAAGAAATGTGCCTTAGTGTTCGAGGACCTATATTTTACTACAACAGAATTTCGTCGCTGTAGACCTTTTCGAAGTGGTCTAGGCCGGAAACTTTTCGATACTCCTATATGACCAGCGTCGTTTCGACTAGCGAATTAGGGAATGCTATTTGGCCTTTGGTTGTTCCTAGCTCAGCTCACCAAGACAGACACTGAGTTCGAGTGCCTTCTCCGAGCCTGAACATCGAACTCCTTGGCTTCCATGGGTTCTGTCCAACGTCTTCAATACTACCTTCTTGGAAAAATGATGCGTTGATATAGATTAGCCACATATTTGGTTCTGTTTCCACCAGATGTCATTGCTGCATTCTCCTTTGCTGCTCAAATGACGGGACCGAACTAACTGATAATTCACCAACAAAAGAAACCTGTTTTAATGTATCTCAAGAATATCGACAGCATTACAGTCCTTATTTCAGAGTCAGAATAGTTGTTAGTAGCAGATATCGCGTTTCAGCAGCGCAGATATTAGTAGCAGATAGAAATACCTCCCGTCGGAACGGTTGTCTTTGGTTCGAGATTATTATAAATTCCTTTTCTTCATTTTTTTTTTGCCTTTTGGCCATCCCACCCACTTTTTCCATGTAATGAGAAAAACTACAGAACACGACTATTACAGCAAATTACTCACTCAAGATACGATATAGAATTACTCTCTTGCGAAATGAAGCGATACCAACGGCGATGTTGACGTTGATGCTCACGAAAGAGGTAATTTGGACTCAAAACTCGATAGTCTTGTTTGAAGGCAGTCTACGCCAATATTATGCAACGAAAGAAAGAAAACTTTGATCCTCATCATATTCTCAAATTTCGTCTGAATAACTCAATCCGTAGTTGAGTTACAGCAAAAGAATTCTGCCTTGAATAGTGCCACTGATCATATGTTTCTGACCGCTACTGTACGTGTCTTTACGATTTCGGATCACACACTCAAATGTGGACGTCACTAAAGAACCATCGTAGATTGGGTTCTGCCACAGGGCTGGTACAAGGACTAGCAGCTTACGGAGTCGGGTGATGCGAGCCATGCTGAAGTATTTGTTAGTTTCATAAAACACATGAGTGGTGAGGTACTCTGCACGAGTACGAACCGCTAGTGTGGATCTCGGATCTCGTTCGGATCAAGCTGGAGGAGTTCAATTGCTGTATAGGTATGAGTTGCAGTCGCAGAAGTTACTGACGACTTGTCTCAAGCAAATTTGATGAAGTTTATAATCAGGGTGAAGCGTGGTGATGGTAAAAAGTCGATCCCCATACGACCCCCCCCCCCCCTTCGAGCCACCAAAAATACGATCCCTTCGCCCCTTTGCACATAAATTTCCTTCTATGCTTGCAGAATTTAGATATTTAGATATCCCATTCCAGGTGTTCGTACTGCGAGAGGTGTGGTGGAGCCAGAGCATAGGAAGGAGAAAGAGGCTCTTTTGTATCTAACTAGTTGTTTGGAAGTTTTTTGGAAAACGTTGAAATATACGCGGTGGACAAAAAACGTGCATTAACTATGCAATGTTGCTTACGTAACTAGTGAGGCTTGAACAGATCAAGAAAAAACATCTATATACATCATCTACATGGTGAAGGGTTCGATCCCTACCGAGGCCAAAATTTTTGCTGAGGGTTAAAGCGTGTGCGGTGAGCAGTCTGAAAGCGTCCGTACAGAGTTTCTAAACGAAATACCTTCGTATTCGTCACGAAAAACAACCATACACATCATCGACATGGTCTAGGGTTCGATCCCCTCAGAGGCTAGAATTTTTGCATGGCGTAAAATGATACGCGCTTGTAGTAGATTCGTGATGATCTACCGTAAAGCACGAAATACCTGTTTATAGGGGTGGAGGACTGGGAGGCACTTAATTTCAGCCTAGAATTTTGACTCGTTCAGAGACATGGTTGTAGTCGGACACGAATATCAGAAGATCTGGCCCATTGAGGTCCCAATTTTTTTTCAGGTTTCTAATAGTCTAAGGTTTGCGCTTTCAGGCTGTACAGCTCGTTTTTCCGCAGTTGCTTCCACCGCGATTCAACTCCGTCGATAAAAACATGGAAAAAAGGCCATTTTTATCGACGAAACTTCATCTCCGTAATTCCCGTGCTGAATCTTTCCTCTTGAAGCTGGAGACCTGAAACTTGGGAGTAAGGCACTACTGGGTAGAGTCCATAAAATGGCTTTTTAGTGGCCTGCAGGACTGGGTAGGACTTTCAGTATGGACGTACGAAAATTTTAGCCTATAACCCCCCACTTTTCACTATTCAAATCATACTATTAAAGTCGTTTAATCACGTCAAAACAAATTCTGTGTGTGGATAATTCAGTGTCCCACTTCTTCCGTTTTTTCTACCTTTTTTTCTATCTCCTATTCTACACTAAGGCACCCCCCTCCCGAGCACGATCCCCCCCTTACGACCCCCCTCTTTCCTCACCCCCCCCATACGTCTCCCCCCTTGATAATTTATCGACACACGCTTGACCCTGTTTATAATTCATTCAATACACATACAAAAATCAATGTTGATCCACCGATGATGATTCTTGCAAGAGACATTGATCCTTTCTCACATGAGGAAGCCACCTTCTATCCGACTAAGAGTTCTGCTCACAACACTACTCGCATTGAACAAAATGGGGACAGAAACTCATGAAAAGGGTTTTTGTGGATGCTTCTCCACTGCCTCCATCCGTGGAAGTTTGAGAGTAGTAAAAGAAAGGGAGAAGTAAAATTCGATCCCAAAAACTAAGTAGAAATACCACTTTCAATCCTCATAAGATCAATTTTATAGGGGGGCTTGTTTGTTTGAAACACCGTCGGTCCTATAACAACTATGTAGGAGGATATGAGTGGCACGCAAACGAGCGTGCGCGTCGTCCAGTATATTCCCAAAATTAGGTTGCATGCGAAGACTGTACACTGTACAAGCTGTAGCTCATTTTCCAAATTGCAAATGAGCGCGCTGAACCTCGCTTGTTCGCAGTTCCCCTAACCGCAGACGCACTGGTGTTTCACGGGTGCATACTACGGGCAGACGGTGCCATATAGGAAAAAAGTGTTCAGGATATTGTGCTTATACCTGAAAACTTAAGTACTTGACGAGTAGCTTAATTCAAATGTCTCCGAAATAAAGGATGAGTATTGACTGCTGTATGGTCACATCATCGGAATCTTCCTCTGGTGAACTCTGAGTGAGGAATTTCTGGTAAATTTTGGGTTTATTTGTTTATTTCAGTCATTCAGTGTTTCAAAATTCGGTCGATGGCCCGAATTCCGAGCAGTTTTCTCATTTTCTGTAGGAGCTCGAGCGAAGTTCTCCAGTGCTTCATGCGTATGGCGATGTTTAATCATCAGTGCGAAATTGTATTGGGTTGGGCAATAAGTTCGTGCTGTTTTCAAAGGCATCGAAATCATAGCTATTCGCAATAGACATCAACCGCAAAGTTTAATTCATATATGTAGCTCCTTTCCTCCTCTGCAAATGCTGCCAAAGGAGGAGCAGCTCCTCAGTTCCACCTCCGTAAAAAACCACATTGTTTGAGACGACTCAAATTGTGGTCCTCTACCTCAACTCTTGAATGGAATTCTATGAAATGCTTACTAAAGTAAGCAAAATAAGTCGTCGAAGTCATGAGGTCCGTAGGATGAACAGGAGTGGAATTACCTTTCATCCCTGCATCCCGAATATGAGTTTTGGCAAAATTTATTTGGAAGAGTCACGCCTTCTCAGTGGGAAGGATCACCTCCTACTGACTCCCTGTATGCTTTTTTTCATCCTCCAGGCTAAAATTGACCTCTCTAAGGCGAATATCCTTATTTTAAAAACCCTTATTAACCATGTGTTTGCTGTGCAAGATAGGCTCTCTTCCGTGCTTGTGGAGAATCAGGAACTGCATCAGCAAGTTAACAGCCTGCGCGATGAGAATAATTCACTCAAGCGCGCTCTTGCTGATGCAGAAAATAAGCTGTCTTCATCGGATACTGTTTGTAAAGTAAATTCATCGGGTTTGGTTAGTGATGTTGATGAGAAAGAACGACTGAGGTCTATTGTAATCCATGGCATCTCTGAGTCTACTTCATCCAAAGCCACTGTGAGAGCAAATGATGACTATGATGTTATAAGTGATCTCCTAGATCATCTCGATATTGAATGTGTTCCCCAGGCAGTCTATAGACTAGGTAGAAAAGAGCCCAATAGACGCCGCCTCATTAAAGTAGTTTTCCCTTCTAGTTTTTTCCAAAAGCTGGCTATAAAAAGGGCTACTCGATTGCCTTCCACTCCTTATAAGGGTGCATTCATACGCCCCTCATTATCCAAGGAGGAAAGAGATCGCAATCGAGAAGCTAGGCGTGCTAACCTTAGCACTGTCGATGTCACCGCTTCCTCTACTCAATTTAACCAGTCTTCTCAACATGTCAGGATGCCGGTAAACTAATAAGCAGTCCTCGGATACTTGTCTCCGGTCTGAATTGCTTTTCTTGCAACATCCGCTCCATCCAGAAAAATATTGTTCCGCTGACGTTTGCCATAAGAAAACTCCATAGTGATATTGCTATTCTCACAGAAACCTGGCTTACATGTTCTCATGATCTCGAGCCTATTTTGGGCGAATTGTGCGTAGATTTCAATTATGTGAGGTGCGACAGAACCCATAAAAAGGGTGGTGGTGTACTGATCCTCATAAGGCGAAATATTGCTTTTGAGAATAGGTGGCTCGAGTCTGTTCAAGATGCCTATGAGATCCTCTCCTGTGATCTTAAGTTGCTTCAGACGACCATTCGCGTAACTGGAATCTATAGGACGCCTTCCTGTAGCTTGAGTAATACCCTGCAACTCACCAAGGTAATAAGTGACTTGTCTTCCTTTGATGGGCAACATGTCATTACCGGTGATTTTAATCTTTCTGATATAAATTGGCTTAGTAGGACCCCTTCCTGCAGTTCTGCTGGCTCAAGATACTTCATTGATATGTGCCGGTCATGTAAACTTCGTCAACATGTCCACATTCCTACCCGTGGTGACCGCATACTAGATCTTGTCTTGAGTAACCACAAAAACTCAATTAATGACGTTACTGTAAATTCGCCCGTAGGAACTAGCGACCACTGTTCCATATCTTACAACATCCCCAACACGTTAGATCCGCCGGCCTACCGACTGCGTAAGGTTTACTCCAAAGCGAACTATGATATCATCTGCCAATTCTTATGCTCCCTAGACTGGCGTGGAATCCTTGAAGGTTTTTCGTGTTCCAACGATAAATACGAGTTTTTCCTATCGATCCTACACTACTGCGTCCAGAACTTTGTCCCTGTTGAAAAGCAACCTGTGAGTTATGGTAATCTTCCCCCTAACTTGTCAAGGCTTTTTGAACGTAGAGAACAAGCTTGGCTAATGTCCCAATCCGATCCTTGTCAGGAAAACGTCACCTATTTTAGAAAGGTTAGGGACAAGTTTGACCGCCTTCTCAAGAAGTATAACAAGTACATTGAAAGAAAAGTACTCCAGAGTCCTAGGAAATCCTCGCTTTACAAACTCCTCAATTCTAGGCTGAAGCGGTCACCACACATTCCTACTCTGACGAATGATGATGGTACAACCGTTAGCAGTGATTCTGGAAAAGCATCAATCTTTGCAAAGCAGTTCCAAAAGTCGTTTTCCGAGTGCTCTTCCGACGTACAATGGGACCCACCTGAAACATCCAGTTCTACAGACTGTTCTGTTTGGTTTTACAAGGAGGATATCTATGAAATGCTTTGCCATCTACCACTGTCCTACGCTATTACCCCTGATGCAATACCACCCTATTTCATTCGGAAGGTTGCCGTTGCACTCGCTTATTCCCTTGAACACATTTTCAATTACAGTTTTTTGCATAGTGACATACCCAGCCGGTGGAAGCACGCATTTGTTGTACCAATACCCAAGAAAGCACCATACTATCTTGCATCAAATTATCGTCCTATCAGCATCACATCTGTGTTTGCCCGAGTTTTCCAGAAAATTCTCAAGTCCACGATTGTTAAGTACGTAGAAGCTAAGGCTATTCTTCCTGATGAGCAGTTTGGGTTTAGAGCCGGTCGGTCTACAGAAACCTTGATGTTGTCAGCTATGGAAGACTGGACAAAAGCACTTGATCGAGGAACCGATGTTGATGTCGTTTACTTTGACTTCGCCAAAGCTTTCGACAAGGTCCCTTTCAATGAGCTCATTCTTAAGCTCCACAAAATTGGCTTGCACCCCAGAATTACAAACTGGATAAAGAACTTCATTTCTGGTAGGTCGTTTCAGGTTAGAGTCAACGAATCATTTTCTCAAGCATGTTCAGTGACGAGCGGAGTCCCGCAGGGTGGGGTCTTATCACCTATACTTTTTATCATATACACATGCGAGATTCCTGGCCTAGTTAGTCGTTACAGTGTCTCCTGCAAAATGTTTGCTGACGACATTAAGATATATAAAAGTATCAACTCCAGTGATGACCATGATGATCTTCAGTCAGCAATTACGGCAATTGCTGACTGGTCAGTCACATGGAAGCTTCCTTTATCTGGCCCAAAAACCAAACTATTCCATCTAAGTCAGTCAGGGGCAAGGAATGTTTATTACCTTGGTGAGAGTCAATTAGACAGCACTGACACTGTTTGCGACTTGGGGTTCACTTTGAATAATAAACTTACCTTTGATGTTCATTGCAACCTGATAGCAACGAAAGCAGATAGAACTGTACATAATATTTTTAGATCCTTGACAACTAAGTCATCGACTCATTTACTGCTAGCATATAAATCTTATGTGCGCCCCATTCTGGAATATGGTACTACAGTGTTTAGTCCTAAATCCAAACGCTCCATTTCGAGACTTGAAGCTGTCCAAAATAGTTTTACTAGGAAACTGTGGATCAGGCTGCATGGATATAACTATTCCAACATTCCTCCGGCTTCTGCTCGTAATATCATATTTAAAATCCCTTCCCTTGCTAGTCGCAGGAAAAAATATGACCTTGTTATGGTCTACAAAATTATTAGTGGCGATGTGAATCTCCCGCTAGACAAGTTCTACTCTTTATCCTCTTCTTGTACCAGAGGTGGTCCATCTAAAATTACGTTCCCTACAGCAAGAAGCTCATTGCGCTCATCCTTCTTCACGCAGAGGGCTGGATCTGATTTTCTAAGACTTTCTAAGAGATACAACCTACCATCTTCCCTGGCACAATTCAAAAGACTTGCGGACAAGTTCCTCAAAGAATCAGCTTATTAGTTTATCGTTCCTAAATTTTTGATGAATTTGTCGTCTTTCTAGACCTATTGTTTGCCTCTGATTTGATTAACTTGTTTGTATTGCGTTTTATGTTGTTTAACATCTTTTTTGTTGGAAATTTTTCATATAGCGTGGAAACACCACGTATAAATAAATAAATAAATAAATATCCGCTAGTTTGCTATCCTTTCAGCAGTAAGGGTTGCTTTTCACACCTCATTAGTACTTCTAGCCTTTTGAGCTACATTTGCTGAACGAATGAAGCCGTACAATAGGGGTTATCGGAAATGTTCGTTCTTTTCAAATCGAACGCTTGCGTTCCATGCGATGGGAAACAAGGTAAAGAAATCGGTTATAATATTCGTAAAGAGTAAAGCAAGTGCTACAAAATGGTCCACGATACTCAGCCGAATGATGTTCAAACCAAAGAAAAGAACCAAGTCGAAAAAAAAATCGCGCGAACTTGCCCAATCCAATATTACTATATACGAAAAAACGGAAGTGCTAAGTTTTTGTGAACGATGGACATTTTGCTGGGACAGAGATTGTAAAAATGTATGTAGTAACGAACAAGCAGTGGCACACGATAGTCTTATGATATTTGCAATCAGCGACCATATAGTAGATTCGTGAACGAGTGCGACAACTTGGAAGGGTCAAAAGTAAATCACGTTCCTATTTCTCTGCTATTGGTCTTCCCCTGGTGTTTATTCAGAACAGCCTTTGCTGGGAGAACCAATCATCGTATGAAAAGAGCATGGATGATCAATCTGCGCCTTCATGAGGTGGTAATAAACAAATTGTTGTCAGTAGGCGATGGCAGATTAGGGATAGCTGGGATTTCACGGGCTTTGTGCGAAATGTGTCTGGAACACAACAACGTTTCGCCGCCTCAAATGTTTGCTAGGTGAAGTGCTGGATTGAGATCATTACAAGCACGAACCTAATCTCCGCAAAAAGGAGTCCGAATCCGCGCTAACCAAGGAGTTTGAGAAGAAAGCAGTAAAGAAGGGTTTGCATGCCTCTCATTCGCGGCTTGGCTTTACTTAATTTTATGTCGGCCCGAGAACATACGATGCTGGGACAGGTTTTAGGTGTGAGCGCGCCCTTCGGAGCTGAGGACATCAATTGCTGCAGTGCTTGCTGTGACCTTAAAAAGTAGCACTAACAAAAGTCGCTGTTGGCAAGGCCTAAATGTGACGAGTTGCTGAGGGAAAAAGGCAATCAACAGGAGTTGCGTCAAGAAGCGAAGGAAGTGAGAGCTGTTTGCCGACATTTTCTGAAGAAGAAAAAATAAAATGAGGAGGAAGAAGTGAAGCACTCAAATGAAGGTACTTTCACGAAGGCAAGACCTGTGAATGATGGAAGAATTCACGCGTTTCCGGTGTTTCAGAGCTTGTCGAGAACAAGTGCTTCGAAAGTCTTCGGTTTCTTCACAACAAACCTCATCGACTGACGATGCGACAATGTCGATGGCTGGCAAATGAGTCACAATTGGTCCCGTTTACAGGCATTTCGGGCGGTTTGTTAGAGAATTGCTGCGAATTCCTTCCATGTTTCAGATTCGATCATACATGTTGCGAAGATTAGTAGGAAAAGTGAAAAAGAAAAGCGAGAAGTTGGTAAAGTTTCTGAAAGCAGGTTTCATGCCAAGAAAACAATACAGATTAGTTTTGTGAGAGAATTGAGGGAAGAGCGTGGTAGGTTTGGTTTTTTCTTCAAGCACAGATATATTGATGCACTTCAAACAAAAGTTCACCTTTTGAAGCTCTAAGCGACTCTATACAATGATGTTTGCCGGAAGTTGACGATCAGAAGTCAAAAAGCAAAGCTCCTAATCTGCACTTCCTACACACTTCCGCTTCAACAATTGGTTTCTGTATTGTAAGTACGTATGTCACGGGGAATCCACTAGGGTATTCCACTATGTTCACGAGATTAATGCCATAGGCGCAGATGTGCGGCATCGTCACTTCAGTATCGGTTTGACTGCAGGGGATTATCCTACACTTAGCATCCAGGCGCGCAAGGCTGCGACAGGAGACACGTAATGGACTCCACAGCTTACACTCTTTCCCGAAGAGGACGGTACATCGTTGGTCTAAGGTAGGCCCAACCATACGAGGCAAAATTGGAAGAAACATTCGGCAGTATTTTCCTGTAAAGTTATAACAAGATAAACATCACAAGACGCCTCGGACTGCAATTCTAGGAATCATCACATTAAGCTGTCAGGATTTCTCAGTATAAGTATGTAGGTAGTATCACAGGATTAGTCCTAGCTCCTAGCAAAACATCAACTTCCTCAGTATAAAGGTGCTTCGAGATCGTTGGGGCACCTGAATGAGTCGGTAGAAAAGGCCAGATGAGGAAAAGTTTCACATACTCATGGCATTCTTGTTCACAGCAGGCTCTTTTCAAAAAGCATATAAGGAAGCAGTTACAAAGACTGCGAGAGAGTGCATGGCCTCGGAGCAGCAGCTAACTCAGGTCGACTTCGTTCTAGATTTTGCCTAGATCAGGCTCTATGATTTTGGCATTTCTACAGGTGTTGCAACCGTTACTCTATAAGTGGCCTACAAAGCGTGACCGAGCAGGTTGATATGCGAGCTACAAAAAGGCTTTGAACATGTACGAAGTCCCTCAAGTAGATTCCTAAGACCAGACCAACACCATTTTCGTCTCCAGCACTGAAGCCAAGTTCTGCCAAAGTACGAGTGGATTCATTTTGCAACATGAACAGAGCCAAGCAAGGAAATGTCTCCTAAGAACACTGCTTAGATGAAAAACAAAGAAATGAAAAAAAAATATCTTGTAGGTGAACATTGATGAATTTTCTTGGTGAAGACATGTATAAAATATATGACATATAACATAAATGTACATTCTAAATAAATAACGTTGAAGGCCGAAACCTGCTCTACTTCCAATAAGAGTACCGAGTTCCTGAAGGCTAACTAAACCCTTCATGACATATTAGGTAGGTCCGAAAGTTTTGCACCAATACATTTTTTAGGATCCAAAATTTCATAGGCGTTGAATCCGAATGCCACTACATGTGAACTGTAGAACACACCTGGCTGCAGCCGCACAACAATCGCCGGACAACTATAAGCGCTGGGTTACAGAAAACTGAGGACGGCTTATGTCCCCCACGACATGAGTGCCTTGCAAGACTGATACGTGCCAGTCTTTACTGCTGCGTCCACACAGGAGGAACTTTCACCGCCAGCTCATTACTGGAGACGAGAGTTGGGTGATGTGTGTTAACCATACAGAAGAGAAAAGTTGACTCCCGCATGGCAAACCATCTCCAAAACAGCCTAAAGTAGAAGTGCGCGAAACGAGGTTTTTGTGTGCTGTTGGAGGGATTTCGGTGGAATGCTGTGTCCAGAGCTGCTGACACCTGCACCATCGTGACCGCCCATGTCTATACTTCTGAACTACAGAAATTGGTAAAGGCAGCTTGCCTGAATAGTGGAAAAATTGACAATGTTGCTCCACTTCATGGCAACGCCCAACCCCACGTGGCAAAGCTTACCCACCACAAAATTGCCGAACTAGGTTGGGAAGTTTTAGCTCACTCTGCTTATTCTTCCGACTTGACTCCGCCTGACCACCACTTGATCGGAGCCCTGAATCTGCATTTACGAGAAAATAAATCCGATGATTGAACCAAACCGGAAAGTGATATTCCAAGCTTCTTAGACTCGCAGCTGCCAGAATTCTTGACTTCTGGATTTGATGCTCTAGTGAAGCGTTGGCCATACCTCGTGGATTATAATGGTAATTATTTCATTGATTGATACCTATTCGCAATAAAGTTAACTTTCTTTGAAAAAAGTATGAAATGCGGACTTCCGGACCAACTTAATAGCATAAAAATGTACGAACTTCGGTTGAGGGGACTCGGTAATAATCTCCACTGACGTATTTGTGGCCGCTTTCACAAGAACGAAGCTCGCTGATAACAAGAATGGATTTTTTTATTTTTGTTGAGACATATCCTCTATTTTGGATAAACGTACATAGGTTTTCTTTTATGTTGTCTTATTCATAAAATAGTTTTGGTTCGTCAAGATATATGATGCACCCTGTAAATACAGGGTGCATCATATATTTTGATGAATACATTCATAACCACTTAACCAACTTGCAGGGATCGTGCGGTACACCGGTGAAAGGCTATTGGAACTTTTCGAAAAATCCAAGATTGGTATTCAGAAGTCAAGAGTGGTTCCTTGAAACACATGGATTCAGAGAAGTTTATTTTATTAATCACGCGTTGAGTGACTGTTGGTTTTTGGCACGTTACGCCTAATTCTCCAGCTATTCTCGATTTCAAAAAAAAAAAAACGCAAAGATCTGATTGCGAGGGCCCAAGTGATAAGTGTTTGTAGAGGGGCCGCGGAGAGGTTGTGGCACTTTGGGTCGCACATCTACTATTCGGAAACTTCTGGACAGCGGAGCCGACCTAGCTCATGTGCCTTGAGGCGCCAGTAGTGGAACTACTCGCGACGACAATAAAAATCCTGGACCACCGCTACTTCGCATTGCGAAGAGAGCGCGAAATAATCCATGTGTGAACTTTTCGAGCGCTATGTAGTCATTGATACGTCGCCGTGCCTGTCGCGAGTGGATGGTGGTGCCGTCCCGGGATCTTTGCCGTCGCCGCCATCAGTTTCGTCACTGGCAACAGTGCCCGTCTAGGAGCCCACCGGTGCCCAAAAGTTTCTGAGTAGCCACCGCTGCCTGACAAGAGAAGTGCATGAGGCTAATCCTGTAGATTGAAATGAAAGTTTTTTGATTCGAACATTTCTGTGGGAAAATGCAGTCGAGCCTCTGGTGGTTCTGTTGCCGGTCTTGATGATTTTCACTAAGATTCTACATAAATTCATACATAAAATAGCAAAAAGTTTGCTGCTTCAAGTCCTGCCAATGTTCCTAGCTTTGCATTTCTCTTCGTCGCAGATCACGAGGGCGAAAACAGTATGCATGAGCTAACGCCGGGAAGCTTCAAAACAAATGTGTTGTGGCTTCATTTCGCTCTGTTGGGTTAGCCTCCAGCAATTTTCGATTATGTGAGTCATTCGTGTGAAGTGAGCCTGTGTTTCCACGAGGACCCTCCTTTTGAGCAAGGAAACCTGTTGCAATGTTTTTGGAAACTTTTCGATCTGCTCAAGAACAAGTGCGATGCTGGTGGGAGACTGGAGGAGAGACAAGCAAAAACAGAAGAAAGCACCTGTAGCTTCAATCTTGGTAGGCCAGCTCGAAATCATCAGTAGGAGACCCCGCCTTCGATAACCTTTGTTTTTGCATTATTTCTCGTCTCTAAGAGCAATATTATGCTAGTTTGTTGTTGTTGTTGTTATGGAGCATTAAACTTCGAGACAATTATTCAAAATGACGCGAGTAAAGGTTGCATCCATCAGCACGCATGAAAGATCCAAGAGTTCTCATTTTCTGTTTCCTGCAGTAAAGGCTTAGGCTCATCCTTTTATCAATGATAAGCAACAGATCCGCTGCAACTTCCCACAGATATAGTCTTCGCCATGTTTGGCTGTAAGTGCGTAGACGCCTTAGCATTCGCCAGAGATTTCACGCTTCGCATTTTTATTTTGGTGGAGAAGGGATTCTTACAAGAGCAATGTGTTGTTTTCCTTGAGAAAATCCATGTTTTGAGCTTAAGCTTGAAATCTGTAAGGTGCACCATTCATGACCGTGAATCTGGCCAGGATATTTGGAGCGAAAGGAGGTCTTATGGACCCCAACACAGTCGAGCACCTTGTTCCCAAGCTCAAGCATCATGCAGAATAGAAGCTGATCTTGAAACAGGGGCGTAGGAGTGGTTTGAAATAGCTGGCACCGATGAAGGATATTAGTTTCATGGTGTTCTCAGTTTAGCTCCGAAAATGTCAAGACATCGTTCCTTCCACTGGAAGCCACAGCATAGCGGAGTGTGCTAGGGGTCGGTAAAAAATTTTTCTCATAAAAATAAGCACGCACTCAGACGATCAGTGGATTCTTAATAATAGCTACATCGCTCGACAGAATTTATTTTTATTAATAATATGTAGGTCTACCTCAACTTTTCTCCTTTAGATTTCGTCCTTTACGGAAGATCAGAGTCGTAGTAATTTTGGTTTGATATCGTCACATTACAGTACGCATTAAAAGTACGATGTTTGAGCTACTACTAGCCCTATCCATTGCACAGCATCAATCGATATATCGTTTACTTGGACAAAACCAGTAAACCGTGAGTTCTCCTCGACACTATGTAGGCCATCTGAAAGATCTTTTTGAGACAAATCTAATGCTGACCGAATCTTTTTGATTGGTGCAGTTCTACGAAAGTTATGGCAAAGCAACGGTGAGCGACGGTGACTCCACGGAGCGACCGTCCGTTTTCGCCATCCCGTGAGCAGTATTGTAGTCAGTACAGACGAGGCGGAGCATTGAGTTTTTGCGCAATCAAGGCTTTGGAACAGTTGAGCGGTTCAGTAGAAGTGCTTATTTGACAACATACAGCCCATCAAAAATTTTGGGGGCTCGGATGTGAAATACCGAGTGCCGAAACTATATGCGTGGAGACTTATACATAGGTCTGCCTTCAGATTTCTACCTTCATTATAAGCCTATGTCTCTAAAAACAAATGAAAATATAATAGCAAAGTAAGTTTGAAACATGGAAGAAAGTGAGCACTACGCAAAAGTACAGAATTATGTACTGCAGCCTGAATGGACTTGCGCTAGCACACAGTCCACTAAGGTTGCACATGCTAGTAATATTACAGCATGTGAATGAGTCCGACATTAGCAAAGAAATTACGGCCTACATGGGCACGATAATAATAAGAGAAGAAGCGAAAGAGGAATTACTGTAGTCGGCAAGCCTTCAAAAGCATTAGCGAGGCTAATGCTAATGCTTGCTTAACTCCTGAAGCTTCGGACGTCATAAAGATTGTCTCCCAAGCATTCATTTTTTAGGGGGAGCAAAGTGATATTACTAGAAGTATGAAGGTATTCTGAAACTTGCACAGTGGAGAGTTATTATTTCATATCCCAGCACCCTGCAACCCTCCAGCGAGCGATGTCGCTAGCCATAAGAAGCTCGACGAAGAGTTCCAAATCCAGGACTCAAGGAGGACTCAGCAATGGAAAATTAGAGCTACAGCTCTACTGCTGCTTGCTTAGCAAAGGAAGGAAAATAGTGTTGTTCTACGCTGCGTTGCTGTTCTCAATAAATATTGTAGTTGTGGCAAATTGGCTACAAAGCGGCTAATTCTCATTGAGAGAAACAAACTCAAGGCACCGTTACTCGCCTGCAGCAGCTTACGCTACAATCCGAAATGAGAATCATATCTAAAGGGAGCGTCAACGATTTGAACGGGGCAGCCGTGGAGTGGATGCTCGCCAGAATTTCAGGAGGCTCTCAATTTATGAATTGCTGCGTGGAATGATTAATGAAAAAGGCTTTATCTGTGGCAGATTGTTGTGAAGAAACCAGTCAATTCTTCGACCACCGCGAATGAACAGGAAGCACAAGATAAGGCGAAAGCCGAAGCGGCGATCATGTGAGGGATGGGACGAACTGCCCTGGAAGCCCTGAATCTCCGGAAGCTGATGTGCGTAGCAACGGAAGCTCGACGGCATGATAATCGCCTTATGCGCCACACATACTCTACGGGGGAAATCCATGAGTTTTGCGTAGATAATTCTAAGACACCTTCGAATTTTATGCTGTTGAGAGGCAGAAGGCTTTTGCAGTGTAAGCGTCGTGGTCCATGACGCTCGGACTAAGTTGTAGCGGAGGTTAGAGGCGTATGAGTGTGAGCAGTTTGCACTGATTTAATAGAGCAAGAGGCAGCTACTCATCTCAAAATTCTAAAAGTATGTTGAAAAAAAGGGGCTCACATGATGTAATGAGAAGCAAAGATGAACCTTTGCGTAAAAGGGGAAAGGAAAAATGAAAGTAAGCGTTATTCCTAGGGATGCGTCAGAATATTTTTCTCCCTGCTAAGGTTCACCTTTGCCTTTTAACTTCCTAATACACCATTTAAATTGCAGGAAACGGGCACTGATTGCGGGACAATTACGCAACAAAGGTAAAGGCATACAAAGACCTATTCTCGAGAAATTTCCAGCATACTCGTCATTTTATTGCTAACTGCTTGATATTAAATAAAGAGTGGCATCAAAGCTTGAAGACCTGTCAGCTATAGCATAATGCCGCCAAACCAATTCCGAACTTTTCGAAGTGTTTTTCTCGGCGATCAGACATCACGCTGAAGCATTGGTAACGTGTTGACTTCAAAAACTGGAAAAATAGCCATTTTAGTAAAACGATGCCATGAGGTAAGATAAATCAGCAGCTAGTCAATCAACAGAATCTCCATATACCTTCTCGAATACATCGTGCTGTGTCTTCCTTAGATTTGACCCAACGACATCTGTTTCTAACTCTCTGAACCTTATAATAAAGCTAAGCAATCGTTATGCAAACAAATTACTCTGAAAGTATCAGCCATTTAACGACGTCAAGCAGTAGAACACTTTTTGGTGCAACGAGCGTCAACAAGGCGGTGGACATAACCATGATTCATAGAGAAAGTTTTTGATTTTTTGATAATCGTGCGTGGGAGAACATGAGTAGAGCTAGAATATAGATATATTTATAAAATTCTCTGCAGAAAGCAACAAATCAGAAAAAATAAGGAGGAGATCGCATGCCGTCGCAGAATTTTGGCCCACCCTGCAGAAGCGTTTCAAGAACACACATTCTACAGTGAAACGGTTCTGAGTCTTCTCACCCGTGGAAGGAGTAGAGTTTTACATTCGAAAATATTTTTCGAATATTCGAATATTCGAATTTTCGAATTTTTGGGGACCCCCGAATTTTCGAATATTCGAATTTCCGAATTTTTGCGAACAATCGAATTTTCGAATATTCGAACTTTCGAATTTTCTGAACCCACCGAATTTTCGAATATTCGAACTTTCGAACTTCTAGCGATCTCCGAATTTTCGAGTATTCGAATTTTCGAATTTTTGCGAACCACCGAATTTTCGAATATTCGAACTTTCAAATATTCGAATGTTCGATTATTTATTCGAATAACATTCCATTTGGTAAAAACATTTTGTACCCATGCATGTAGGCGAACAAGGCGATATGTTTGCCAATTACAACGGGCATGAAACTTTTCGGGTAGTAAGTTTCATTTGCCGTTTTGAAATTTCTCACAACCTTCTCATGAGTGGAAGCCTGTGCTGCTGTGGAGTTGGTCCCTTATCGGTTCTAAAATTGCAACGGGTTGAAATTTGTAAGCTTAAGAACGTCACTTGAGGTCTGTAACCATCATTAGAGGATCGTAAAGTGGATAAAACCCTTCGTCCGTGAGAAGGCTTTCGCTTTAACATCCCCGTGTTGTAGTTTAACAAAACGTGCCATGATACTAAATGTAGAGGTATTGACGCGGTAAAGATAATGTTGGGTACAGCGGTTCATTTACCTTGATCATGAATGAGTTTCCAGCTATCACATAAAAGCGTCAGCAATATTAAAAAAAACACTGTGTGTTATCCCGTTCCTCATTATTACTTCTGTTTATCGGGTCCAACTGCATGCTTGTACGTTGAATGTTAAGACCAACAGAACTTCTATAACAAGAAATCGGAGTATGTTTGGGCAGAAGGGATAATAATAGATCTCAAGATTTTGTGTGAAGTTTGAATTCCATAACTAACGGTGATGTACTTAGAAAGAGTTTAAACGAAGCAGTAGTCGGAAATCATCTAAATATAAGGAGGAATGCTGTGTAAAATTTTATAGTTTGCATCTCACTTAGATAGTTCTGGAGGAAAGGCTTGAATAATCAAAAGTATAGTTGAAACTGCTGGTTTCTCAAGTGTCTAGAAAAGTACATACGTAGGTTTCACCGGAGAGATCATCGTCGCCAATGTCGTATACCTCGTAGGATTGCAGTTTCAAAGCTTTCAAATGCTGTTGGTGACTTTCGAATGCGTGCAAAGATATGAGCAGATTTTTGGGAAATTGAGATTGAAATGAGAAATTGGACTGGGGTTTCAATCGGAATGGTCCTTCAGCGAGAAAATGGAACTGAAATAACAGTTGCAAAGCAAAACAATTCCAATTCGAATTTTCGGCCTAAAGTTCTCGAATATTCGAATTTTCGAATAATCCCGGACCCTCGAATTTTCGAATATTCGAACTTTCGAATAATGCGGAGCCATCGAATTTTTGAATATTCGAATTTTCGAATTTTTTGGGACGCCCGAATCTTCGAATATTCGAACTTTCGAATTTTTCGGAACCTCCGAATTTTCGAATATTCGAATTTTTGAGTATTCGAACATTCGAATAAATATTCGAATTTTATTCGATTCGGTCAAAACTCTAGGAAGGAGGCATTTGAATCGATATTTCAGGCAAAACAGTGCTAGGAGCTTCTCGTGCTTGGAGAAGTAGAGTGATAGATGGGAGAGAGATACAAATCCTCTAGAGTTGCAGTATGAAAAAGGAAGAACATAAAAGAGTTCTGGAGTTCACATTCATGAATGAGGTTTGGTCGTCTCTATGCAGTCACTCACTTATTGCACATTTATTAGTCGGAAGTGACGTTCTTTCTCGTCAACAGCCGGTTCTCCTCTGCGGCTTTCTCCACGTAACTTGACTTCTTCTACATCAGCAACCCTTTCTAACGCGATCGACTGTACTACGAGTTGGTGACGGAACGAATTGGGGGAAGAATTGGGCAAAAGTGCATAGAGAGGAACCAACCAAACCGAGATTTGAGAGGAACGTCTTTCCCTGCTGGGCTGACCTCTCTTAGACGGACCAACGACCTGCACCCTCAAGGCATCAAGTTGTGGGCGAGCGTGATCACCAATTACCCACCGGCTATCAGCCTGAACAACTCTTCAGAGGTCAGAGAATGTCAGATGAGAAGAGGCGACGACGAGGTAGCAGCGGGCGATGTGAGCGGCATGGCCGCTCTCTCAAATTGGCACAGCTCAGCGCGAAAAATAATCGTCAAATTAACTGAAATCATGTTCGAGATACATGGAGAATACCCACAACTCGAGGGCGACCACAGGAGTCCCATACTGTGGTTCCCACAGCTGCAGTGCTGACTTTTAACAAGTCGCACTCAGACATTTCTGGATTCTGCATAGTAGATGTTGTTTTTCTCTGAGGAATGGGAACACTCTAGCATGAAAAGATAGAATGTCACAGAAACACTTTGAAAATACTAAAGTGTGTGAATCCAAAGTGTTCGGGAGTACAAAACGAACACAAAATGAAACGTGAGCATTGCACCCATACTGTGGCCGCCACATATTTAGCACCTTGCCAATTTTGGGCTATGAACTGATGAAGATTTAAAATCCGTATTTCAAGTTTGGAATGAGCTATAAGGGCAATACTCTAGAATTTGGCTAGGCATAGTGTTTCCTTCCTTGCTTCTACATTACTCCTCAAGAAAATGTTTCTCAATGGAACTGCGCTCATCCTTCGCGTTTACGGCTCAAAATGCAATACTTTTGGAAATATTTTCGTATCTCTCTTACATCAGTTTATCGAATCGAGAGAAAATGTGGTTTTATTCCCGATATTATAACGCATTTTGCTATATGTAGCTGTTTCGATGATCATTTACTCACCTTAGGAAAGAACAAAGGTCGTCAACATAGCTGAAAGACGAAAAAATGACTCATGGCGATCACAAGAAGAAAGCATGCACTTCGGCTGCTAAGATTTCTCCGACTTGTGCTACTAACAAGCGTTCATATGATCGCGGGAAAATTCCGACACACGACAATATTCTTTTCAAAAGAAAGAAATTTCCGATAAATTTGACGGTTTGTTTCTGTCCTTGGGTCTAGCTGATGCGGAGAGTACGCTAACAGCATTCATAGCAAAATGTTGAGGCCAAGTCAGAAAGCGCTCAACCATAATTACCACTTCATTTCTTTCCATAGGTAGATGCAACACTTTTATACCTACTTTGAGAAAACCGACGAAATTGGGGGTTAGTTTTCAAATTCAGTTCCAACTAGCTCTGTGTCCGTGGTGAGCAACAACAAGGGAACCTCCATAAAACCTCTACACATACTCGAACTTGGTGGTTTGATTTTGATCGCTAATCCTAATGCTGAGATATGCAGAAAATTCTGCGTTCTAGAATCGTGGGTGTGCTAAATACATACGTGGCCGCCACTGTACATAGGATGAATTGAGATGCAAGTAATATGAATATGTTGTTTGGTTAGGAAATGCTACTATCTGAACATAAAATCACGAATAAATGTCTCACGGGGCGAGTAGTTGTAACGATACTAGCGGGGTTCGACAACTCGTAGTAAAGTGTATATTGACAAATGCAGTTTTCGATGCTGATCTCGAATTCGTTTTTCTTATCTGCTGCGGAGCACTCTGTGAAGAGTTACGTGGCATGATTTCAACTTGTTCAGAGGTGCCAAAATTTCGCTTCCTAGCTATATTCTGCTAGAAGATCGTGGGAACTTATCTGGATTAAGACAGTTTTAGAAGCATTGACCAGTTACAATAGGTTGATAAGTTTGAGATGGTTTCCACGCAGATTTTCAGCGGAATATAGCTCAAAAATTGGATTCGGCTGGAGGAGACTAACCGATATTATGCCACGTAACTCTCCACAGAGAGCTCCGCAGCAGGTAGAGGTGGCGGATTTGAGATCAGCATGAAAAAGTGCATATGACAATGTACATTTCGTCACGTGTTGTCGGACCCCCTAGTATCCTTCCCTGGTAAGAGCTTCAATGCAGACTATCTTCTGGACAGTGGTGGTACAAGCTTCCTCCTGCAAGTCCAAAGCACACTCGGTAGAATGAATTCATAACAACAGTCCAGTCACTTCGGAGAATAGTTAATTGCATCATATTTATCACAAAACATTTTTTATGAAAACAGGTTACGCTGCTTGTGCACTGCAAGTATAAATCTCGACCGACTGCCACAAAACGCGTCTAGACTGTGTCTTGAGCCTGTCACCCTCAGCCTATTTTGCATGTTTAGCTGCGTAGTACGCATGTGCGTAATTACGACTCACGGACATTTCTTACACCTTTTCTCGATTCATATTTCACAAAAAATGACGTTCCCTATGAAATAATCAGTGACGACACTGAACGAATATCCATAGCGCTTGTGATTAGCGTGCACCTGCACATGCTTTTTCTGTGTTTGAATTTGAACACCATCCTTCCTCCAGTTCCAATGTTTTAACAAAAGATTCATTTGAAAGGGCTCTCTTCCCATACAAGATAGCTGCGAATGTTTTCCGTTCCGATTGGTTGCGCTATTTATAGGGCATTCGGAAAAGAGTGAACATTGATGCATTCACGAAGTGAGGGAAGGCGGTGCAGTTGTGCACGACCAAGAATGCTTGATACTGATTGAAAATGGTTACGTATCAGTCCACAGTCCTCCCACCAGTATTCACTGCCGCTTGAATGAACTGTAGAAATGGAAATCCAACGCTGCAAAAAAAACTCATTTCCGACACCTCGGTGGCATTTTTGCGTTTTGTGCAAAGAGTATGTACGCTTCAGGATTGTTTAAATTTCGGGGCGAAGCGATCGTCGCGTCCAAGCAAACTGTTCAAATGCGATGGCCCCGAGTGGATGCATGCGCAAACAGTGTCGCGATATGATAGTTGGCGTTTCCTTTCGCGACGCGACGTCGCGTCCTGTTTATGCTTTTAGGAGTGTTTATACTTCGGCGCGACGCGACCGTCGCGTCCCAGCAAACTGTCAAATGCGATGGGTCCCGAGTGGATGCATGCACAAACAATGGTCGCGATGTGGTAGTTGCCGGGCGACGTCGCGCCCTGTTTATACTTTTTTCTTGAAAAACGACGCGATGTGACGAATTCGCGTCGCGCCTGCTAGCAGACGCGACGCGATGGTTTCGCTGATGTTGCGAACTAGAATTGACCACTGTTCCATAGTTTTTCGAGTGGTTTTCGCCCAAAACCTACGGAATAAAACGAATTCAGTTGGAGATGTGAATGTGAACGAACCTGGACGCGTCGTATGCTTTTTAGGTAGTAATTTTGTCAGCTTTTTATGTCTTTGATGTTGTCTTCTGTTTATGAGCGGTTACTACTTACAACTGGTCAGCCGAGCTGTAGAAGAACACAGTGTGGGTATACATGTTACTATATATTGATCTAGAGATTTTGTTCTGAACTTGAGTTATCGGAATCGCTTCCCTTTCATGTAGACATCGTTGTACAGGTGCTTCAGAACAATGTTTGATCAGTGCGGCATTGATTCATAGGTGAATGTAGGATAGTCCTGCGCTCCGACACTTCTTATAATTTTTCACGTTCCGGTGTGGTTTTGTGCAAGACCCCTCCCCCCATCACACAGAAATCACAACATAACACTTCTAACTAGTGAAAGATTGGAAAAGATCAAAAGCACGGGCTAGAACATGGCTTAGTGAATGAAACTCTCAACTAGGTCAGAAATTCAAACATTCGACCAGCACAGGACTAAAAAACATCAAATCGAGGCACTGGAACAACGATACCTTTAACAAGGAAAACCTTGGCAGTACTGCTAGAACACACCTGAACAGTGAAAAAAAAACACAAAGTGTCGAAGCACGGGACCACAACAATGTATGCATAGGAGAAAAACCATTCTAATAACTCAAATGCAAAAACAAATCTCTGAACATACAAATGAGAAAAACTCGCAATGCTTTCTTCGATATCTTGGAAACAAACATTCTTGGCGAGGAACCCGGCTCAAAATTGTAGTCACCGCAGGGATCATCACTGAAATTCGCTGAGAACTTCCTCTAAACATTCTGGACCAGAAGCGGTACCACGAGGTCCAAAACAGTTCGTGGAAACCCATGATCCCCGCTACGTCGGGGTGTGCATGTGATTTTGCGTGGGTACGTAAATTTGCGACGTTCAGCATGGCGCGACGGGGCGACGCGACGGCTTCGCTACCCGTCGCGTCGCGCGTGTTGTGGCCGTCGCCGCGACGCCATCGCGTCGCGAAAAAGTATAAGCACTCCTTTTTCTTGAAAAACGATGCGATGGACCGAATTTGCGTCGCGCCTGCTAGCAGATGCGACGCGATGGTTTCGCTGGTGTTGTGGACTGGAGCTGTCCGTTTATTCGACAGTTTCTCCAGTTGTTTTGGCCCAAACCCTACGGAATCGGACGAAATTAGTTGGAGATGTGAATGCAAACGAACCTGGACCCATTATATGTGTTTTAGGTAGTAGTTTTATGGGCTTTCTATGTTTCTGAGATTGTCTGCTGTTCCCAGACAAACTTTCGGAACTTGCGCGGAGCTTGCCGATTTTCGGAACTTCCGCGGAGCCTGATTTACTATTGGAGCCCGATTTTCGGAACCTGCGCGGAAATATGACGTCACTCGACGATTTTTTCGGAAGTTCCGCGCAAATTCCGCGGAAGTTCCGAGTGGAGACGCAGAGAAAAAAGTAGCTTCGGAACCTGCGCGGAGACGATGGTGTCGGTAGTTTTTCTTGACAGTGGCTGGTTCTCTTGCACACACACACAGACACACACACGCACATAAAATGCCAATTAATATTAACTATGATTTCATATATGTGAAGTATTTAATAGTACGATTGTTAAGGTATATGCAACGAAATCGTCACAGACGAAGATACCAGTTGGGGACGTACCACATTCACATACATGATTCTCTTGTGCAGGACCATCAACATAATGTTAATGGCAATCATTCTCTTGAAGATAACGAACAGCCTGGGGAGCATGTGCATATGGGCTTTGAATCTGACATTCCGCGGAGCTTGTCCGGAAGTTCCGCGGAGCTTGTTCGGAAGTTCCGCGGAGCTTGTTCGGAAGTTCCGCGGAGCTTGTTCGGAAGTTCCGCCGAGCTTGTTCGGAAGTTGCGCGGAGCTTGTTCGGAAGTTGCGCGGAGCTTGTTCGGAAGTTGCGCGGAGCTTGTTCGGAAGTTGCGCGGAGCTTGTTCGGAAGTAGCGCGGAGCTTGTTCGGAAGTTGCGCGGAGCTTGTTCGGAAGTTGCGCGGAGCTTGTTCGGAAGTTGCGCGGAACTTGTTCGGAAGTTCCGCGGAGCTTGTTCGGAAGTTCCGCGGAGCTTGTTCGGAACTTCCGCGGAGCTTGTTCGGAACTTCCGTCGGGTCACCCGCGGAGGTTCCGAACAAGCTCCGCGGAAGTTCCGAAAGTTTGTCTGGGTTTATGAGCAGTTACTATTTACAGCTTGCCAATCCAAGCTATGGAAAAACACAATGCAGGTGTACATATTTCATTTATGTATTGATTTAGAGATTTTCGCCTAAATACCGAATACTGATCGGCCGGTGAATGTAGGATAGTCCCGCGCTCGGACATTTTGTACAATTTTTCACCGTTCCGGTATGTTTTTTTTCGGCGAAATCAGTGGAAGGAACCCCCTCAAGAAATCACAAAATAACACCTCCAACCAGTGAAAGACTGGAAAACTTGAAAGCGAGGGACCAGAACATTACTAAGCTGAAATGAAACACCTAACAGGATCAGGAAATCGCACTTCCTTCCAGTAAGAGATTAAGAACATCAAATCGAAGCACTAGAATAACGTATGCCCCCAAGGAAATCCCTGAAGAACCATTAAAACACCCAAACAGCGGAACATTACGGAAAGTGTCAAAGCACGAGATTACACCATTGTAAGTACGGAAAAAAACCCCTTATGATAGGGCAAATGCAAAAAAAAAATTCCCTGAACAAATACATAAATGAGGGCAAGCCGCAATATGCTCTTCCGTATCTTGGATACAAGCGGTCGCGACTTCGTGCGACCCGTTTTGATCAGCACCTTAAAGGTCCGCCAAGTCGCCACACGCAATGGTCCCAACGCAGTTCCTCGCGCATGCCACGTTTGCTCCGCACCCGCGCCGCCGTATAAATAGCTCGGCGCGTCAGTACTGTGCTTCCATTCTGTGTATGTCATCCATCGAGAGCGGTTGCGATTGGAGTTGGTCCGAAGTGAATCACATGTGTCGATTGCACCATCACACATGGAAAGGAGACGAGAAGAGCTGTCCCAGAAGAGAGGTAACCCGACGGCTTGGAGCTGACGAGGGCGTGGAGTACAGGTTCCTCCTGCCTTGCACAGCTTACACGTTGGGGAGTTTTTGCTTTTCATGTCCCCTAATAACTTGGGTTAGTTGAGTCCATTCCTTAGTTGCTTTATTGTATTTGTGCGTATTTGTGTGCGGGCTATGAATGTGGGCAGTTTATGTGTTGGCGTTGTATAGTAAGAATACAGACGGATGCCACGAAAGTAGTGGCCACAACTATCAGCATGATTATCATCTCACATGTGTGCGTACTATTAGTCGGTAAGAGCTCTATCGGCAAGTGGTGGTAGCAGCCCACTTGCAGTATCACATATGTCGTTTGTTGGAAGTTGTGCACGATGATATATTCCACATGTGTCAGTGTAAGTGTATTTCGTAGATAGATGTGCATGCGCATATGTGAATATATACCCCCGAACACCTGCAGTAAGCTGAGTTGGGATTTTTGAAATTTTTTCAGTGGCACTGCAATTTTCACTTATGATTCACGTTTACAACTCACAGTGGGCTTGAAAATGTTACGATTTTTATTCAGAAAATTTGCTACACACACCCAGGTGCATACTTATGACTCACGTACACATCTAGTACAACTTTCATTGTTTGTAGTTGAACGTCACAAGCTTGCGAAACAATCGGGACAACGCTGCGTCAGCCCTTGTGCGGCAAAGGCCTCGCGCGATGATGTCTGAAAACTGACGACGGAGGTCTTTTGTGTCATCTGAGGCAAAGGAGGAACGGCAGCAGTAATCTACTGAATCTGCGCACCAGTGCATTATTCGGCTTACGAAGATGGAGAAAAAATCTGAGGAAAACAGATCTGCATATTCTCACACACTTAAAGCAGCCGAGCTGATGGTATGTACCACGCTACGTATCTCTTCATGCATGACAAAGTTTAATCAATTAACCTGTAATTTTGCATTATGCCACAAAGCGTCAATTTCAAGCACACTACCATGCAGTCAGCGTAAATGTCAAGCACACTGCCATGCCATCTGACCTACTCTGTTTCATTTTTCGTTCAATCTACCGCTAAAATTGTTTGATCTCTGTACGGCGCTAATCCAGCAGTTTCAAACGGGGTGTTGGGGGTAATATCCCGAACCTCATCCAATACAAACCTTTTTTGGAGCGCTCGTGTTCTAAAAACGACGTCAATTCTTGCTTCGTAAACCATCAAGTTGTCTTCAATTTTCATTGCCAGTAGCGAATCAATGCAGAAAGACTTTTGTGCTTTCATTGCCAAAGCACTCAGCGTTTCTTCCTGATAGAAAGTTGAGCGTTTTCAAAGCAAGTATTATATAATTATATAATTATATAATTATATAATATATATCATTATATTATTACATTATCATATTATTACATCATTATATTATTATATATTATATAATTATGGGGAACACAATACCTTCACATTTCCGTGAAATTCACTCAGCAAACAAAGATGCACAGACTAAAAAAGTAAAAGAATACAGTCTGCAACTGGCTTTTCCCAAAATCAGGAAGCGCTGGATAGCACTGAACTAGGAGGCTCTTGTAAAACATAGGAGTAAAACCCGCAGATGAATAAAACTTCTGAGAAGAGCACAATTGTCGTGCCCAAACATTCCATTATCTAATTGCTGCTTTTTCTCCATATGACAAAGCGCTTTTTGTCCGTTTGTGACTCACACGTTTTGAGCACTTTTGTAGCTAAGAGTAAAACCAATTATTAGACATATACTGAGATAGCTCACAAATTACATCAATCGCGCAGTTTCATCAAGCGACACCGTTGATATTGTACTCAGGAAAACTAGGAACCGTGTTTGCATAGGATACAACTGTGTTCCGCATTGAAAGATGCAAATCCCACGATTAAGACATGCACACTCATGCAGAACCTATGCAGATCCCACACAAAACCTGGGCCCGTAGTAAAGTGTCCAGTGCGATCATCGCAGATCACCTTCAGGGCGATGATCGCACTTCGCGTTGGACAAGAGTATGGTGATCATCGCCATGGTGAATCGGACAGGCCGTACATGAAAAGTGATCAAATGTACCTGTTTCACGTATTCCCACATCAGTTCCGAGACTGTTTTAGCGTGTGAGACAGTTATGAACCATTGCTACCAACAAACTAGAACGAGTACGACTTGTCAGAAGCACCAGAAGCACCTCTATGCTTCTGATAAGTCGTACACGTTGAGCTTGTTCTGTGCTGTGGGGCGAAAATCAAAATGCTTGAGTCCGTAGGCTCAGGTGCATTCTGTGCAATTCGCGCATCTGATCATACGTACCTTCACACCATCACCACACTCCGAGTGAGATGCTCCGAGTACTTCACTCGGCGTCTCTTCGCCGAGCACACTATCTAGTCGCCCAACGATGGCGATCATCGCCCTCCAGGGCGATGAGATCAGCGCCCCACACACACGTGCTCGCAGCACCACCACGATTGGTGATGATCTTCCATTCCTCAGTGTTGGAAGGTCGTCGCGCGTGCGATCATCGCCCCAAATGTGGCGACGAGTTGTGCAGGCAGCTGATCTCACCGCCATGACACTTTACTACGGGCCCTGGTTTAAACCGTGTTTTGCATGGGATATGCATGGGTTCTGCTTGAGTGGACGTGGGTTTTGCATGAGTTTTGGGCTGTTATGATCAATTCGCATCCTGGGATGACCTCCACCTAGCACTTCTCCTTTGCTCATTTTTGATGAGGCCAACTTCTGCTGAATGTCCGACTAAAGTGCATCCTACATTAAGCTGATGAATGTTCCCTATGTTAATATGCAATATTTCTTTATTTCCGAGAAACCTGCAAATTTTTGGCATAGTTATGGAAATCGCAAGGAGTAAATTTTTACCAGACTTAAACCACTGTTGAATGTAAAGAAACAATGAAAATAATGGAAGAAAAATTTGAATGACCGGTTTTTTCAGATATCGATACAGAACGCATGCATACCTATGCAAAATCCGGTTTAATCCTGTGCAAAACACGGTTTTTTTAAAATCAATCGTTCTCAGCAATGCTCAAATCCATGCAAACCCCATGCATACCCATTCAGAACCCATGCGCATCCGAATCCGATGCAAATCCCATGCAAAACCCACGATTTTCTCAAACTCATGCAAAATCCATGCATACCAATGCAAAACACGGTTTTTAGATTTCCTGAGCAAGAGCGAAGAGTAATGAGTATCAAGCGGTAGCAACGAAGAAATGTGAGCAGCGTTGCTCAGATGTTAAGAACAGTAATGTGCGGACGTACATTCTGCGAAAGACTGGAGTCGAAAATTGGTGGAAGTTCGAAATCGTTCAAAATTTGGAGAGAAGAGCATGTAAATATGTATAAGTTGACGTATCTCAACCTTTGAGATAAGTAGTAGCCAGGAGCTCGCATAACACCATAATTCAGGTACTTCCGAAACGGGAATTCCAGTCATCACTAATTGAGAGTAAGTTTTTTTTTTCAGACGGAAGCAGAGAAGCATTACGTCTCCAGAACATCTGTCAAAATTCTAAAAAAAATCCGAGTAACATGTGACACTGCTCTATGAGATGACATCCGGTGAAAACAGGAAAAAGAATTTCATGTACGAACGAAAATATCAGTTTGCAACATTTATGAAAGGAGGTCAGAGGAATGCATGAGGAAGAGTGCAGATGCGCGGACTCGGTAAGCCATGCCTAGGTGAAGAAACTTCAAGAAATGTCCAAACATTCCATTTCTCCCTGTCCTCAGGGAGAAAATTGGTTCATCAGTTAATGAGATATCGATTGGAGATTTTTGTAGCCATAATGCAGCGGTAGTTAAGGTGTCAATGATTTATAATAGTGCTTTATTAGGCCTGCTGAAACAAGAAAAAGAAAAAGTCGCCAGTCATGGCCGCCGAACCAGTTTCATGGCTCTCCGCGACAGTGGACATTCAGCAACTTGATTTAAAGTTGACAGTTCAAATAATCAAATAAAATTTGGCAAATGAATTCCAAGAGCGATATAACTTGCAATTGTGGACAAGAACTAATTGGGATGAGTTCTTGTATTTCTTTGAGCACTGCAAGGAAAGTAGATAATGGTCGAAGATGGAAGTTAGAGTTGAAGAAAGTTGATGTGAGGAATGAAATCAAAAAATTGCATATTTGCGGGTAGGTAGCTTCAAGAGCTAGCCTTCCTAGTCAAGAAATAATGAAGGAGGAAATGGACTGCGATGCTGCTGGTTTCCTCGCGTCACTACACACATAGCCACGGGAGCACTTTTTTTCTCCATGAGTATACTAGACGGAAATGTAACCGTGCAGTGACAAATTATCCAATCCTGCGATCCAAGAACGCGATTTCTCAATTACTTGCGCCCATACACCTCATAATCAGTGAGAAGTGAGGGCTCATTTACATTTCTGGGAATGATAGAAGTCATTTGTTATTTTCCCTAGAAACACCCAGATTACTTCTTTTTTTTATCTAGCATCAGAAGATGCATTTGAGATTTACACTCCTGATAATGAGTCTAAAATCATCTTACGCAACAAAATGTCAGTTGAGTTCATAAACGACATCCTAAAAAACGTGAGCAATGAGATCACAAGCCCCAGATTACCTGCGGATAGGTGTAATGTCATCGCTTACTCATAGATTTCATAGATTGACTAACATTATAGCTGTCAGCAAGGTTACTGCTGAAGTGTCAAAAATTATCTCTTATTCCGGACTTTAGTGCTTCTTCGCTATGAGTTTCGCTCAAACAACACTATTTCTGCATGCGATACGCTAAAGGCTATCATTAGTAGTGTGAACATAGGTTCTGGTGGAAATCATCAAGTTTTTGACCGAAATACATTTTGTGGCCGAGAATCCATCGTGTATCAGTAGAATTAGCACTTCCTACTGAGGAATTTCCCTATTTATCCCATATTTTCAAACGATTTCTTTCGGATTAATATTCTCCGTTGGAATGAAAAATTTCCGCCGATAAACTTCCTTGGGTCGCAGGGCAAAGCTGCCACGCCCTCTTTTGCCGGTTTATCCTATCGTCAGGTCTATATATATGTGAATTGAACACAAAAAACAAGAATGAACTCAACAATGACAATAACACAACTCTAACTTGACAACCAACAACCGGAACGGAACCTGACAATATGAGATCATAGAGATAAAATGAGGAAGTGAACCCATAAAATTACAGTAACCTCTCTAACATGCTTATGAAGGAACTTAGCCTAGCTGGAATAACGTGTTTCTTAATAATTTTGATGAAGTCAACACCAGCTCTACGGACAAAAAAGTGATGCATAATATTACTACGAGCTCTAGAGATAATTATCTTAGTGGAACTTCCCCATGTGTTTGATGTCCTCGTTGTAATGAATCTATCCGATTTAAGTCCCACAAGACCATGAATAATTTTGTAGAACATGATCAGATCAAATAACCGTCTCCTGAAAGCGAGGGGGCGTAGCCCAAGGTTCAGATTGCGAACATTGTTACAGGGAATTCCTTCATAAAGGAAGCGCATGACACACGTCATGAGTTTCCTAGTAAAACTATTTTGAACACATTCCAACTTGGTGACAACCTTGCGTTTTTGAGGACTGAAGACTACAGTGCCATATTCAAGCAGCGGTTTTATGTACGTCTTAAATGCCCTCAACAACACTGCCCCATTCCTCGTGCTCATGCATCTAAAGAGCCTGTGAACCATATTAATCTCTCTCTTGACTAGATTATCACAGTGTGCATCAAAATTTAGATCCTAATTTATCAAAAAACCTAAGTCCATAATTTCATCAACAAAGCCTAGCTCAACACCATTCGTGCTATACTGGAATTTTTTGTTTTTAGTACCCAAATGCAGAATCTTTGTTTTTTCGTCCGATAGCGGCAACTCCCAGTCTCTAGACCATTGAGCCACCACATCAATTGCCTGCTGAAGACGTCCCCGCTTTTCCTCGTTGTAAACGGGTGGATATAATTTGAAGTCATCCGCGAAGGCGCAGCACTCCACTTGTTCAGCTTCCACGAGAAGGGGTAAATCCCAGGTGTGAATGTTAAAAAGCAAGGGGGAGAGAACTCTCTTTTGCGGCAAACCACAAGGAGCAAACCGAAGTTTTGAGAATGATGATCCTACGCTCACTGAATAAGTTCTCTCAGAGAGGAATGACCTTATCCACGTGCAAATCCTTGGATGAATACCGACCATGCTGAGTTTAGCTAATAGCTTCGTATGGCATACTCTATCAAAAGCTTTAGCAAAATCCAGGTACACTACGTCAACACTCCTACCACTGTCAAGGTTTATCCTTTCTAACTCGTGTATCCAACTTTCTTGGGTGCGGCCCCTGATAACCGCGGTTAGGGTCAGAGTTGCGGTAGAAAATGCGCCATTAAAAGTTTTTCTGCGAGCTCTCTGCTTTTCCGGAGAGTTCGACCAACATAATTAATCTCCGCAGTGTGATTTCCACAGAACGCTTGGAACTTGCCTCGAAAATCGAGAGAATGGTTTCCTCAAACGGTTGATGTTTCTAATTACAGTGAAAGAAATCCCGCATCAGTTCGCTCTAACTCCAAAGACAAAAGCAGTCTGGGAATAAAATGGTGAGGAAAAGTACCAGAGGGAATAAAAATGGCCTCGAGATTACTGCGCCCAAATTTGCTCAGCCTCATACAACGTTATAGTAAAAACATTAGTCGTACAAGTGCAGTCGACGAATCGCATTCTTGAAGGGTGCACTCCGAAATTAATTACACTTTCAAGACGGGACGCAAAAAAATGCTTCACACTTCTGAATGTTTGCGAGACCATACGCTTGGGAATGATATCTGACAAGAGAGGGGCAATAGGCCCGGCTCGCAGATTGGGATGAAACCTATCTGGCTTGAATCTCTGTTTGATTAGGTTCTACATTATGTATTTCATTACTGCTCTCGGTTTAAAAAAATAGAAATCCCACCACACCACTGCTTGCGTTGCATCACCTACCCGGCAGCGATGAGGTGGCTGAGTGGGGGAAATACTGGAGTGTTAAGCAGAGGGCCTAGGGTTTGAAACCGGTCGCGAGCATCCTTTTTGCATTTTTGTTTTTTTTATTCCTCCTATGTTGTTGATACCGAATTAAGAAGGTTAGAAGCTATTACCTACAGACATAGACACGGGATAACTTACCTTTTTATAATACCAGCCCTATCATCCGGCTGGCGCTAGTTTTCGGGCTTCTTTTCGTGCTCGCTTCGCTCGCGTTGCCTCCATGTTAAGTCATCCTCACACCACGCCGGTCACTCCACCTTTACCAGAAGTTCCATTTCTTGTACTTCCCGGCTCTGATGCGCCCTTTCCATATCTGTTCAACACTCGAATGATGTCTTTCCACCTTGCATATGAGCGCTGGAGCTGTTCCCATACGTTTCCCCACTTCTGGACGCCGGCGCAACCTTATCACATCGTCCGACCCGTCTACAGGCGTTGCCTCAACTACGGACGCCGGTGCATTACTCTCACAGCTGTCTAGGTGCTGGCGCACCTCACAACATGGTGTAGTCCCGTTTCTTATCAAATTCTGCACCATCCGTGCTGCAGCAGCCTTCATCCGTGTCTCTCCTTGCCGCCTGGTTCCTCCTCCTTGCACAATGGGCAATTTAGCAAATCTAGCCGCTCAAAATTAATTATCTCGAGAGCGACTGAGCATTTTCCTATGAAATTTTGTGCAATTGCCACTCTAACTCTATACTCTTCACAAAAAAACATCAACCATATGGGCTGCTTTTCCATATATTAGGTAGTCAAGTATGAAATGTCCGATTCTGAATGAGAAGATTTCGAGTTTTGTTTCTAAAGCAAGATACAGTGTATGATATCCGAATATTTCCTATATCATCCCCACAGCCTTGCATCTTAACTTCTGTTTGACTGCGCCTACAGCTTGGAAACGTAGAAAGCTAGTAGCAATGGAGTGGTGAAGAGCGTCTCCAACATCATGTTGAAAATTGGACATTTTCTCCAGCAAGAAGTGGGTTAATACCTGAAAGGAGTTGTGGTCAAATAGAGCAAGGTTTGCCCAGTGCAGTGAGTGGCAGGTGGGTCCTCACCCCTGCTCCTCTGGCTTAAGCAGCGTGGATTTGTTGAATAGGTCAAAAATTGGCACCTATTTTTCAGGGTCAAACTGGGAAAATTCGTTTACCGAACCAATTTTAGTGGTCATATTGCCTTGAGTACCTAAATATTACTGGATTATAAAGGCCACAACTTGCTGTTTACGCTAACCTAGATTGACTCCTATCCGCTTCGGCTACGGCTTCCAGCTTATCGATGTCCAGGTTCGTCATAAGGCTCACTTTGGAGCTTCATGTCACCTGAGCGGAACTTCCCAAGCAGACACTGTTCAGTGCGTTTACTAGCCAAATGTCCCTTAACACTACCCTGATGTTCCCAGCTTTCTCAGCTCTAATGGCTGGAAAATGGAAACTATGTTCCAAAACGACACGGTTTTTCGTCTTTGAGTAGTTCTACAAAAAATGTTTTCAAACCAAAATTCGAAAACTGATCAAGAATCCAGGAAGTGGTTTTGAAAGGAAGAGGATGTACCTTCATAATAAAAATAAAGATGAGAAGAGATCTAGCAAATTATTGAGGAAAGAGACTGTCAAACTGACCGCTCATAAAATCGGACATTTCATACTTGACGATCTAATACTTTTTTCAACGTTTAGAGTTCCTCCCAGGATCTAGAACAAGAAATTCAAACCGCTCATAACTTCAATTTATTTTTTCGTTTCTTAACGGGTAGAGGTACGGAGGCAGAGATATATTTATTTTTGACGAATAATTAGATACAAGGAGTCGAAAAATTAAGAAAAAGAACAATTCTATAGATCGGGTTCACATAAGAGGCTTAGGACTTCTGATGAAATGCGATTGGATTTTGAAGAGTTGCTCAGCGCAGTTATGAAGGGGTCCGAAGATATTAATAAACGATGGAGCAGGTCTAAATTTGAACTTTGTCTGGAATTCTTCCTTGAGAAATACTCTCTGAATTGCCTATTATCTTTATTTCGGGCTTCTTGTGCCTCTTCGGAAAGTTGGCCTATGGGTAGGATGCAGGATTCGACTATGCTTGCACCATGCACTAGTATTTTGTGCACAGTGACAGGCATGAAGTACCACGGATACAGATCCAAGTACTTTTGTCTCGTTGACTCGGCGTTTTTACCGGAAGCAACTTACGATACTGAGTAGCCACACGACAACGCCTCTAACATCACTCCAAACTATTTATCAGCGATTCGTCAAATCCCTGTAATTCGTGCGCTCGTGCTAGCTTTTCCGAAGAACCTCCCCACAGTGTTTCCGTCATTTGAACCCCCTAATGGTTTTCTTGGAACATCGATGCCTATAACCGACCTCCTCCCGAAAATCCTTCTGAATTTGCTTTTTTTCTCAGTTCAACTTTTTTCTTGTCTTCTTCACTTCTAATGGCCCATTTCTTTGCATCCGGTCTGTATGCAATGTGAAGCAGACATTCCATCAAACGAATCCATGCATGCAGTGGAGATATGCCAAACGCCAAAACTGATGGATCTTCCTGTTGAGCAGGTAGTGCACCACCGTTCATTTCTTTTGGAAAAGTTCCACATATGTAACATCTTTGTGAGGAATCGTAAGTGGACAGTGCATCGCACCACTTAGATATCTGCTTGCATCTGATCACGTTAGAAGAAAAACGCTCAAAGACTTCTTCCTGTGTGCTGCATAAGCGGTCGCAAGTATGGTCTAGCAGAGCTTGGAGTTGAACTTTGGCTTGGAACTCCAAGACAGTGATGGATTCTTGTTTCGGATAGCAACACTCTTTCGCCTCCTGTATGAGGTAATATGGAGCGTAGATCTCGCACTCATATTCTTTCACATCATCACGGAATTCCTTGTAGTCATTTGCGGATAATCGGAGATCTATCATGAGGGCGAGGGTTGCGTCCGCTGACATGGTTTTTGGTGCACTCGTCTCCCTTTCTTCCCTTTTCACTGCCTTTTTCAGCTTGGTAGCACGCTCAGGTGGAGCAGCAGCAACTTTTCCCACGATATTTGCAGCATCTCTTTTTCCCGACTCTCGCAAACTCATCTGGGTTGCTGCAACTAACTCATTGGGCTGCGCGTCCTGGAGCAACACCTTGGCCTTCCTCCTTTTTGTTGACGCACTGCACTCCTCAAATCGTTTGTTGAGACGTCCTAATTTCGGGGGCTGTGTTGTAATAGTACTTGGGGGAATGGAAGCCTTTTTTGCACTTTTTTTGCCAAAATTCACTTTTTCGTGTAGCCAAGAGCGATTTGAATCGAAAAAACATCTCCTGTTTCGGCTGCTGTTCTCCCATCGCCTGCTCACTTTAAAGCAAAACAAGGCCACAGTGTGCTTGATGAATTTGCAAACGTTAGGAGATCTGCAATGCAGTCCGAGCTTATCAACTACATATTGATATAAGCATTCTTTCCCTTTTGCTGGGCTACTTCCATTCCATACCACAAAAAGATCTCTTCTGGTGATGCGGCGCGCTGCCTCTAAAAAAACTTTTGAGAGAGCGGTCTCAGTTGGTCGGCTGAAACCGCTCCCAAAAAAAAAACGGCTTAAATGCTCGTATAGAAGAAGAGAAATCCTATCTAATGATCACAAAATGAAAGCGGAATCTCGCGGAACTTTTTTTTAAAATTATGACGCGAACTATAAACTGCTAGCTTTCACGAACGTGACCGTCTCTTGTTTCCTCGGAAAATTTTCGCTGCTTTACGCATGTTTAGCCTAACCGAGATTGGCCGCATTTGAAAGGCATACCTTGTTGCACTGGAGACATTTTGAGTTTTACTTCCAGATATAACCGCTCTTTGTATATGCTCCTCAAAAGAATGCTATCAAATTCTCATATATTTACATTGAGCGACTTCCAGTGGAAGTGCTAACTTCCCGTGATCGAGCAGGCAAAATCAAGCGATTACCGGCAACAAAGGTCGCATTGTCATATCCAGTCCGAAAAATGCATTTTGAGCGCCTAGATGTGTAGGATTGCATACTGTGCCTCGTTATAAAGGCATACTACCCATCTCTTTCCTTTGATGTGGTACTGTGATCATAAGCTTATCTCATTCATCCGACCGTGATGAAAACAACTGCCGGCCATTAACATGTCTGAACATGACAAACGTGCCGCGAAACCCCCTTAAATCGAGGTAAGAATCAAAATTTACTACATTTCGTACATAACTCGATGCGTTGAACACAGTGGTGTAGGTATTTTCCGTTTTTGATGGCTGGTTCTCGTGTGTGTTCGTGTGCACACACAAACACACACACACACAGTATGACCGTTATTAATTATAAGTCATGATAATTTGAGTGACAATAAATCCAGGTACTTAGGAAATGCAAATGGTAGATTATAAGATATGAGAACAGTGAAAAAGGAAAAAGAAAAAAAAAACAAAAGAAAATTAGTTGCATACCTCAGAGCGTCTTGAAAGCTGGGTGCGCGTCCACCTTACCCACTTCGTCTTCACCCCTCTCACAACTTATTTTTAATCCCCTTCACCATGCAGTCCATCGTTTCTGGAAGAGAATGTTCTGCCGAGATTTAGATCACGGCCGCCTCCACCTCTCTCGACATCTAGAGGGAACGCTTGCACGAGGTGCTGGGCCGGTCGTAATCCCCTCCCCCCCCCCCCCGCATGTTGCCATCCAAGTTGCCACCTTGATGGCACCTCTGCCTGCGAGGTGCCAACGTGAGGTGCCAACTCGGCGTGAGGTGGTGTGCTGTGCCTTCGGAAGGCGGTAGTCTTGTCCAGCGCTGCGATAAGGGTGCGTCCGGGAGTGATCGACTCCATGATACGGGTCCACCGTTGCACGCCGGCGTACCAAAGTTGGGGGGGGGTACGCCGAGACACGAATCCAGCTCTGGCTCTGCTATAATTTAGCGCTGGCGTCCGAGAGTGGGGGAGACGGCAACAGCGCTGTGATATTCTGTTTTTATATACCGGTAGACCCTTATCACTTGAATTAACACAACTACCAGCTAGGGAAACCATTTCGAAGGATCACTTCCAATGCATCAGTTACATCCCATTATTCATAGCCCCTAGAGCTAGCCAAAAGGTATTACTTTGCCAAGAAGGCTATCACTTGCGGTTTTGAAGGATACTTAGGAAAATGTCGGCGTACGTCAGGAGGATACAGGTTAGTGTCATTTATAGGGTTTTCACGACTTTCACTGTGAAGTATGCGAGCGAAGCGAGCATTTCAATAGAAGTCTGGCAGTCTGACGTTAGCCGCACGGCTAGATTGGTATATGTAATAGTAAACCAGACCGGCCGTCCGGCCAACGCCGGACTTCCAGACTTTTGGGAAAAGCCCACGACCTCGTCAGAAGTAGCCTTCTCCCACATCGGCGAATTATGCCTTCTGCTTGGCCCTAGTGGCTCTGCATAATTGGGCGTAACCGGCAGGAGGGGTAGCGAAGACGGACAGTAGCGGACTACTCAGGCAGAAATGGATTCTCGCTTGACGTTCCCTTAGTTCTGGACGCCGGTGTACCCTTATCACACCATTGCACCCGCCTCCCCCACTTTTGGACGCCGGCGCACCCTTATCGCAACATTGGACCTGTGTTCCGACGCACCTTTGTTACAGCACTGGACCCGTTTTTTGGCGTTTTTCAGCTTCCGGGCGCTGGCGCACTCCTACCACATCGCCGGACCCGTTTCCCTCATTTTCGGATGCCGGCGCTCCATTATCGCAGAGTCTCGCCGTTTTCCAGCTTTCGGACGCAGTAGGACCGGGAGGCGGCACTGAGGAACCCGCAGCAGTACCACCAGCCGCAATTAGTGGTGCGGTTGCCAGTAGTTGACAGCGCATGCGCTGCGCTACGCTGCTCATCATTAATTCCAGCCTCTGCAAAGCCAGCGCTGCGCACCTCTCACGTCTCGCCCCATCCGCCGCGCGCGTTACGCTAACGTCACACTACGTCTTATACGCTGTGGAGTGATTCTAGCGCTTCAGAAGTGCTAAAAATTAACAACATAAGGCAAAAGGAAGCCCTGGGTAACTTAAAAGAATGAAATTCAACAAAACTGCAGTATTATTTCTGAGAGAAAGGAAGCAAAAATTTTAATGAGTTGGAATTCGGGGTTATTTGGCACGCTGACGATGAATTTATCTATAATATCCGCACTGTGATGTCGTTGTTGCATGGTCTCGGCAATTTCACGGTGTATGAATAACTTCTTCAACAACTCAAATCAAGTCGATTTTCCCATGATCTCGGGTATTTGTCGCATCCGCACTCGATTTTTCTAATGTTGGCAGGAAACATACTTATTGCACTATCTTACGGTTCGACATCACTTTCATTACAATTCACTTATTTTTTGCATTCTGGATTCCAGGAAATCGATACCAACAAAACAGTAACTGAGTGGCAATCTAATGGCATTATGTCCAGGAGCTATACCCGCAGACACAATGCATATCTGCGAGGCATTTCTTACACTACATCTAGTGATGGATAAAGAATCGACTACCTAGTCAGAAACGGATATACAGACGGAAAATATTCTTCCTTTTTTATTGTTATTCTGAATCTCCCAGAAAATTTCAACTGAGTTCAATTAATAATGAATCACGTGCCCAAAAATTCGAAATTACGAACAACCTTCACTCCCATTTCTTCATCTTTTTGATTTCTACACCATTGAATCTTAGACGTAACAGTCATGATCGATTTAGGAAAAGCTCTTTTTTTTGAATTGCAATCTCACTGTCACGTTATATGCTAATAATAGAAGAAGTGATATAATATGCGAGACACTTATCAAAATATACAAAATAATGGGACTAAACCGGTCCATATTTCGCAGTCCTACAATACATGTACTACGCAAAATTTGGCAGAAAATCTTTTTTTTTGGCACTTTTCGTTCCGAAACTAGAAATTCGACGAAAATGTGAATTCCGTTCGAAATAGATGAGGCACCTGAAAAGGCCATGAAATTTGAAAAAAAAAACAATATACAACTACTCATAGAAGTGATAGGAAAAATCGAAAATTCTTTGCACCAAAAATGATGCAAGGAAAAGATTTTTCACCAACCTAAGATTGCACAAAATTCGGTAGTAAACTTCGATTCGAATGTTTTTCCTGTCTTATGGTGTTAATTTTTTCCTTCTGAAGCACCAGAATCACTCCACAGCGTATAAGACGCAGTGCGACGTAAGCGTGTCGCGCGCGGCGGATGGGGTGGAACGTGAGAGGTGCGCAGCCCTGGCTTTGCAGAGGCTGGAATTAATGATGAGCAGCGTTGCGCAGCGCAGGCGCTGTCAACTACCAGCAACCGCACCACTAATTGCGGCTGGTGGTACTGCTGCGGGTTCCTCAATGCATGGACCCAGTAGGACCCTCATAGCGGCGCTAGACCTTTCCTTTAGCCGGTAGTATTTGCCTTTGAAGCTCCCAACCTGCCGGCACCTCGGACATGCCCTAGGGCATGTCCGAGGCGTTGAACCTCTCGTCTATCACATCCTCATTGCTCTCGCGTCCTGCTTCTATTATTTAACGAGGTGCCACGTGAGGTGCCATCAGGGTAGTGGCACCTAGCTCACTTCTAATCAGGTCGCGTCCATGCGGGCACCTCAAACATTCCACCTAATTTTCATAATTGTTTGAGAAGCTGTGCAGTGCCAACTGCCAACAGCGCAGAATGTTAGATCATGTCACTACGAAGATATTGGTATGGAGCAGAAATTTAAACTTTGGCAAATTTCTCCGATTAAGGAGCTTCTGTTTTCTCGAAGCTGCCACCTAGGTGCCACCTCAAATTGCCAACTTGCATACTACATTACTGCAGGTCCTGTTCTTCACGAGCAATCCGCTCTGGGACGTTTTCGCCCTCGCTGCACCAATAAGAAACAAGCTCTTATGATCTAAGAAGAGCATTTTTGTTGAGAGTGGTGCTGACAAATCGCCTCCTCAATTTGACCATCATTGGTTCTCATATAAAGTTTTCGCAGCGCCTTAACACTGGCCAAAGGCTCACCCTGTAGTAGCACCTTTGAACAGCTGAACAGCACGTATAGACTAGAGTTTTGTTTTTCAAACATTCGAATTTTCGATTTTTCGAATGGAGCCCTCTAAATTTTCGAATATTCGACCTTTCAAATATTCGGATGGTTGAATACTTATTCGAATAATGTCCCATTCGGTAAGAAAGTTTTGTGACCATGCATGTAGGCCAACAGTGAGATATGCTTTTCAATGACAACGGTCATGAAACTTCTCGGATAGCAAGTTTCGTTTGCGATTTCTGAAAATTTCTCACAAATTCCCCATGATTGGAAGCTTGTGAGGCTACAGAGTCAATTCTTTTATAGTTTAGAACAGTAAATAGGTAAAATTCTTGTTTATTTAGGAACGCCAATCTTTTCTGAGATTTGTAATCATCATGACTTATAATAACGGGCTTAGCCTATGTGGGGAAGTGTGTGTATGTGTGTCTGTGTGTCACGAAATTCGTTCATCCTGTTTTGAAGGGATTGTAGGGCTGTTATCCTATTCCAATCATACTTCGGTGTTGTTGGCAGACTCATTGCGGGTCCACTGTTGTGATGAGGGTGCGCCGGCACCTAGAAGTGGGGGAGACGGGTCCACCACCGTGATAAGGGTGCACCGGCGCCCAGAAGTTGGGGAGACGGGCCCACCACCGTGATAAGGGTGCGCCGGCGCCGAGAAGTGGGAAGACGGGTCCACCGCTGTGATTAGGGTGCGCCGGCGCCCAAAAGTGTGGAAACGTCCGGAGATGGATTCCACCATGTGATAAGGGTGCGCCAGCATCGAAGAGTGAGAACGAAAATGGGCCCATCGTGATAAGGGTGCACAGACAATGCTATGGGATAGACGTCGATTGTTTTGATAGAGCCTAACAACACATAATAGCAGCATATTCCAGAGCTCTGCAGTAAGTGGAGTAACATCCATGTGATTCTGTCCCCATCATGTCCCTTCCAGTGTTGTGCTCACCTCATACATTCTCATGCCTTCTGTCTTGTCTCCTCGTTTATATGTTCACAGAACCCTTATCATCTGATCAACCAAAGCAGACATAGGAATAAACCATTTTTTGGTCATACCATGTTGAATCGGTTGCATACATTTAATCATTCCTATCAAGCAAAAGAAGATTTTCTCTGAGGAGTGAGGTTAATCTTCCTTGAATAGTGAAACGCCAAACTAGGGAAAGCTAAGAAAAGAATACGAAAGGCATTATTAGAAAATATGGCACTCTTTAAAACGAATACAAAAAAAGCGAGCGAAGTGAGCACCGGGAGAAGTCTGGAAGTCTGGCTCTAGCCGGACGGACAGGCTGGTTATTATTAAACCAGTCTGGCCGCCCGGCTAACGCCGGACTTCCAAACTTCTACTGATGCTCGCTTCGCTCGCATACTCAGCATACGATGCAGAAAAAAGGTGGACAGATTTAGTAGATCCTATATCCTCCCGAGCAAGTCTATCGACTTTTGGAAAGAGTCTGATCGCGTGAGCGGTAGCCTTCTTCCGTGGGATAAGTAATTTCTTTTGATTGGTCCTAGTGGCCGTTGTTAATTGGACGTAGCCGATTCAGTGGAAATGCTTTCTCGAAATGATCTATCTTCAGCTGGTTGTTGTGGTAACTCAAGTGATAAGGGTCTGCCCATGTATAAAAACAGAGTGAAGTGTGGGGTGATTCAGATACAAATGGACTGGAATGAGGAGGAGAATACGGATTGGAATAACGTGCACCTAGGTCACATAGGTAGAAGGAATAACGGGTGCCGCGGCACCATTCATGAAGAAATTTACCTAGGCCGTGACGAACTTCCTTTTATGGAAGCGGGCGCCTTTATCACAACGCTGGACCGTCATGCGTTTCCCTACCTTTGGGCGCTGGCGCACCCTTATCACAGCTGTCGATCCGCCTCCCCCACTTTTGGACGCCGCCTAGGCCTTATCACAGCGTTGGACCCGTCCCCCCCACTTCTGGGCCCCGGCGCACCCTATGGTGGAACCGTCTCCCCCACTTCTGGGCGCCGCCTAGTCCTTATCACAGCGTTGGACCCGTCCCCCCACTTCTGGGCCCCGGCGCACCCTTATCACAGTGGTGGAACCGTCTCCCCCACTTCTGGGCGCCGCCTAGGCCTTATCACAGCGTTGGACCCGTCACCCCACTTTTGGACGCCGGCGAGGCTTTACCACAGCGTTGGACCCGACCCCCCACTTTTGGCCGTCGGCGCAGCCCTTCTGTATTTACCCCACTGACAGACCCGTTGCACATTGTCCAACCTTTTCTCGATCTCATCCCTACCCTACTCAACCATACCACACCCATTCCTAGGCTTTTATATGATCTTGCAATCATCACACAATCACGATCACTGACCAATTGTAGAATTTCGTAACGGTCTGACACACATACATACTTACATACAGACAGACATGAAAACAGGCTAAGCCCGTTATTATAAGTCATGATCGTTAGGACTGCGAACTAGATGAAAGCCTGCTCCCATGAAGAGACTTTTCCTTCAGTACCTTTGTGGTGCTGTTCAGCAAAACGAGCCATGGTAGGGAACGTAGAGGTGTTCTCTAAAAATAATGTTGGGTACTATACAAACATGATCATGATAGGGCCTCCAGCCATCTTTCATGGTGTGATTGGAAAGGAGAAGTGATAAGAGGATCTCAAAACATCATGTAAACGTTATTTTCTACAGGGTGCGCCATAAGTTCTTGTGCACCATATTTAGTACCACCACAGCAGAATGTCATGGAATGAATTCTATGGCCACACTGAGCCAACTCAATACCAACCTAAATAACCTATAAGATTGGGGATTTGTCAACATTTGCTTTTGTAGCAGCTCAAGGTTGAGTGGGAGGCGCACCCATCGCGGTACGGAGTAACGATGCCATCATAGATCTGGAGCCACTCTTCAGGACAGAGCTGTTCTATTCTCATAAGAAAAATGGAGTTGATGTAAAAAGCATTGGAGAATTCTGGATGAGAACGGAATTCCGTTTTCGCTCTTCCTTCGAGAATTTCATGATGTTTCTGAAAAGATGTCCGGTCAGAGCAAATTTTCTAAGATTTTTGTAGTTCACAACATCAACGTTAGGCTCAGTCTTATTTGAACAGCAGCTTAGATGAGAAGAGATCTTGCGGCATCAGATTAATACTGCATAGCCTAAGCTTGACGTATCAGTGAGACTCAAGATCTGCTCATAGATCAAGTGCGTCCACTGAAGTGGTGCGCGGAGGAAATCCTGTGCTGAGATCTAACTCTCACGCAGCTCTAATCTGAATCCGCTGGACTGCTGCATGGCAACGGTGTTGAAGGGCAAATCGAGAGCTGCATTATACAGAAGTTTGAGCTCGTACTATAAAGCTGAGGAAAAGCTTTGGTAGGATTCGTACAAGAAATACCACCGTGCCGCGATGGGTGCGCGCTGCTACAAATGCAAAGCAATGTTGAGAAATCCCCGATCCTATAGGTTATTTAGGTTGCTGTTGAGTTGGCTTAGTGTAGCCGTAGAGGTCATGCCATTATGTTGAATTCCGCTGCTGTGGTGGTACTAAATATGATAGCAAGAACTTATGGCGCACCCTCTTTAACTGATGGTATGTTCTCGAAAAGAGTTCCAACGAAGAAGCAGTTGGAAATTGGCTGAAGATGGGACAGAGTGCCTCGCAAAAGTTGATGTTATAATCTGCAGTTTAGTACGTTTTGCAAGAAAGGTTTCATTAATCAGAAGTTTGGTTAGGTCTACTGGTTACTTGAATAATCAGCCCTCGACTACTCGAAGTAGTGCCGAAAACCCGAGTTTTCGAATATTGTGTCACTACCAAATTTTCGGATAGTTGAATTTTCGAATACTACGGAACCATCGAATTTTCAGATTTCTTGGAACCCTCGAATTTTCAAGCATTCGAATTTTCGAATATATAATTTTAATATAATGCATTCGAATTTTATTCGATTCAGTCAAAACTCTAGTATAGAGACTGGTCATATGTGTTTAATTCGTGAAACAAAACGATTCTTCGGTTAAAACGTTTGAGAGACATAATCTTGGTGAAGTGAGCATGGACTGTAATGTATACTATTGAGATTTTGAGCAAAACGCATTAAAGGCCTTGTAGAAGCAAATAAACTTTTGTTTGTTAGGAGGACGAATATTTTTGGCGAACAGTCTTCTCATTTATCCCATATCTCTGGACCATCTCGTGCAAAATGATGCTCCTTCGTTGAGAGGAAAAACCCTAGCGGATAAAGGGTTTGCGGATTGGAGGATTAGTAGTTATCCGCAGCTTCTTCAATTTGTTCATTTAATCTATGCGTCCATCTTTCTTGGATATGGCTCCTGGGATGTGCAAGGTCTGAATCCGCTACCTGTGAACCACAGTACGCCGTTTGATCGTTTCTGGCGGTCTTATTATCTGGTTCTCGTAGAAACGTCTGTTGTCTGGCTCCTGTTGTGAATACCAATGCAAGCGCGACTCGTAAGTTAATATATGCACGGAAATGCATGGCTTGTCAAATCTTGCGCTCGGTCTCCCCGCTAGTTTCAACCCTAGGTTATAAGGGCAATTTATACAAGGTGCCTGCGTTTGACGCGTGTGCATCTACATGATCAAGGATAGCGCTAATCGCATCGCTGACGCAGCCCAGACACACGCGTTTCCAGCCACGGGGCGGCTGCGCACTTCTCTCACTGAGGATGCTCATGCGGCGTGGACCAGTCTTCATGGGGTATCCCTCGCAAATGGATGCGTGCGTCTGACGCATGCACTCAGGTGTAGATGCCTTATAATTGTGGCCATCCTGGCGATGGCACCTTTGGTGCATTGGTTTGCACTAGGCAAGCAGCGCTGCCGCGTCGCAGCCAATGAATCTGAGCAAAGAAGTAGTGCTAGGACTGTTTAGTGCTGATGTGTTCGACGTGTGAGAACCACGACGAAGGGCATTTTCGCAAATGCGAAGCGGAAACTATTGACACACCGTGGGAATGGCTGCAAGTGTACGCACGCCTGTAGTCAGCCTGATTCAGGTTCGATTCGTTTGCTGGCAGCGCATTGCATCGCAACGACGTCGCGACAACATAGTTTCGTTGCATTTTTGGGGTGGTGCTGCTGACACGTCCTCACACACACCATATTTATACATTCTAATGAGTCTCATCTCTAGCAGCTCATCTCGTCTTAGCTACAATTTCTCCATAAAGACACCGGACGACCAATGTGATATGTGTTAGAACCAGCTTAAAGAAACCGCGCCGCAATGGTGTTTTGCGGTTGCGTGACGGCATAAGCGACGAAACCAAAACTGCGTTGCATTGCGCGACTGCGAATATGGGCGCTCGTCGTGGTCAGTCTGTGCAGTTGCCGAAGGTAGTGTGTGCATTTTGTTGCTGCGGAGAGCCTATCAAGCAGGAAGAGTGTTCTCGTAAGCGAGGTCAAGTAGGCTATTCATGGACCGAGGAAGCAATTTAATGGGTGACATTCGTGTTAACACCATTCTTCTGAAGGGCTTTTCAGCCAAGCGAGCATTTCGGTGGCATTGTCCACAAAAAGAAAAAGGAATGAATTCTATGCTGTGATCCTACAGCGTGACTTTGAGGGCTTTGTCAAAAAAGATTTTCGATCTTTGCTTTTGCAGAAATCCGCACTTTGGTCTGGAAGGAACAAAATGAATCATACATGAGCACGGACAAAGGTGGCAGATTAAAATGACTTATCTGCCATCTGATGCACTTTAGCCTTTACAAGCTACAATGTGATGAGTGAGCATGGCGTCATTAAAACCCTTTCACAATTTTCGGGCTTGCGCCAGTCCGCCACTTTGACGAAAGCGCAAAGTGATCCAATCACGAACTCCCGCCCAAAGATTTCTACACTACCCCACCACGTGTAAGACGAAGTGGAAGGTACCGTACTATATGGTACTGGGCCTGTCTTGGACTGCACAATAAGGTTTTGTCGGGCACAGTCCAGGGTTAGGATTCACGAACGCGTAATCGAGCAAAGCCAGTAGCAAACCAATTTCAATGTCCCGTGTCCCGTAACACTATGTTGCCTAAAAGATGACCAGCCAAACCAAAAATTGTTGGTTTACGCTAATAACATCCCGTGAATCCCTGTCCAGAATTTCCTTCAACAAAAATTTGTTTTTTTTTCACTTGCAGTACATGCCCAGAACCCCTGGAACAAGTTGCAAACAAGGATTTCTCCAAAATAACTCGCTAACAAGCTCAAATAAAGTTGTTTGCAAGCTTTTGCTAAAAACAGCTTGCAAACTAACATGACGTCATCACCAACCTAAAAGAAATAGTTGCAGACTAGCTTTTCATTTTGCAACTATTCTACTAGGAAGTCAAAGCAGCTATTTTACCAGCTTTCTCCAAAAACAACTATTTTACTAGCTTTGCACTGATACTCCACAACTATCACGCAAAAATGAAAGAATCCTTTCCATGTGGTAAGGTATTTTAGCTATTTTAGCTTAGGTCCTATATAATGAGGAGCGGCGGTTACCTTGCTTTAATACAAAGCGTGAGTTAGAAGTTTTAAGTCTTTGTCTCAATTTTCTTGAAATTGTGTTCAAGTAATTCACTCCACTCATTCACCTGCTGGTGAAGCCATATATATTAGCGAAAACAAAGTTTTGGAAAAGCTATATCCTAGAACTCTCGAGAAGATTGCCGCTTGAGTTAAGTTTTGAGAATTTACTTACTCTTTTCTATGCACGGGGTACAAATTACTCGCAGTATTATTCTGTTCAAGATCTTCTAAGGGAGATTTGCAAATTATGCATGACTATAAATCGCCTGAAGAAGACCATTTCAACAAGCTTGGTTACTTTTCTAAGCATTCATTCCGAAGCATTGAAGGCAAGTTCTCTTATTAAAAAAACTATTCAAATCGATAGACTCTACACTGAATTAGAACTCCTCTGATAACTGCGCAGCATGAACACAGCCTGAACGGCATAGTACGTCAAGTAGAAATCCTAGCGGCATCTCCTCGCAGCTGCTGCCATCCTCCCTCAGTTGCTGCTGTAAAGAGGAAAGCTTGGGCAGCAAGGGCAGGATGGCAGCAACTGGAAGGAGATGCTGCTAGGTTTTTCATTCGACGCATTACGCAGTTGGTCTGTGTTCGCGCTGCACAGTATCATAGTCCCTGTTGGTGCATCTAAACTCTAATCTAATGTAGAAACGATTTCCTTTCAAGTTTCCAGCATTGACAAATTTCGGACCTTGACTGAGTGATGTACGACTGCGGAAGGTGATGAACTGATTTGAGTGGTAGCCGAAGATCGCCCAATCACAGTAAACTATGAAAACCACGGAAGCACTGCTCTGCCACGAATTGTTCTTGGACTAGTGACTGGGTTGAGCCCCACAGTTTGCAGACGTTTATGAATGCCACCAATAAAGTTGTTGCATATTGAATGAGTGTAATCGAAGAAACGTTCCTGTTCTAACGGGTTGACCTCGTGGAACAACTATTTTGCTAGCTTTTCATTTTGCAACTATTTAGCTAGGAAGTGGTCAGAACAAATAATCAACCAGCTTTCATTTTACAACTATTTGGCAAGGAAGAGGTCAAAACAACTGTTCTGCAAGCTTTTCATTTGCAACTATTTAGCAAGGAAATTCCGTAAAATAGTATTTCACCAGCTTTCGAAAAACTAGTTTCAGATGCGATCTGAAACTAGTTTCTCAAAAGCTGGTTGAATAGTTGTTGCAGAGGTTCTGAGTGGGCACTCCAGATTGTATTAATTGATACAATAAAAAAGATCTCGCAAAAATGCGAAGCGGAGGGACCCGCAAGCATAATTCAGATTCCCAAAGTTTTCAACAAAAAAAGGTCTCATGAGCAGCTGTCTTTGAATTTGGGCGTTCATATTATTGGGTGGAGCAGGATTTTGTGATAGCAAACCCTGTTCGCTTCTGTAGTGAAAGACATGAGGAGCTGTGTAGAAACGAAGAACTTAGTTTGGAATGAGCGAGCAAAACAGGAGTTAGAACAACGAGCGGAATTAAATTTGTTGATAACATCCATGTCATCGAGGTGGCACATAATTGAAAAACCTTTGAAGAAGAGGTGAATGAGCTGCACTTCTTGTAGTTCGAGTTTTTGTATTCTGTGTCAACTTTTACAAGTTCTTCTTTAGGAGTGAATGAACGAATGAACTAGTGAGCGAACGAATAGATGAATGGAGGAACGGCTGAATTAACTAATCAATTATGGTTGAATGAATGAAAGTATGAATGAATGAATGATTGAATGGATGAATGAATGAATGAATGAATGAGTGAATGAATGAATGAATGAATGAATGAATGAATGAATGAATGAATGAATGAAGGAGTGGATGAATGCATGCATGAATGAAGAAATCAATGAAACAAATGAGCGAATGAGAGGACCAAAGAATGTCTAAATGAAAGATTGAGTGTAAAAATCTCCAAATTAGGGAATATGATGGCAAATTTTGACACCAACAAAGATTTATAGATGTACAGATTGTATCATTAGCAACACATTCACAGTTCCTGTTTCCTCTAGAAGCATGAGCCTTATGCTTAACCGGTCCTCACCCTACTACTAGACGCTTCAAAAGTAACTCTTTTTTTTCAGGGGAAAGGGAGCAAAATGAAGGTCATTGGCAGTAGGAGCCGCTCGCTAGCAGACCCATCGCGAATCTGGATGAAAAAACAACAAAGGAATAACCGTATAGTGATGAGATCGTCCTTGACGAACGGCCACAGGTAACGAAGGCGGCAGAGAGAACGAGGACCGACGAGCGAGAGCGAACCGATACAACAGTCGGAGAGCGGAGTGCGGCCAGTGTCGGCGACGAAACTTCTTCTGGATGATAATTATGCAGCGACGGAGAAGTGAAGACGTGCATCAATGACTTAAGGGGGGCAAACTAGCGGATTTGAGAATTTGAATTCCCACCACACCAGCGCTCTCTCTTGATGACCGCGGTTTCAAAACACAGCATTAATTATTAATGGATCCGGACGAACACCCGTGAATTACCCAAAACAAACCTGCCACCGCAGCAAATTGCAAATTCGCGACCGCAACGTCTTCGCGTCGTATCACGCCCTCTGCTCTCTTTTTTATTCTTTTTTAGCTGTACTTGGAGTTCCATTATATCCTCGCATCTATTGAACACATCAGTTTCTCGAATGGAGCAGTGTCTTGAATGAAATTTCATGCAACTGACTTAAAGATATACGATGCTGCCAACAAAAATAATGTTTTCGTATTTTGTGGGGAAATCTAGTTTTGATGAGTTTTTTGGGGGTAATTTTATGTCGTTCAGATTTTTTTCCTGTGTTTCTGTCAAAAGTCGATCGGTTGTGCTTTAGTGTCCAAGTTTCGAAGAGAAACCAAGGGAGTAATGTTTTTTCTGCCCACTTCACAACCAGCAGCAGTATTTTCCCTTGAACTTTGTTTTTATTTCTGACACTTCCTTGAGTGCCGAGATCCGAACGGTTTCGATCCCGGCCTACTGCCGAGATCCGAACAGATCCGATCCCGGCTACTTACCTGACTCCGAATGAAAATTACTTGGTGCTGTCATCCTGTGTACTACTTGGGTTTGATACGCCAGGACTCAGACATATCGAAATTATCAGGTATACAGGATGAGAGCACCAGATATTTCTCATTTAGAGTCAGGTAAGTAGCTGGACTGGCCTCACTTCGGATCTCGGCAGTGTACCTCTGGGGATCATCGTCTAATTAAAACAGTGACAAATACAATGTAGCCTTATCTTTTGTCAAGCTGAAAGAAAGCCTCCGCACCAATGCTTGATTCTCTTAGCATAGCACGTCACAGTTTCATTGAAATTTTATATCAGTTCACTCTACATTTGTGTGGAACCTTTTTTTTAGAATTTTGAGGAGAGCAGTGCACTTGTATTGCATATTTGGAGCAATGATGAATACCAGCGAAATGGGTCGTTTACGCAGCAGCTGAGACAAGAAATTCAAACAAAATAGTTCAAATTTGGCAAATGGCGTTCGGACGTCAATTTTGGCGCCATTGTGGTGATCTCATGTATTATATTGCGTATCGAAACGCATGAACCCTCTTCAGGATAGGGAAATAAGCCGAAAACAAAGTCCGACTCCCTCCATAATTTCCCGGGATTTTCCGTTTCCCGGGCCAAAAACCCGTGAAACGTAAAACAGAAGGCCAAAAATGGGCGGAAAACGAAAAGCGCAAAACGGAAAATGGATAATTCGGCACACCCCTGGTAGGAACGGTTTGGACCTCGGCAGTGTGCCGGGATAGGAATGGTTCGAATCTCGGCAGTGTGCCTGGATCGGAATGGTACGGATCTCGGCCTACTTCCTCTTTTTTGGTCTCTTCGTTTTTCTCTAGTTTTTGGACTGTTGCACAACGTGCTACCATAAAAGGAAACATTCAGCAATAATCCAAAAATTTCCGGTAGCAATTCACTTAATGTACGCTTTCTTCTATGTTTCCCGATATTTGGTGTTGCAAGACTGTGTGGCGAAATCCCGATCGTAGAGCTGTTTTTCGCAATTTTTCTAGGACATTTTAGTTGGTAGGGTGATATATCATAACAGCGTCCATTGGCTACTCTACAGACGAAGTCCTGTAGCAGCGGTCGCTGAAATGAAAGTAGTAGGGGAGAATCCTTCTAATCTTAAATGTCATAATTTTCACCACTAATCCTGAAGCATCGAAGCTCCACCACGAATACTCCAGACATCATAGTTGTGATCCTCATTCCGGGAGAGAATGTCTGAAAGATAGAACATCATTTGTTCTCCATAAATGTACTGCATCGGCTGCTATAACAGAAATGGCTTGGCAAGCATACGTCAAGGAAACTATACACAAGAAGATGTAATTTTCATCGCTACATATAAAATATTATTTACAATTTACATTAGAGTAGAAAAAGTGATGTCTCCGCCAAAAATGGTACTAATCCTGAGCACTTTTGAACGCCAATGACAGATGATGTCATTTTCTATCTTGTCGAACAGTTGGACATTGCGGTTGCCGTTTATGTTGGAGTTTTTTTAGTATTTAGAATCTTTTGATCATATGAGTTTTCTAATACCTTAGAATTAGTTGGAAATTAAACTTCCGGAAAGCAAACAATTTGTGCAAATGCGGCGATGAAGTCATTGAACGGCTGAGATCGCAAAGCGCCACACCTCCGTCTTGCGTGCAGTGTCGTTTTTTACCTAATTGCATGTAAGCGCAACCATTTATTTGAATCGCAGCAGTGCACGCGAACAACGCTGACATGCAAATTATCAGCCAGCTATGGATCTCATAAATCCATTAATTGTGGATGAATGTCTGCAGCGCAATGGGAAGATTCCGTAAAAAGTTATTCGTGCTTGCGGCACGTCAAAGTTTACGCGCCAATACACAGTGCAAAGGAGGGAGGTAGAAGAGAAATCCTAGCATGTAAACTGTAAACATTGACGTGCCGCAAGCATGAATAACTTTTAAGGTGTGCCACCCACAACACAACTCGTCTTGCGATCAGTGTGTTGGCCGTTCTATTGGACAAAGTACAAGAAAGAAGTTGTTCGTTCTGGACATATCTTCTGCTTTAGGAAAAACAGACAATGTCACTATGAGACCCGTGCTTTGATTCGTTTTGTGGATTTGAGTTGGTTAAAAAAAATCTTTTCGACATGTTATATTTTTTTAATGAAGATGCGGACTCGAAAAGTACATCTTGGTTTGCAATAATACGAAGTATTAGGTTGTCGAAAAAGTTTCCCGCCGCTCTATTCCTCTTCTCGCCAATCTTTTCGCAGTTGCTCGGGATCGTTCTATCCAAAACGTATACGAAGGCTAGGCAATATTCTTTTTATACCAAATTTCCCTCCGCATTCCATCATGGTTATGACCGAAAAAATCGTCGTTGACTAGAAGCATGTTAGACTGCTCCAGCTGTGAAAATTCATGAAACATGGTAACGAAAGCGATGCAGCAAAAAAATATATGTCATAAGATAGGCTCATCCAGTGACTCTTAATACACGTAAAGGTTTGGCCTCACAGGTTTGAAGACGGTGATCTCGGCTTGAGATAGACTAGGATTTGGTCGACCGGTCGGGGAGGTTGGAGAGCGCCTTCTGGAGCTGTTTGAAGGAAGTCCGCGGCTTGAGGCCCATGAGCTAGTGAGGGAACTTCAATGCTATCGCATACAATAGCTGTTCATCTACATTGCTTCAGAGAGACAAGAGAATACGACTCGTGTATTCACCCTGATTTGAGCTGGCTAAGCCAGAAGTGCTGAGTGATGTGTGCCAAAACTTTCTGACTTTCCCACAGACTTCCGCTTCGCTGGACAACTTGGTTACCACCCAGAAACTTTGGGGCACCGGTGTACACCCAGATGGGCACAGGTGCCAGTGGCGAAATTGACCGCGGCGATGGTAAAAATCCCGGGCCGGCACCACTATACATTGGCGAGACAAGAATGACGACACATCAATGACCGCACAGCGCACGAAAAGTCCACACATGGATTATTTCGCGCTCTCGTCGCAGTGCGAAGTGGCGCCGTTCCAGGATTTTGCTGTCGCCACGAGTAGTTCCACCACTGGCGCCGATAAAGGTATATGTGCCCGTTTGGGTCGGCAGCGGTGCTCAGAAGTTTCTGAGTAGTGACGAGAAGTGGGCTTCCTAGGTGAATCACATGAGGAAGTGCGGGTGACTTCGTCGATGATAGGCTGGGATTGTAGCGGAAAAACGAGAACTCTATGCATAGAAGACAATACTCAGTGTTTGGTAGAATTAAAATGGAAACACTCACTCGCAGCTGCTGCGAATAACCTCGATACTAGCGCGAGTTCCTGAGGATCAATAATGATGCCACCTATATCGTGTAATCATTGGTTGTGTTGAAAAAGAACAATAATTTTGAAGAGACAGCTCAAAAGTGGCGGGAAACTTTTTCGACAATCTAATACAAAGTCTTTAGCATATTCCGGACCCAGCATATTTTCCCATGGTAAGTGCGCATGGCCAATTGATGTTTAAGTTGTCGGGTCAATCTAATTTGTTGTTTTCTGTATTCAATAATGTAGTTCAGCGAAAGAGGCGTGGGGAAAAGTGCAATTTTCAACTTCAAAGCATAATGTGATGTACCTTGTGCATAATATGGCCATATCGGGACGAAAGCTAGTGATGTGGGATGTGGATCACGTTGTTCGGGATATGTTGAACTCCTACCTGCACTCCATATGGGAACCTTTACCAGTCTTCGAATGATAATGAAACGGAGTACCAGTCTTCGAATGATAATGAAACGGAGTTTTTAATATCGTGACACCTAGATTTTTCCTTCACGGCAGCAAAAATGTTCTTGTAGACGTCTCGACTAAAGACATGGCTCTTCTCGAGTCCTCTATGTAACCTCACAGCTCCAGCTAATTGGCATGTGTGCACTTCACAACCGCAGAGGCACGCTGTAGGAATGGAAGGCCTTTTCTTGCCTTCCACTAGACGTGCTTCACTAAGAGTTCCTGCTAATTGCCTACTCATCGGTCTAATCGATGTATTATAATCCTCGAAGACATTCCGACGTTGATAATCTTCATCTCGAGATGGTCTACATCGTGCATGACAATATCCTCAGACAATTTCGGAGGCAAATCCCGTTCCAACCGCCGGCAAATCCTCGACGAAACGTTTGAACGAGGACCAATAGGGGACAAATAGCGGGCGAAACCACTCATGTTGCGGGCCAGACGCGCTGTCGGGCGAATTGCGGCTGAAAGCAGAAACAGGCGGGCCGATGCACGACCGTCGCGGTTCGGCCCGCTATGGAGAGTGTGGAGCACGGCCCGCTTTCAGGGCACTTACCGCCGGCAAATATCTCCAAAAAGCGGCCTGAACGACAACATATTTTAGCTCAATAAGGAACTAGCCCAGTGGGAATGGTTGGTTGGTGATGGTAGGGAGGTGATAAAGGATGAAGGCAACACGTCTGGAAGAGATCAGCAGTGGAAGAGATCAGCAGCATGTATAGACTCTTATCACAGCGGTGGACCCGTCTCCGCCACTTTTGGGCGCTGGCGCACTCTTATCGAAGCGGTGAACCCGTCTCCCCTCCCCCGTCCCTTCTGGGCACCGGCGGACCATTACCACCGCAGTAGACCCGTCGCTCGCACCTCTGGGCGCCGTCGCACCCTGCACGTAGTGGACCTGTCGCTCTGCTCTTCCCTATCCATTAGAGCTTCACTCCATTCTATGAACCTCACCATACCCGTCCCTATGATCCTGTTGACCTCGCAATCACCATCACTGACCAATCAGGGAATTTCGTTTCAACCACACAGACAGACGTGACAGACGAAGTAAGCTCGTTATTATAAGTCATGGTAGCCTGCCAGAAGTTGGGGAGAGGCAACACGAGTTCATGATGGTATTGACTGAGCGTGCCTATCACGTGGATGGAGCTAACCTGGAGCGAATCCCCTGTGCTGGTATTCATGAACGCGCGGGAGCGGGAAGGGGCGTGATAGGTACCCGCTGCCGCTGCAGCGGGTACCTATCAGCGCGCTGGTTCCCGGCGGGATCGTTCAGATTCGTAAACACGGCCGGGATTTCGAGATTTAGGGCGCGAAATTAGGGTTTTCGAACATACTCTGTGAGGAATTTATCGGCAAAACGTTGTTATTCATCTTTTCCTTTCTAAAAGCGGGTCTCCATGTAGGTTTCTTGCTAGTAAAACATTCTCTGTCACAGGAATCTCACCTACTAGCTCTTTTTCTGTTTTTCACCCTCAACAACGTACTATATATCGTAGTTTTTTTTGTGCTCTTCTGTTTTTCTTCTTCTTCAACTCCACTCCGCACATTCTGAATTTGTTTCTGAATTTCCCCACTGGCTGCAGGACGAGACCAAAATAGCGTTGCAGAATTTGCCATAATGTGATCGCAAATATCGAAGACTACCTAAACCAAACCTTCTAGAAATGAAACAGCTAAATTTTCAGAGACGAATTAATCCGAAGGAACAGTACCACCCAGTAGATTATATAATGCAAAATACTCTCAAGAAAATCTTGCCAAGCATGCCCCAAGTGAGAGGGTCGAGTAGTTTTCGCCGCGATTCTGCGGTCGCGAGGAGGAGAAACCGCAGACGCAATCCTTCTATTTTTTGACAAAGACTGCAAGATCATGAAACATAGATTTTCAACCACCTACCATTCTCGAAAGTACAAGTAGAAAAGAGAGAGTAGAACGGAAGGAGAAACAAAAAATGAATCCAATAGTGGCAAATCATCACCTCGCGGTTAGGCACTACAGTTTCCACATTAGAGCCCCCAAAATTTTGGTTTTTTTTCTGCCAAAACTCTGTATAGGGAGGTTATTTGAGGTGCTGAACACGAATATCGTATCCATTTTGTACCGTAACACCATTTTTATAGGGCTACGGCGGGTGTGTGGTAGTAAGTTTGAAAGAAATACCGATTTTGGGGAGAAAACGAAAGTGGCTTGCATAATAATGTTGATGATCATAATCAGCGCCTAAAACAACCCTTTTACGCAAAATTTGAGAGGATTCTGTGAGATACTGTATCTATAGCAACCCTTCACTAATCCTACGAAAACGCATTTACGGTGCAAAATGGATACGATGATCGTGTTCACCACCTCAAATAACCCCTCCCCTCACCCTGCCAAGTTTCGGCGAAATTTGTTTTTGAAGATTTTGGGGCCTCCAATGTGAAATAGTGCCCGCGGTTTTTTTAAAGGTAGATGGCGTTTTTCGGGTGAACCAAGGGTAATGAGCAATCAAATATTAGGTCGTCAATTATGAAATGTCCGATTTTGGATGAGAAGATTTCGAGTTTTGTTTCTAAAGCAAGACCCATTATAAGATATCCAAATATGCTCCTGTACTATCCCCACAGCCTTGGCATCTTAAATTCAGCTTGATTGTGCCAATAGCTTGGAAACGTGGAAGGCTAGTAGTAATCAAATGGCGAAGAGCATTTCCAACATCATGTTGAAAATTGAACGTTTTCTCCAGCAAGAAGTGGGCTAATCCCTGAAAGGAGTTGTGGTCAAATAGAGCAAGGTTTGCCCAGTGCAGTGAGTGGCAGGTGGGTCCTCACCCCTGCTCCTCTGGCTTAAGCAGCGTGGATTTGTTAAAAATGGTCAAAAATTTTGAGGGTCAAACTGAGAAAATTGAGGGTCAAACTGGGAAAAATTCGTTTACCGAACCACTTTTAATGGTCATATTGCCTTGAGTACCTAAATATTAATGGATTTTAAAGGCCACACCTTGCTGTTTACGCTGACCTAGCTTGACTCCTATCCGCTTCGGCTACTGCTTCCAGCTCATCGATATCCAGGTTCATCATAGCGCTCAGTTTGGAGCTTCACATCACCTGAGCGGAACTTCCCAAGCAAACACTGTTCGGTGCATTTACTAGCCAAATGTCCCTTAACACTGCCCTGATGTTACCAGCTTTCTCTGTTCTAATGACTGGAAAATGGAACCTATGTTCCAAAACGACACGATTTTTCGACTTTGAGTAGTTCTACAAAAGATACTTTCAAGCAAAAAATTGAAAACTGATCGAAAACCCAGGAAGTGATTTTGAAGGAAAGAGGATTTACCTTCATAATGAAAATAAAGATGAGAAGAGATCTAGTAAATCTTCGAAGATAGAGACTGTCAATTACCCGCTCATAAAATCGGACATTTCATACTTGACGACCTAATAACACATCATAGCTAATATTAATTGGCATTTTATGTGCGTGTGTGTATACGTGTGTGTGTGCAAGAGAACCAGCCACTGTCGACAAAAACTACCAGCACCATTGTGTTCAGCGCATCGAGTTATGTTCAAAAAAGTTGCAAATTTGATTTTTACGTTGATATAGAGGTGTTTTAGGCCACCTTTATCATGTTCAGACATGTTAATGGCCGACAGTTGTTTTCAACACGGTCGGAATGAGTGAGATAGACCTATGATTACATGACCGTATAAAAGGAATGAGAGGGGCAGGACAGTTTTATAAAGAAGAGAAGGAACCAGGCGGACAAGGGATGACGTGGATGAGGGTTGCGCCCGCACAGATGGTGGAGAAGGTGACATAAAACGAGTCTAGAGCTATGTCTGAGGCGCGTCGGCGCTCGGTAGGGAAAGGGTTGCCGTTGAAGGGAGAACAGCAGTGAGAGTGATGCGCCGGGGTTTACAAAATGGGGAAATGGCTGGAGTCGGGTCCAAAGGTGTGATAATTGTGTGCGGCGTCCCAAAGTGGGGAAACGCCTAGAGTCGGGTCCGCCGGTGTGCTAAGGGTGCGCCGGCGTGGCAAAGTGGAAAAACGCCCAAAATTGGATCCAACGGTGTGATAATGATAAGGATACGTGAAAGTATGGAAGATGTCACGCACGGGTCCACACCTGCGAGAGTAGTATGCCAGCGCTCAGTAGAGGGGAATACACACACGTATGCAAGGCAAGCGAAGCGAGTCGAAAAGAAGCCTGAGAGTCCGGCGTTAGCCGGAAGACCAGGCTGGTATATCTGAAAATAAAAAGAAACATAGTGGGCTGTGAAAACAAATAGGTACGGAATGGAGATAGCACCCAACTAGCTAAGTGGGAAGTAAGCAAAACTCTTCTGAATCTTAAGAAGGCATTACTGTATCAAGATTCGCCAATGAAATGCAATAATATTAAAAAAATGTCGCGGAAAACCATCGACGGGTAGAACTTCCCGAGGCCTAGGTGGTCTGGTAAGCGGGAACCTTCCCTTCACCCGCCGGGTAGGCCAGGAAGGTACCCGCCGGTTTCACGAATAAAAATTTTTTACCCGTGACACTCGTCCAGGCTGCGGGTAGGCTAAAACCTTCCCGCCAGCGTTCGTTCATGAATACCGCTACTGGAAACACATATCCATTTTAGAATGCATTCATTCGTGAATAAATTTCAGTTGCGTGTCAGCACATGTGTAGGAAACCCCGAACGTACGCAGACGGGAGTCGAGATCACGGCGCGGCTCTCATGGACAGAGACGCAGGAGCACACTATGCTGAGCTTCCGTGACTCTGCCCAAGAAAGCCGCGCCGCGGTCCTGACTCTTGACTGCGTCCGTTTGTAGTTCTGTGTATGTACCTGAACCACTATTTATAAAAGATTTGGAACACGAGAGTTTTGTCTTGAGAAGTGAGAATATCTGCCTAAACTATCCTAATGGTCAGCACTAGGTCACTTTAAATTTTGAGCGAGTGTGTTGCATATATAGCTGAAGTTTTAACCAACTCAATCTCCATATGTGATGGTCGAACATGGCTGTGCTCAGCAAACATTCGTCCACATTCCAGCGGGGTTTAACTTTCACAATATGTTCCATACACAAGAACATGCTCCCTGTACCTTTTGGGAATTATTAATGTGTACTCAGGTGGAAAACTTCGACTAGGATTCGAGTAGATTAGAGTAGAAATCGAGAGAATAGACTTTTCAAATAGAAATCGACGCTCTTCTATAGAATTCTACTCAAAAAGTCTAGAAGCAGAAAATCTCTAGAATTCAGTCCGTTTCTATTCGAAATTACTAGAGAGTCTAGAGTCTGGAAACTTCGAGTAGATGTTTATGTTTATTGTTTGTGTTTATTCATTCATCTTGATTGGCATTATCTAGAACATTCCTGAGAGCAGTATTAGAATGAGAATATACAATACCCGCACTAAGTTTGTTAAAAATGAACGTTCAGAACGCGGATTTGCGTTCTTTTCGTTCCAGGGCGATAACTCATCGCAACAAAGCGATTCACAGACCAAACCAGGGGTCAGATGCAGAAGTGGAGTGGAGCTAGCATATTTCATGGAACCAGCACTAAATTTCGATTTTGAACATCGAAATTCCAGAGTCATTTATAGTGCTCGGATCATGCCGCGCATCAAAGTATGTCGCGCGCCATGTGCGGCAAGGCCGCGGCAGGATTAAAAACTGGCGAGCTTCGTTGGTGAAAATCAGAATTTAGGGCTGATTTCGTGAAATATGGTAGCCCACCCCATTGCCGTTTCTGATCCCTGGTTTGGTCTGTGAATCTCTTTGTTACGATGAGCTATAACCCTAGAACGAAAATAACGCAAATCCGCGTTCTATATGTTCATTTTTAACAAACTTAGTGCGGGTACTGTAGATTGAAAACCAGAAGAATAGGAGAACTGAATGAGGGTCCAGTCCGCTTCCTAAGAGAAACACGCAGTGTATAGGATGCCCGAATAACAATTAGCTTTCCCAGCGAGCCTGGGTGCGGAGGCTAGCTGGAATTACCCCGGGTGGAATTGTTAATACTGCATGTTTCAGATTGGAAGCCCAACAAAGTAAATACGTACAATAAGCTTGGAATATCTGAACAGGCCTGGCTCTAAAGCTACAGCTTAGAACGTAGAAGTAGGATTGATATATAATAAAATGAAGAGTCTTGATGAAATATGGGAAAGCAGAAGCGAAAAAAAAGTAAGATTTGATCAGATAACAATACGAATCTAATATAAGGACATTTGATCGATGAAAGGCAAGATTCCAATGCTCAATAGACTATAAGATGACGAAAGTACAGCTTAGAACGTAAAAGTAGGATTGATGAGTTTTCTCGACTGTAGGACTCCGATAAGGTGCCGCTGGAACGTAGAAGACTTGGAATATCTGAGCAGGCCTGGCTCTAAACTATTCCAGATTCCTTGAACTCTGCTAAGGAAGCTGTTTTTATATGACGTAGTATTCGATTTTTCCAATCGGACTCTAAAGGCATGTCCTCGAGTTACGCTCAAAAATGAGGAGATTTCGAAGAGATCAGAAAGCTCGAGATCAAGTTCGTCAGTAGTCAGTTTATACAAGAACGTGAGCTCGTTGATTAACCGACGGTCTTCAAGTGTCAGAACGCCTAGTTTTCTGAGACGCGACGTGTAAGTGAGGTTAAACAGCTCTTTTCTGGCAAAACTTCTGTACAAGAAGGATTTTTGGATCCTTTCAATCTGGTCCACTACATTTCTGTGGCGACCACAACGCTGTACAGTGCTCGAGCAGAGGGCGAACATATGCTGTGAAAAGTTTGGAAAGTAGCTCAGGACTACGAATCTTGAACGCCTTAAGAATAAAATGAGACCTGCACCTAGCCTTAGCAACGATATCGGCAATATAGCCACTGAAATCGAAGTTATCGGTGTAGCTGATTCCAAGATCGCGGATTTCATGAGTTCGAATTAGAATTCTATCGTTTAATGTGAAGTTCATGTTAGGATGATTTTTTCCAAATGTCATGACAAACGTTTTTTCGGTGGAAATGCTAAGATCCCACTTTTGGGCCCACAAGCGAGCGAATCAATCGCTTCTTGAAGCAACGTTGCATCATTTACAGTGAAAATCTTGGAGTCATCGGCAAAAATCGAGCAGAAACTGCGTTCAGGAAGGGCTTGTGGGAGATCGTTGATATAAATAAGAAACATAAGTGGGCCAAGGCACGTGCCCTGGGGAACACCACTGGCGGTAGGATAAGTTCGAGACTGTTGGGATTTGATCAATACCGACTGATATCTGCTAGTGAGAAAAGAATCCAGGAAGCGATGCAAGCATCCGCTTATTTCGAATGTTTTAAGTTTCTGGAGGAGTAGTTGGATTGGTATAGAATCAAAAGCTTTTTTTAAAGTCAATGTAGCAAACGGAAACGTAGTTTCCTTTATCGACCTCTCTGTGCCGCAGCGGTGTTGTAGACAGAAGTGCGGAATCTGTTGATCTTTTACTCAAAAACATGCTGAACATCAGTGAGTATTCCATTTTCAGTTAGAGACTCGCCGATTCTAGCGCATAATAATCTTTCCATAACTTTGCTAGTCGAGCAGGTAAGGCAAATGGGTCGGTAGTTACTTATGGTATCTTTTGGTCCTTTCTTATGAACTGGCCTGACTAGACCAAGTTTCCATATCATTGGGGTTTCCCCGCGAAGCAAGAATCTATTGAACATGAGCGCGAGTGGAGTTGCCAAACCCAGGGCAGCGTTTCTCAAGAAGGCGTACGGAATACCATCAGGTGATGTAGAATTCCTATTCGGCAAAACGCACAGTTTCCTGTACACAGACTCGCTTGTGATATCTACCCAGTCGATAGTCCTCTCAGTAGCTGGCTCCAGGCCAATGCTTGTAGTATATGGGCGCTTGTAAACAGCTTCGAAATAGTCAGCAAACAAATTGGCTTTTTGGAAGTCGTTAGTGACGATTTCACCGTGTACGTTCAAGTCCGGTATCTCTTGAGAAATCTTAAGTTTCTGGTTGCAATAGCGAAAAATCCTACGAGGGTTTGAAGAGCGCGCAATCCTTTCTTCGCGAATAGATGCCAGCCGAGCAAGAGCACGTCTGAATTTTGTGGCATGTGTCATATATTTCGAAGAGCCATATATTCGGATATTTCTATAGAAAAAAACGACACTGGATTTGAGAGCCCTCAGATTTTTGGGCAGAGCAAAATTAGTTTTTTTACGGGCAATAAATGGGACATGTTTGCGAATGAGAGTGTGACAGATATCAGTAAAACGGGAGTAGCAGTCGTCAGCTGTTTCACTGTAACAAATTACCTGTACCCAATCGACTAATGACAACTCGTAGATGATGCTGTTGTAGTCACCTCCGGAATAGTCACGATAATGGGTAAAAGTACTTTGTAAGTCGAAAGGTTTCTCTGAAATTTCAAAACTGACCATGTTGTGATCAGAGATACTGAACGGTGGTAAAACAGAAAGATTTTTTTACTAGCTGGGAATTGTTGGTCAACAGAATGTCCAGGATGTTGAGGCCGTGGGTGGGTTTCCTAACGAGTTGACATAAATTGTTAGAGTTCGTAAAATGAAGGAAATTGGCTGCGATGGCGGAGCCGCTGCTAGCGCTGAGAGACGAGTTGCCCCAATTAATAAGAGGGAAGTTTAGGTCTCTCATGAGTAAAATGTGAGAGGGCCATTCTTCGAAAAGGGTGGATAAAAGAAGCAGGAGCTCCTTAAATGCTTCGACTTTGCAAGATGGACTTCTGTATACCATAGCGATGAGGATATTACTGCTGTTCGTGCTGATCTGCACTACTACACACTGACAAAATTCTGAAAAGTTTCTGGAGGTAATTAGAGAGTGTTTCGAATTTTTGTTTATGAGCACCGCAACACCGCCACCTTGCCTCATCCCTTCACGGTCACAACGATAAACACAGTAAGCATTGTCATAACTAAGCGTAGCGTCGTGAACGATGTGCGGTTTGCGCCAAGTTTCTGATATAAATACTCCGAGAGGGTGTTCAGAAAGCAATAAGTTGAGATCGGGAATCTTGTTGATTATAGAACGGGAGTTGAAGAGAAAAAATTGAGTTTCAATTATAGCTTTTGAGGAAAGTGAGGCACCGTACAGAATGTTAGAGATCTCTATAGAAAACCGATTTCTATTCGAAATTCTTAGACAATTCAATTTCCAGGGAAAATCTGGATTCAAAGAGATAAAAATTGGACAGTGCTATAATTTTAAGTGCTCTAAAAAACACCACAAACAGATATTTTAACTACGCGAGAACTGGTCGCCGAGTAGTGTTGAGTGCCAAGACGTATGAAAATGTGTGCAATTTTCGTGAAAATATTTGTCAATATCACTACTTCGTGCTCATTTTACATTAGTATTACGTACCGTTAGAGTTAAAACGAGAACTGGGCTCCAGGGCACCAAGATTTGATTCTTGCATATATTTTAGGCGCAAACCAAGATACACACAGAATCATTAATTTTCTCTGAAAGTCTCGCTTTTCGCGAAACGAGAATTGTTCCCCAGATGTTTTTGCGCTTCCAAATAACGACTGTTGGTGGAATTTTCCATGGTTATGATAGTGTTACCAAGTTTGCTACTTTGTCTTCGTTTTGATTCGGTGTTGTAGTTTGTCTTCGATCACGCGAGAACTGGTGTCCCCACCTTTTCAACCCTGTTTTTGGCAAATATCGCGCACAGTTTGTACAAAACCCCAAATATACCCCAAACCCCAAATATATATATATATATATCAGTGGCGGACGGGGGGGGGGGGGGCGCGCCCCCCCCCGAGAATGGGTCGCCAAATTTTCGAAATTACTTTACAATACAAATAAAAATCTTGTGTTAGTTTATTTTTAATTGTTTATTTTTATTATTATTTTTAATATATTTTTTATTTATTGTTTATTATTATAATTAATATTATTATTAATTTTATTTTCCGTCTGGGTCCCCAAAACGGCGGAGACCCCACTTTTCTTCCCACGCCCCCCCTCCCGCCCACTTTCTGCGTCCGCCACTGATATATATATATATATATATAATCACCCGAATTCTACTCGAAATTATCCGATTTTTACTAGAACTTTTTCACCTGAGTGCACCTGAGTAGGTTGCTCCCGAAATTCTCGAAAAAAAAAACACAGAAGGACGTCTTCCACTTACTGGAACAGTGAGCTAGGAAGAAAAAATTCCCAGGATTTCAACTTTAGACTCAGCTTTATGACGATGCTGGTCCCCACACTGCCTGCGCTCTAGAAAATATTGTTGCACTACCATGATTTAAATAAGAGGATTTGCAAAGTATCTACCCCACTTCTGATAACCTGAAGCTAGAAGCCTCCTGAAAAATTACTACATACCGTCTCAAACGCCGGAATGGCAAGCTAGGGTGGAGGAATTGGCAACTCCGTGGACAGGGATGGAACAATAAAGAATACTAAAAATGGTAATTCTACATTAAGCAACAAAAAGTAAACATTCAAAAAGTAATAAGAAAAATAAGTCATTAGGATGAACTGACACAAGATTGTCTTTTGTTTCGTAATATGTATAAATTCAAAAACTCCCTCCCTCCGCCTCCCCCACCCTGGGTCCGCCGCTGGTGTATTCACATGTAGCTTTCTATGGTCATAACCTGTGAAACAACATGGCAGAGGTCGTAGTGAACCACTTGAAACGACGAAGAAACGATGAGCCGAAGGTTGCGGTTAACTGTCAACCCTGCTTCGCAACCACGGACCAGCTACTAACTAACTGGCAACCGTATTCTTCGAATGACGTCGCTTTTACAAAATTTCCTAACCATTGACGGTTTTACCGTTTAAAAATGAGATATACGACGTCCTCAGAGTATGCTGACATACCTCTGAACCATAGGTTCCACCGTTCATGGAGGTTGTGTGACCATGATGACCCGCTTGGTCAGTAAGTCTCTTCCCGTGTAACCTAACGCTAACGTGTTAAGCTCAAAAATACAACTCCGTGTCCATAAAATAGGTGGGATTTGATTTGAAAAGCTGTAGGGCTCAGTTGTCAAAATCCCCAAAAAGGATATCGGGATCATTGGTGATCTCGCCTTAAGGCCACGGTAACCGAGACGGTGGGAACATCGATCAGCTGGGTATATCCGTAACCGCGTCTTCACCGAGAATGAGCCAGCGCACTTCCTTGTGGCTACAACAGTGAACTCACCCATGAGCAAAAAGTTATCTGGAGAGCTTTTTCACGAAACGACGAGATCACTGTTTACGTCTCGCGCAGACACTTTTTTGTTCCCTGTGTTCTCCTTACTGGCAGGAGTTCAGCGTAACGGTGAGCTCACAGCTCGATTTCGAGCTGTGATTTCACCTGCAGATATGGTTCCTATTTTGTCGTAGTACTTGAACATCACTCTTTGAGAACTATTAGGTTGTTGCAGAATCGATGTCGGATTTTCGAACCTCGAACTTTGGGCAATTACGCTGGAAAGAAAATTGACGTTTCATATGCATTCACCTTTCTGCCTATTTCATTTCCATCCGGACCTATGTATCTATTTTTGTTGGCTTTGTCGTGGGTGAATCGAATTGCAGACTTTGGCAAAAATTAGTCTCAAACTGTATCATGGATTCGAACTCGATAACAACGCAACAGCTGGGAAGAGGAGTATTACCAATGTATGCGGGAGGGAATATCAAATGAAATCTTAGCCCAATGTTGGTCCAAGTAAGCCACTTTTGAAGATAAATGTGTCGGAGTTCTGGATCAAAATTCAATGACTTCAACGTCGTTATGAAAGCAATGGTGGAAGCTATCACCACAGGATGTGTTCATTATCTCGAAGGTGACGGTTTATTATTTTACTATTTTTGGCGCCGTGGGAGGGATAGGCACGGTGAAAAGAATGGACAAGTGAATTCTCCTCGAATTATCCTCTGGTGTTTTACAAAATCAAACACCCCACTTCGCACTCTAGACGATCTGGAAGAAGTGGCAAGCGGAAGTGGAGGCTCACCTTCACATGGCTTACTTAGCGGACTGTTCCTCTACGGATTACCACAAATTCAGGTACTTGGATCCATCCATGAGCAGAACAGTAGTTCGTGAACTTTTGCAGATTTTGTTGATTCCAAAAAGCTTAGCTCTGAATCTGAAAGATGGCGAAGATGTGCTTATTCAAATGACACCTTAAACAGAGAAAAAGCTTCAGTTTCAGCTGAGTTATGACAACTCAAATTCAACTGTCAAAATCCGACATCGATTTTGCAACAACCCTAGTATATTCGGGCCAATGAAGCTTACATTGCTTATCCCGGAATTCCCCGCAAGCTTGGAGTTAGCTACCAGTTAACGTCTATCGTTATCTGATGTTAACTTCACTGGGTTTACTACCACCTCAGATGGATCATGGTACCACATCATACCTTTGTGGAACGGCTGGTTGTAAATCGAATGTAAAAATAAGCGAATATGCGTGAGCGATGCAATTATATGCTCTTATAACCCATGATTCTACTCCCGCGCAATGGTTTCTCCATTAAATTCAGCCCTAACGTCAGTGCCACGTGGAGCAGCATTTTGAACACAAACACCTTGCAACCACGCACAAGGAATAAGACATGACAACAACAATATGATGTTTCAGCTTCGAAGCCACGTTTCAGCTTGGGCGGCCGAAAAAGTGGCGACGAACCTGAAACGAACCGTGAAAACGGACTATTCGCCTATAAAGTGAGTGCAAAACTGAGAAAACGGAACTGCGACGTCCCCACACTGCGCTGGGAGAACTCGCTGAGTACGGCTTGGCTGCGCATGCTGTCCGCATGAGTCGATGCCTGTGATTCAGAATTGCGTAGGCAGCCGCCTCTGTTCGCTCCTGCGTTAGCTGGATTATCCTCCTGAGAAGCTCCTCTCAGCTAATTCGGCTACAGCCGCATGAGTGAGGCAGAAACGATGTTGGGCAACACACAAACAGAATACTCCTATGCATTAGCAATGAACTTCGCTGGGACCAAACTTGACATTATAGTATCTCAGCAGTGCCGATCGGATACGGCCGGCTTAAGGGAAAGGAGGAGGAGTGAGTTTTGAGGAACGGGGTGAGGGAGATGTGAAAGAAAAGAGTGGCTCTCCACATAAAAAAGGACCCAGATAGCCTTAATTCCAAGAACAAGTTTGTAGCAATTAATTTTACATTTAACCGACTAAAAATGAATACTGAGAAAGTTCCAATAATAGTAAGTTAAGAAAGAGGCAGTGAGACGACTTGAATTTTTGCATAAATAATTTTGAGAGATTTATCTGCATCTCTTCAGAGAAAAGTGAATCAGGGTGCTTTAGCTCTCAGTTTTGTGGAATCGCATTTGCTTCAATCACAAGAAAGGGAATCAAACACAGCATGAGCCTAAGTGACTTGTTTTCCAACCTAGAACAATGTGCGTCTCGCTACTTTTTTTTGAAGAAGGCGATTTAACTACTATTCAAATGACATGGGGTGGTTTTTCTTGCTCTTTTTGAGAAGGGTTTCCGAAGACCTCAGCTCTCGAGATCTTGGCAGTTCCGCAAGAACCGCAGGAAACCAATAATGAACATACTCTCAAGGTACAACCATTTTGACGGCAGCAGCTAACCACTTAACTATCACTATCACTTCTTGGTGGTCCTTGGTAGGCTCAGTTACTGAAAAGGAGGATGCACTGAAGTCTTTGCTGAAAGGTGACCATATATCACACGAATACTCAGTAGGGATCGAGAGTTGCGAAAGCTGAACTTAATATGTATACGTTTGTGGTTCATTTGCGAACATAAATCCTACTTTTATTTTCAAGTGCAAGGATTGTTCCGTTGCAGAGCAAAGCCTGGAAAACCAGAGATGAGACATTTGACGCTGGCGCGCACATAGTTGCGGCCAAATTCATCTCGGGTTTAAATCCCAAGACGGATCCGCGTTTCTGTGGGGCCGCGAAATCTCTTGGGCTTCTAATTCTTTAAAAAACACTTCAACACTTTCCGAGATATGTGTGCTACAAGCTATTATTCGTCTCGATCTTTGCTGTACGAGGGCTTTTTGAAACGCTTCTGGAATCACCACCAAGAGTTGTCCATTTTCAGAAATTTTCATGCAGTTAGGAGAGAAAATCCTTTAGATGAATTGTCTGTGAATGTCAGTTCGATCTGGCAAAACGAAGGAGATCAAGTCAAGCGAAAAGCGACTGCGACTGCGCTCACCACTTAAAGGCAGCACTCACGTTGAAAAAAGTTTCCTTGCATTTGTACTCATTTTTAAGCTGTCACCAATTGGAGTGTTACTGCAAAAGGAATCACTCCAAATCGTGCAGTTACTCGAGTAATAGAACTCGTACGCATGTACAAATACGCGCACCACGCTCAACTCTGTCCCATTCTCTCTGATCGTGCGCGGCTGTGTTTCTCAGCTGATCCAGGATCGATCAGGGTTTTCCTACAGCGGTGATCCTTTCCACACATCGGTGGCCGCACCCATCTCAGGCGATAGATCTCGTCCACATGAGGATTCAGTGGCAATATACAACATAGTGTTCCTCGCAAGCCTTATTTTTTTTGATGATTTTTTCTCTACTAGGGGCACAAGAGTACCTCCAGAGTAGAATCTCATGGAAAAATGAACGACGTTTTTTGTCGTGAGTGCTGTCTTTAAATCCAGCACTTCTCTGTAACTAAGCGCAGTCGCAGCTGCTTTATCCCCTTGGCAACATCTTCCAGTCAAGTACAAGATTCCGATCAAGAGACGAGTTAATCGTGGCTTTATCCGGTTATTCGAAATAGTTCAGAGAAATTCGTTCTAGATAGAGGACGAAAAATTAAAAACAGATCGGACCACGTGTTATGGGCTTTGAGGAGATTGAGTTATGAAATGAAATATTGATTGCATCTAATTTGTTTTGTTCCCATTATCACTTCGGCAACTTTTCAAACCGCCATCGTAAAGAAGAATGATCACTTCTGTGGATAAATTCGTCATCCCGTGAATCACGAATTAACATGCAATCGATTGAAAGGAGCGAAAGTATGGAGAATTGGGAGAAAACAGGCATGAAGTTGAACTAAAACGAGAGAAAGTCGCGATTACAGCACGATTTCCGCGTCTGTGAGGACTCTACTGATAAGGGGACTGAGGTTTTTTCTGAGTGCAGTAGTGGAGAGTTCGTCTCCATTCTTTGAAAGTTTGAAGTTTCTTCGCAAAGAGTTAGAATAGCGCTGAGAACGAATACCTGCCTGAGATGAGTTCGCATCTCCGCTTTCACAAATCTCCGCCGCCCACAAAGAAGGAATCTTCAGATTCGATTATAGTGTTCATGTTAACAATTAAGCTCTGAGAAGGTAATACCCTCCAGTTTTTTTTGTAACTAACTCGTACCCATGTTTTTAGCAAGCAAAAGTCCGAGAAAATTAAAGTCCGAGGACATTTAGAGCATCCTGTAATAGCGAGAATGATTACCCACGAAGCTTCCAGAAGGGTTTCCACAAGTCCTAGGACGGTCGCGGTTGACAGTACAAACAAGAGTAAACATTCTTTCGAGCTCCACGCCGCTAATGGACAGGAATTTAGTGCTGAGCCGACGAGGAAAGTTGTTCACAGAAGAACAGAACGCATCAGCACATCTCATGGGCTCCTACCTTCCGCATAGAGCAATTGTACATTTTTATATGAAATCCGATTTATTCCAAATTTCGTACAATGTTCTTTGTCGTAATGCTGTCGTAATTCCGAAGTTAGTGGTCTGTCCTGACCATCGATATTCAACCGCCAAAGTTGCGGCAAAGAAAACCTCTCATTTTACTCATAAATCCCTACAGCAATGCAAGATTCGCCAGGAAAAGCATTGCCTGTCTTCCGCTCCCATGAATGAACAGCGCATTCAAAGTTATGAGAGGAATCTCGCATGTTAATAAACACTATGAAAAATGCCGCCCAAGATTACAAGCTGTTCATGTTGTGCCTAGTAAAATGATTCGACCCCAAAGGTGGTGTGGTGTCTGCCGGAAAACAGGCATTGTCTTCTTGGTTCAAATGTGCTCAAATGCTGATATGCGAATAGAATAGTCAACTTGAAAACACTTAGCGGGAAGTTAGTGCGGATTTTCTCGGTCGACACACTGAAGGAGAAGGATCTAACGGGTGATATGGCAGTCGTGTCGACCTTGAAATGTGTTCTAGTGTTCTATCTATGTATACGTATTAAGATTATTCATGGAAATATTGGCTAAGTGTCTGCGACCACCCAAGGTCTTTAAAAAATTTCGGTTTGTTCACACTTGTTCGGGGGAGAGTTTGCTCAGTCAGTGACAGGTGAAATGCCTTTGGCATTGACTTTGAATGCTCTATAAGGTTTCCTGAGGTCTTCTTGAGCTCCACTACATCAGTTCGTATCATTTCCCTGCTTATTCGCAATTCGTATCCTCCGTAATCGACATTTTCAAGGGTGGGCGTAAAGTTTTCAACCGCCACATTTTCCTTTCCAAAACGAATAAAAAGATTAGAGGACCACTTAGGAAAGAATTGGTGGAAGTTTCCGGGGTTTTTAAGCACGCTGAAAACGATAATGAACGCCATTACTCGAGAAAGCTCGATCCTCGTCCGAAACGACTAATTTTAAGGGTGGGGGTAAAGTCTTGACGCGCACTGTAGGTACATGTCCCCTGGCTTGATCTAATTACTTTTTGAACTCCAGTTGAGAAAGAGTACAGACTTTTCCAGTTTTTCTCACGTGGATTCAGTCCCCCTTTGTGATCTATTAATACAAGTTTCGAACTATGAGTAAATATATTTTAGGTGTGTCATAAATTAAAGAACTCTTTCTCCACCTTGAGATGACTCGCTCTCACTGCACTCGACTTTGCTGGTATTTGCAAGTGATGTAGGGACCACTCGGACTTGGCACACTCCTTCGTTTTCCCTCTTGTGCTGCTACGCATGAAACATTAAACAGCACAAGTGTTTACGAAAACTGTGCCTGACTCCTCTCGCATAGTCACCGAAAGCCTGTTATAAGATTTAGAGTTATTCCTTTTTTCTTTCGCTGTAGAAACTTCCTGAAAGAAGAGAATGGTTGAGCAAACTTCTTTGCATATCATTTCAGAACTTTCTTCTCCATAGAATCGTAAATTCTGCTACAGCTAGCATATCTAAGCCCCTCTCGCCAGTAGGTCTCTTTTATTATGGTATTATATTTATTTATGAATATGTAATCTTAGAATCCATAAATTTCATGGTACTGAATTGCATCTCGATCAAAAGCATTAATGCAACCCCAGGTGCGGTTTCATCGTTGCTAGGATTATTCGCATCTGTTAATTTCATTCCTTATGACAAAAATTTGAATATTACTTATTTATTTATTGCTGCATTGGAGGTGTGCAAGCCAGGAAGAGGCGTCTACTAGTAACAAAAGGAACATAGGCGTGGCGTGAACGAGGACTGGGGGATGGTTTTTGATGGAGCAATTTTCTAGGAGCCGTAATTATCCAAGCACTCGGCAGTGATTCAGAAGGTAGTGTCTGTGCACTTAGTCTTGTGAATCGAGGGTCACAGGTTGTTGCCCCAAAGCGAAAGGTTGAGTCTGCACAATAGCTGCATCTGAATCCTTATATTTTCAATCGAACGAATAGCTATAAACGGTCGTGCGCGAGAATTAGCATCTCTCATCACATAATAACAATTTAATCTTTAGGAACAAATATAACAGAAGAGTAATGAACCAAATAATCTCTCAGCTCAGAATTAGAACGGCTGTGGCCATCAACATTGCAAGCCCAATAGCATAATAGCATACGAGAGGGCTCCGGTGACCAGCTGATGCTCCCTGGCATGAAATCACGAACCAGGTTGGAGGAAACTTAAGGGAGCGTGGCCATGAGAAGGCCTGTGATGTTAACAATATTCTCCTTTTCGCCACAGCCATTTTGTGCTTGCCATTGCTTCTGATACACAACTATATGATTAATTAGTTGCAAAAAAAATTTGAGTGACTATTCTTGACCTTGATACAAGACTTGGCCTAACCTCCACAGAACCCACGGTACGCCGTGGGTAGCCCTCATTACATAGAATCTGACTATATTGTTCAAGTTCGAATGACACATTTTCTGAGTCCGTTGACATTTTTGTTTCATAGTTTATCATTCATGAACCCAATAATGAAGAAACTAGTTGTATTCAAATCCAGACTGATTCTTGCTAGTAAGTCCGAGGACCGTTGGCTCTAGAAATGTGATGGTTGTTCCGGTCCAATGGAGCCTAGCCAAGTCCTGCTCGAGAGTCATATTAAGCTTTATTCGTTTCCATGGGACGAGTACCTTTTTTTAGAAATCTCATCTTAGTAGATTGTGACGTTAATTTTACACTCCCTATCTATGAAAATTGGAGCTGTCTTCATAATTGCTGCCAATTCTCTTCAATTCAGGGAACTCTTGCCCTGTCTACCGCGTGAGCTCTTGCTTACTCCTTCAAATGAATAAATAAATAAATAAATAAGTTCATCAGAGCGCTCTGTAACGGCAACGCCGTAATGGTTCTGCTTTTTCTGGAGAGTCACCGGCTTTAAATGATAGGCTGGTGGCCCCATCAATCCACAACACATCTTCGGGCAAGGCACCGGAAAGATCTGCCACATTTTTTTCCATTTCTCAGCTTTGACGAATAGCCTCGTTTTTACTTCCTAACCAGCCGATAGCCGCGGAACTTCAAACCTTGCTGGATACGCGAACGAGCAAAGGACGTGAGAGTTACTACTGTCTTCTTCAGACTAACCCCACCACTTCGTTTACCCTCTTCTTCACGACCCCAGGAATTCGTCCTTTTTGATGCTTCCTATATCCCTCCATCGTTTGATAAACTTCTGAGCTGTTCTCATGGAAAATATCAGCTTCCTTTCTATTGATGCGACGGACTCTTCAGACCGCGTTGGGCACACAACATATTCCCGACGTGCGCACTCCCGCAGAGCTTTGTTGAACTAAATGAATTCTAGCTAAATGAATTGTAGATGAAAAAAGAACATTTGATAGTATGTCAATCAGATCTAGAACCAAAATGCTTGAGATCGTCAATAAGAAAACAAAAACGATAAACGGGACGCCAATACTTTTCAGTCTCCCTGCAGTTATCCTCAACAGGTAAAAACATCACAATACGCTTATTAGGACCTTGGTAGAGTGTGATGACGAGGTGCTGATAGAGCAGCGCAGAGTCGTTTACCACCCTATAACACTTACAAGATCAGATGTTTCGAAATATGGATGATTGGTTTCTGTTGCTACAGTTCTTCAGTTCAACCTAGAGCAACATTTCTGTTACTGTAGCATATACCACCAGTGACTAAGCCTCCTTCTTGGGGCATTAATGCATTCCATATGCGACTTTCCCCAGCACCTTAGTATCCGACAGAGACTTTTGAATCAGTTTGTAGCAAGACCAACCTGCATTAAACAGTGCTGATAAAGTGCTGATCCCCAAATCCAGCGAGATGACTCGGTAAAAAGGTGAGTCAGACGATGAGCTCCCATTTGGGCTTTCGAAAGTATTTGGCTTTTCAAAGCAGTTATGCAGAAATTGTAGGTAACTCAACAATGTTATTTGTCATCTCTCAGATTCAGGTTTTTGAGCCTAAACCACTCCGCTCCAGCAATCCGCACTTTGAATTATTCTCACTACGTATTCGGAAGCACGTGAATTATTCATAGTAGTAGATACGAAAGAGAAAAAGTTGTCTGTGGAGAAGTCAAACCTACATGCGTTGTCTCTGCTTTCATAATTTTCTTTTCGTACACTGTATTTTACAACTTTGACGGCTGCTACTGCTGTTTTTAGTGTTGTACTGTTGTATTATAGATTCATCGCAAGTCATCGTTCAGTGCTTGCAGGAATACTCAACGGCATTTCTATAGAGTGATGTAACTGATGCGACAGTATTTCCGTGTCTATTTTTTGACCGTAATTTTTTTTTGAATTTCGAAGCCCCTATTAATCCAACCACATGACGGTGATTACGGTTTTTTTTCTAGAGGGTATATTATTGCTGCTGAAAATCATCATAACAAGAGCTGACCAGAATGTTGTAGACAAAAGTAGCCTCGTAAGGCAATCTTCTACAAAGATGTTCTTGGAACCTTAAAGGCAGGGGTCTACCTCATTTTCATAGTTCAGCTAACAGCAGATTCTGCATCTACTCGGCGCGATGGTTCCAACGGTATACATAAATTGTCTCAGAATGGTCTATAAACCCGTCTTCCAGGACGGGGTCGGTAACAGTTTGCCAACCCGAGTTGACATGTGAAACCGTTGATCTTATCGATTGGACACGCCAAGACTCGTTGAACGACGCGGCAGCCGTGGCAGGCAGCCAGCACAGCTTGGAGCGATCCGCCTCCGGGCTCCAAATTTTTATCCAGTTCGAGCCTTTCAAAAATGGGGATTTCGACGTTTCTGTGCCTGTTGATGTACATCCCAGGGACTAACATGATGAGAAGGTCTAGGATATGTTGGTAAATCCAACAGGCAGAACGGGGTGGCCCTCTGCCTTTAAGAAATGCTGCGAGGGGAAGCTGAACAATCGGTACTGCCCGGCCCATTCAAAATCTGATTTGCTTTAAAGAATTTTCATTAGGAGAGAGTGGCTACTCATCTTATCACCTGTGACATACGAGAGTACCAAATTGGTTCTCACAAGCCTACTCTTCTTCTTTGCCGACGACAGAGCCTGAGAGTCTGGTGAATTTTTGAGGCTCGAATCTGATGTAGTAGAGGACAGCAATCATGGTCTTTTTCTCGACAATTCCAATTTCTTTTGAAGGCTTTCGAGGCCTGATCAAGACATCTTCTCTTTACCCATCCTTGTTTCTCAGTATGCTAGTAGTGGAACTGTTCAACCCTGCTATGTATGTATGTATGTATGTATGTATGTATGTATGTATGTATGTATGTATGTATGTATGTATGTATGTATGTATGTATGTATGTATGTATGTATGTAATGTATGTAATGTATGTAATGTATGTAATGTATGTAATGTATGTAATGTATGTAATGTATGTAATGTATGTAATGTATGTAATGTATGTAATGTATGTAATGTATGTAATGTATGTAATGTATGTAATGTATGTAATGTATGTAATGTATGTAATGTATGTAATGTATGTAATGTATGTAATGTATGTAATGTATGTAATGTATGTAATGTATGTAATGTATGTAATGTATGTAATGTATGTAATGTATGTAATGTATGTAATGTATGTAATGTATGTAATGTATGTAATGTATGTAATGTATGTAATGTATGTAATGTATGTAATGTATGTAATGTATGTAATGTATGTAATGTATGTAATGTATGTAATGTATGTAATGTATGTAATGTATGTAATGTATGTAATGTATGTAATGTATGTAATGTATGTAATGTATGTAATGTATGTAATGTATGTAATGTATGTAATGTATGTAATGTATGTAATGTATGTAATGTATGTAATGTATGTAATGTATGTAATGTATGTAATGTATGTAATGTATGTAATGTATGTAATGTATGTAATGTATGTAATGTATGTAATGTATGTATGTAATGTATGTAATGTATGTAATGTATGTAATGTATGTATGTAATGTATGTATGTAATGTATGTATGTATGTATGTATGTATGTAATGTATGTATGTATGTAATGTATGTATGTGTAATGTATGTATGTATGTATGTATGTATGTGATGTATGTATGTGATGTATGTATGTATGTGATGTATGTATGTGATGTATGTATGTATGTGATGTATGTATGTGATGTATGTATGTATGTGATGTATGTATGTATGTGATGTATGTATGTAATGTATGTATGTGATGTATGTATGTATGTGATGTATGTATGTATGTGATGTATGTATGTATGTATGTATGTATGTATGTATGTATTATGTATGTATGTATGTATGTATATATGTATATATGTATGTATGTATGTATGTATGTATGTATGTATGTATGTACCCTTAGTTGATAGAGCCAGTGATTGCGAATAGGGCGCACAGGTGAGAAAGGTAAGCAGCGTTCGAATCAATGAAACCATCCGATGACTTCATTTTGCAGTGCTATGTAAAACGTTGGAGGGGCGCGATAGTGCTCATTTGAAAAAAAAGTTTCCTTAGCGAATTTCTTGAAAATCCTCTAACCCCACCGATTCCGTTTTCTAGTAAGAGCACGTCTCGTAACGTTACGCGCTTTCTCCTACCCAAAGGAAAAAACACTTTTTGTGTTTAGTTTTTATTTATACTTTGAATAACCTCCAGGAATTGCAACTTGATTGTTCATGCTTATCTTCTGTGTGGCAGGTGTTTGCTTTCGTTTGACTCAGGTTTGTGAGAGTGAACTGACAAGAAATAGTTTTGTGATGGACTCGACATTGCTTAGTCTGTTTTCTTCTTGTTTTTTTTCAATCCGCCCCATGCTTGAAATGATTCATTATATGTATTCGTTGCAATGGCGGACGCAGAAAGTGTCCAGATGGGAGGAGGGGCGTAGGAAAAAAAGATTATCTCCGTCGTTTTGGGGACCCAGGTGAAAAATAAAATCAATAAAAAATACTGATTTTAATGGAAAATAATAAATAAAAATTATATTAAAAATAATAACAAAAATAAGCAATTAAGAATAAACGAATACAAGATTTTTATTTGTATTGTTAAGCAATTCGAAAAATTGCCCCGCCTCCCACCCCCCCTGCGTCCGCCACTGATTCGTTGCAAATAATCTTTAAGAGGTTTCTTGGTCCACTTAGTTGCAATAAGGTCAGAGAACCATCCACACTGGTAGTCATCGAAAGAAATAATCACCGATATTTTCAAGGAAAGTATTCCCTGATTGAGCTAATCAAACGGTGACCAAGACGGGGCTAAGTCGCCACTTTTCTATTAGCGTGCGCCATTTCCTGAATCCAACCTGGTCAGGGCGAAACCGTGAGTCTTCGGCTCAAGGTGAGCATCGTCAAGTGCAGCATACCTCCTACATTTTGGCATGAGGTCGGGATTTCTGAAGAACCGCACCACTAATCTAGGCACGAGTGGATCAGTGGGGTTCCGTGAAATAGCGAGCTGCTCCATTGCGTTAGTAATGTCGTTGGACCCAGTGTTCATCAAGAAGCTTCACAGAAGCGGGAAAGATTCGGTCATAACTGTTTCGACGAATTTGAAGCAAGACTGAATAGCAGTCCCATTGGTGAAATTCTTCACACATCACTGCAGAAAAGCTTTGAGAGTGCTCTCAAATAGATGTGAAGGCCACATTTCTCTCACTTATCAATTCAGAGCGAAGAGGCGTTTTATTTGAATTTTCGAATTTTATCCTCCATTTTCATTTACAAACTCATACACTAGTTCGAAAATTAAAAAAAAACGCCTCTTCGGAGTGAAGAGGTGTTTTATTTAAATTTTCGAATTTTATCCTCCATTTCCATTTACAAACTCATACTTAGATGGGATGTCTGCACGCTTTATAGAATGTTATATGGTCTGATGAGAATTGATCCAACTAGGTTCTGTAGTGTTATACAATACGTAACAAATGTAGCACATCCATGTAGTCGGATACGGATATGTACCGTGCTACATTTGCTTTAACGCGGCACAAATAATCAGTAAAGAGCTAAAAGGTGCATACACCAGAAAAATTAATTCGACAAAAAGACTTTGCAGTGACCGTTGTTGTTGTTAATTTGTTTAAGAAGATTTTGTTTCTGGCTGTATTCATATCTGCGCTGACTCTTTTATCGCCAAGTTGTTCTCCGTGAATTATGTGGAAGTTTACAAACCATCTCTCTTTTCTGAAAAAAAAATATTCTTGAAGTGCACTGGTGCGAAATTCTATCACTTTATCGGGTCCAGTTTGATCCTCGTATATACAGCCTCTGATATAAATTTAGAGCCCTTCATCACCATCGCATTTGTTCCTTTGAGACAAAGATGTCGAAGAGGGCAGCACGGTATCTGAACTGACATTGCCTCACGGTAACATATGCCTGAAATTAGGCGCTTCCTACTGTTCGTAGCTAGCACTGATGTTCGACGACACTACCCACTACGTTAATCATAGTCACGTAAGCTCTTCCAAACGCACTCCAAGCATGCTATGCAGTTCTATATCTAAAGCCTCTAACAAACAAGCTTTTACCTTCGAAAATCCTTGTGTAATACTCCCTGAGTACCACTGTGGGCTCCTTCTTCGCTTCTTTCAACCCTACCTAACCAAATAGGTCCTCTTTCATAGGTCAGTTCATATCTTTCCCCGACGGTGGGTAAGAACCTCTGTTTTGACAATTGGACTTTGTCTCTCTTTTTATCTTTTTTGATCAGAATCTCTACAGCATCCATTTCTTTGCTAGTAACATCTGAGAGCTCACTTCATGTCGTCTACTGTCGAGCAGAGTGATTCCAGCGGATCACTCCCAGATGTAAACAGAGTCCGAGTCGTCCGTCTGCAGTGGTTACGGCTAATAAAGCATCGCTATTGCCACGTACACTTTTCGGCCACCTCTATGGGGATTATTTGAGGCTCCGGTCCGGAAAATCTTTTCTCAGTAACCGCTTTGGTGCGACTATGGTAGATAAACATTCAGTACTGCTCCTAATCTTCGTCGCAATGCATTGGCCGAGCATAACTCGCTCTGGAGTGGATGAGCGATTCTGAACACAGATTCTAACTAAGCCTGAACTGAGCGTATCGGAATATATCACATTTAAGTGTTGAAAAAAATTTCGGCTGTTTCAAAAAGTAGTTCTGTTGAGACACACAAAAAACGGCAACAACACCAGCTAGAGAGGTTTTTATTTGTAGTTTCTCCGAATATGTGATACTGCAAAAGAAATGCAGAAATCCACGCTTCGTGGAATGAGGAATAGCTCGCAAATATGTAGGAAACAAGTCTGCTACATCGCCATCGAATGAGGAAAGCGCTACGCAGGCCAAGTAATGCTTTCACTGTCAGATGAGCAAGCTTCGAACATTTCCACTTTTAATTAGGTTTTTAGAAAATGGCAGGGACTCCGTAAATTAGGAGCACGTAGATGTAAAGGAAGAGAATAACGCGATGTTTTCAACATTGTTTTTCATCAAAATGACGGCGCTCTTAGATTGCTGAACTTTTCCCTCAATGCTATCCTTGTTTCTTTCACTTTTCATATCAATGACTTGTTTTTCTTCTCGAGTTCAAAATAAGCAGTAACGGAGTTCCAGGGTGCTTTCGCGAATTTGGGATTGGAAATAAAACTGCCAAAAGAGCTTCAGCACTCAGTTCTCAGAACTCCGATTCAGTCTACAATACGTTCTACTGAACCATTTGCTTGTGCTTTTCATGATACCTGTGAAGGCTTGTTGAATTTCTCGTTATCCTCTGGCTGCACTCCGTCTTTCACAGCGTTCTAAGGTCTATTAGAGCAAATCAGAGAGGTCCCAAATGCTGAGTGTTGCAATTGAAGCTTCAGATTTTTTTGCTAGTGCACCTTACACAGATCCCGTGTGCGTCACACATCACAGGGTTTCCAGTAGGCTTTTAGGACCTGTACATGAGCAGATATGTACGAAAGATTCTCTCACTCTTTTCTACAAGAAATACTAAAGATGACACTAAATCCCTTACCTCCTCTGAGGGCTGACAACCACACGAATAATAATAGAATTATCAGAGCTTTTAAATGCTCGAACCATCGAAGAAGGCTCACTTTTCCGAGCAAACACTTGCGAATTTTTGTATTTTTCGATGTTCCGAGTGTCTCAAACCATGAAAGCACTGAAAATATCCAATGGAAATCTCTGAATGTGCATAAAAGTACAAGGGGTACGTGGTCAGATATTCAAGTTAAAGTTGGGGATTGGGAGAAGTTGAGGTGACCCTCAGCATTCAAAGGGTAACAAGGCAGATACATGTCCCAAAAAATTACTATCGATGTAAGCCGCGTTTGTGTGCCCGGTGGAGTAATGTTCCCTCGTTTCTAGTGATGAAGGATGCAATGCTATGTAGCATGTACAGCGCAAAGTCACAGAAGTTGTTACCTAACCCGAACCTCGTACGCTCTATCTATAGAGTGGAGCATTACTTCAAAAACTTTTACATAATGATACCCTCAGAAGCAGATAGTCATCAAATCAGTGGCTGGCGTTGCCAACTCACTATTTTCCGTTAGGATTAGACATCGAAATTGAAAAGATCACTATAAAGAAAAAGGCTGGAAGAACAGTTGCTTGATGTGTCACATTTGGCTCGTTGAAAGACTTCGATCTCTTCTCGAGGTAATAATCTCATCATTCAAGGAGACCGTAAAGGAAACGAGTTGGATAAGAATCCAACAATCAGTTAGATAAACATGAAGCTACCAAAGGCCATGTTCAGCTGTGTATGTGAAACGTGTGAAGAAGGAGCTTCCGTACAGTGCATGAACGTGAGCATTCTAGGTCGGTGAGCTGCACCAACTCAACAATCCACAGGTTATCTTGTTGCAGAACACAGCTATGAGATGAATATGTATATCAGTGCTTTGTTCAGAACAATCCTACGGAAGCATGGTTAGCGTCTGCCACCCCCCCCCCTCCCCGAATCGAGTTTAGAGCTGCCTCCACTTCTTTTAAGTTCCTAATTGTTGTGTTTTTTTTTTTGCTTTCAACTTACTGTTGTTATCATGCTATTCGTCACAGATAAAAAGGATAAAGAGCAGTTTGAAGTAAGGGAGCGCGTCAGACGCACACATTTGATCGCTGTGAACTTTTCATGGAGATCGTTCAACAACAATAATGATGAGGTTGACCGGACTCCATACAAAATCTGCAGCTAATGAACCACTGATGGAATATGTTCACCATCAATGGGAACAGAACAATTTACACCAGATTCGTGTGTTAGCTGCACGTGATTTTAAATAAAGAAGGATACAGCCAGTAGTATCGTTCTCGCAGTTCCTACGCACGTATTCACGGCCTCGCGACGCGCGCGCTTTCTTTTCATTGAGCATGCTTATGCGGTGTAAGTTAGACTGTCTTCGTAGAAAATCCTGTGCAAATGGATGAATGCGTCTGACGCACGCACCCTAGTATAGATTGCCCTTATAAGCCCGCTAGTATAGATTCCCAGCACCTGTGTCAGAACTACTAGTGTTCATGAGGAAGTTGAAAGTGAAGGTAAGCTTATATGTAAGCGACACCTAAGGGACGGCCACGGCCTCTGTTAATTCAAACACTCATATTTCACTCAATGCAAGCAAAAAATAGAAGTGCTACATTTGATGCCCTTCTAATTCTTGCGTCCTAGTCAGGGCACAGCACGATGTGGTCACTAGAAGTCGGGGACTACTAAGTCCAGTCAGACTCAGAAATGGGGGAAACGGTCAAGAGGTACCCGACCTAATTAGGCGGAGGCGGGGCGGCTGCCAGGAACTGCCCAGATCAGCGCTGCTGAACTGGTTACAGCGCCAGCAGACTCGTCCGCCGTGTACGCCACAAGCCCCGCCTATTATGCCGCGGCTGCGAAATTTTCCTTATGGAAGTTGCCGCCAGTGCGTAATTTTCCTTGTGGAAATCTGATGATGCCTAATTCTTTTTGACTGTGTACAAATGAAGGAAAGTAAATCATTTCTTATGAACTGTGGGTGATTTCGATACACTTATTTCAAACTTTCCTTACAATTGTCTCTATGACAAAGCAAACGATGACTAAATTGAAGTTCATAGGCTAAAGTGAAGTTCAAATGATCGAACCCTGGTCTTTTTTCTCTTTCAGGTTGAGTTCACCTGGTGGTAAGATACTTTATAGTCAAACAATGTGGCATCTAGTCCATGCCAGGGTGCGAGAATTGACCCGCAGACATGCAGTTACCCCGCAGGCATGCCTCAGGGACAGCACTGCCTAGGATCGCCACTAAGTTACATTTCATCCGGTATTGACTACTTGGAATTACAAAGAGATAAAAAGCGATAAATCGCGTAGTGAACCATACAATATTGTTGCTGGTGCTGAAAAAAAAACATCTATAAATGCATACTTTCACTTAAAGGCAGTGCCTAGGCAAAATTTCGATTCTTGAAGTTCTTGAACTCTGCCATCCCCTTTTTTCCGAAATTTGGGCTCCAGCTTTTTTCAGGAATTCGTGTCGAAATTCTGGCCCTGTATCGAAAAACACTTGTCAAATCTAGGGGTGCCTGTTCAACAAGTTAATAAGCGTTGGAGTGCCGTATGCAACACAAGAGAATGGAGGGGTGCCATACTGATGGACATTAAAACATGTCTTCACAACCTTAGACAAGATTCGATATGTTTTCAATAAAAAATAAATACCTACCCCTAGGGCTCTTTTTGGAATAATTAACGGCTCTTTCAGGAAAAAAAATTAACTACTATGATAGAAGAGTGATATCAATGGCTGCTATAATGTCTAAGAATGAAATTTCAGCGAGGAATGTGTACAGTTCGTGAACGATTTATCTCAATTGCAATTGGTTTGGTGCAATTTATCTCAAACCAAGCTGAAATCCTCAGAAAACTAATCATAACACGAAAATGTTAACCCGCTAGAACTCGTTTGAATATATTAATGGACCTGTCAGAACCAGAAAATTGCCACGGGAGCACGTTTTTATCCCAACCCCGGAAATTTTTCAGGAAATTTATCTGGTTCGAAGGAGCGTGTTGATGTTCTGTCACCTCTACGTTGTGCGCCTAGGGGGTGCCAGTTCTCCCTGAAAATGGCATCTTTCGTTTTTGAGAAGTCGTCTTCGTTTTTGTAAAGTACCTTACCGTCGAAAGTGGTCAAAAAATAGTCAAAGACCACTCTTTAACCATCAATGACAGTCTTTTTTTTTTCAAAGACGAAGCCAGTCTCTCAAAAACAAAGGATGCATCTTGCAGGGACAATTGTTCGTATAGTGCGCATCCACACTCAAAATTTCAACATGTTCGCCACCTACATGAAGAGCAACACCTGATTACCAGTGGAGCGCGCCAGAGTACAAGGAAAGTGAAGTAATTTACAGCTCGCATTTATAGTAATTTACAGTAGATTTATAGTGATTTACAGTAGATTTACAGTGATTTACAGTACAGTTCACATTAGATGAGTGTGTTGGACAAACACTAACCTGTTTCATGAAGGATAGAACCAGTCGCGGATCTGACGCGTTTCAAACGCAGGGTTGAAGCACACATCCGCGGCTTCGACTCCGCTCTGCGGCATTTTCATACAGAGTATGTAATCGCGTTGGACGCCATTCGAAGGGAATCTTTTAAAAGTCGGCAAGAGTGGAAACTACGGCTATCTATGGACAAATCGCTCCTGCACCTCGAAATCAATCTATCGATAGCATCAGATCACCCGGAACGCTGGAACTAAGTTCCCCCATATATGCCCGACGCCTACTAAGTCCTGTTGGTCAATGACCACCATGTGCTGTGCCCTGCTCCTAGTTCACTACTCTTTTTGAGCTCTATTTAGTAGCTCTATTTGCGAATTCGTTTTTCGCTTCCGCCTTAACCAGCCGCCCACGGTTATTTACGGCTCTTCCTCTTGCGCTTATTTCTTTTTCACGAGCATAATGTGGTGAAGGTTGGCTGCTATCCGGTAGACTTCCGGGTGGAGTTTTTGCACAACCAACGACATTCATAATTTGAACGACCTACAGTGATCACCTATTTCAGATACAATTTTGTGGCCGATGGTCTGGACTACAGCCGTAGAATATAGGATCATCTGCACATCCTTCCTAAATCCGTTGCCTATTTAAGCAATATCTGGACGCTAATTAGCAATCGCTGCCGCACGTTATGAGGTTGAATAGCTCTCTCTCGTGTTCGGGGTACCTTGAGTGAACCGAAGAAGGCTAATCCGGTCCACTGAATAATTCAACCAGTCCAGCGTCGTCAACATGATGTTCTCAGATTGAATATCGTGCTTGTACTCTATCTGTGTTCTCATCATCTCGTTGAAGAATTTCATTTGCAAAGGGCAACGCCGATTAACTTCCTTTTGTCTTCTTCCAGTAGCACCACGTATCGCCTCGACATTATAACATTTTTTTCGGCTTCTACTCCCGTCATCCACTTCTGAGGTTTCTTGAAGACAATGTTTTTTTTTTGCAAAAAGTCTGGATGGGGGGGGTTATACAGGTGTCCGACAAAGTTCTCGTCTTCACGCTCACTCCTAGGAATGCGCATGGATCCGCGCCGCTGATCAAATTCTGAAACCTTTGCCTAAGGTAAAAAGAATTTCCTGGGTGTGTTGGACAATTGGAAGACAGGCGTTCTGCAGGACGATTTTCTGGTTGACGCTGAAATGCTCTCATTCCCTACTCGGTTTACTACTACACTTATTTCGCTGCCCATTCTGAGTTAATAAGGAGTCTTTTCCCAAGCATCTTCCAGAAAAGACGTCAAGTCATAAGCTGGAATATGAAGTCCAGTGTTTCTGCCTTTGTTTGCTTTCGCTCTAATATCCGGGATTGAGAGTGAAGTGAAAGTGAGAAAAAAAACTAAGCAAAGAACGAGGTTTAGAGGGAATGGCTTCACGGAAGACCACACTGTTATAGATGTTCAAAACGGCCAAAGTCTCGCAGATAAAAATTTTCGAAGCTGTTGATTAGGAGGGTAGGCCGAATATGGTCATGAATCCCGGGCGAGAATGTACGAGAGAATGGAATAATTCTTGGCCGTTCCCCTCCGCCTCGCCAAAGAAGTCCATTCTACTTCTCTATGCTAATTCGTGGCATAATCGCGTTTGTCAGCTGCCCAATTCTCGTATTCGAGGTACGCACTAAAAACGCGCTACCCGGCACCGGGCACGACTCCATTGCCAGAATAGCAATTCCCCGCTAATTTTCGGCAAGCTTCTTTGTCGGATCGCTGTTTGAGTTCGGATAGCGTGACATTCGCGATGCAGTTGAATCAAAGAATCCCAGCAATTAGGGAGTTAATAAAAAGCCACGGAATAATTCACAACCGTCGCTACTACTTGAGTGCGTGACTAGAAATTCTAACTCTTCGAGAAAATTCCTTAAGTTTCTTCGAACTCTCCTCGATGGCTGAGCTGTAATCTTTGTGTTTCGTGCGTTTCCGAGACATCTTATATTGCTTGATTTATGTAGCAACATTGATTGTGCGTGAACTTCTTGGAATGGGCGCAGAATCAACTGTGGGAAATAACACCAAGGAAGCACTACCATTCGTAAGTAAGGGTTAATTCTCCTCGGAGTTTTGCTCTGTTCATCGTTAATTGTGCGAGTATCCCATCTCAAGCCGTTGCACTGTAGAGAGTGCGGAAGAAAACTGTGGGCGATTTGAGGTAAACAAGCCGCATCAAAGGAATGCCGATGATGAGTTTATGTGGGCCGCATGGGTTACAAAAAAAGTTATACCATTGGAAAATGATGTCTTTTTGAATGTAGCACCTTGGAGGCATAATGGATGGGGATCTGATTTTGTATGACCTTCAGGAAGTCAGCGGTTGAATTGGGATTCTCATTTCCGCCAAAATAGCGACATTCCAGTGCTAACATGGAATAGTTTATGTCAGATGTATAACTTTACACTGAACAAAGGAGCGCGAAGGTTTGTAAAGGTTTTCATTTCGAAGTGCACGAGGATTTCATAATTCATCCAGAATGAGGTCTCCAGTTTTATTTTATTTTATAATATTTTATGACCAAAACATCATGACTTATAATAACGGGCTTACTTTGTGTGTCACGTGTGTGTGTGTGTGTGTGTGTGTGTGTGTGTGTGTGTGTGTGTGTGTGTGTGTGTGTGTGTGTGTGTGTGTGTGTGTGTGTGTGTGTGTGTGTGTGTGTGTGTGTGTGTGTGTGTGTGTGTGTGTGTGTGTGTGTGTGTGTGTGTGTGTGTGTGTGTGTGTGTGTGTGTGTGTGTGTGTGTGTGTGTGTGTGTGTGTGTGTGTGTGTGTGTGTGTGTGTGTGTGTGTGTGTGTGTGTGTGTGTGTGTAGAACGAAATTCGAGGGCGTGGCTTAGAGTGATGCCGACCACTCCACCGTTACATGAAGGGTGCGCCGGCGCCCAAAGTGGGGGGAGACGGGTCCACTGCTGTGATAAGGGTGCGTCGGCGCCCAAAGTGGGGGGAGACGGGCACTGATGACGCTCCGCCACACGGGAGGGTGCGCCGGCGCCCAAAGGGGGGAGACGGTCCACTGCTGTGATAAGGGTGCGCCGGCGCCTAAAGTGGGGGAAGACGGATCCACTCCGGTGATAAGGGTGCGCCGGCGCCCAAAGTGGGGGGAGACGAGATAAGGGTGCACCGGCGCCCAAAGTGGGGGGAGACGGGTCCACGGTGATAAGGGTGCGCCGGCGCCTAAAGTGGGGGAAGACGGGTCCACTCCGGTGATAAGGGTGCACCGGCGCCCAAAGTGGGGGAGACGGGTCCACTGCTGTGATAAGGGTGCGCCGGCGCCCAAAGTGGGGGAAGACGGATCCACTGCGGTGATAAGGGTGCACCGGCGCCCAAAGTGGGGGAGACGGGTCCACTGCTGTGATAAGGGTGCGCCGGCGCCCAAAGTGGGGGAAGACGGATCCACTCCGGTGATAAGGGTGCGCCGGCGCCCAAAGTGGGGGAGACGGGTCCACTGCTGTGATAAGGGTGCGCCGGCGCCCAAAGTGGGGGAGACGGGTCCACTGCTGTGATAAGGGTGCGCCGGCGCCCAAAGTGGGGGAGACGGGTCCACTGCTGTGATAAGGGTGCGCCGGCGCCCAAAGTGGGGGGAGACGGGTCCACTGCTGTGATAAGGGTGCGCCGGCGCCCAAAGTGGGGGAGACGGGTCCACGGCTGTGATAAGGGTGCGCCGGCGCCCAAAGTGGGGGAGACGGGTCCACTGCTGTGATAAGGGTGCGCCGGCGCCCAAAGTGGGGGAGACGGGTCCACTGCTGTGATAAGGGTGCGCCGGCGCCCAAAGTGGGGGAGACGGGTCCACTGCTGTGATAAGGGTGCGCCGGCGCCCAAAGTGGGGGAGACGGGTCCACTGCTGTGATAAGGGTGCGCCGGCGCCCAAAGTGGGGGAGACGGTCCACTGCTGTGATAAGGGTGCACCGGCGCCCAAAGTGGGGGAGACGGGTCCAGTCCGGTGATAAGGGTGCACCGGCGCCCAAAGTGGGGGAGACGGGTCCACTCCGGTGATAAGGGTGCACCGGCGCCCAAAGTGGGGGAGACGGGTCCAACGCTGTGATAAGGCTTCGCCGGCACTCAAAAGTGGGGGAGTCGGGTCCAACGGTGTGATGAGGGTGCGCCGGCGCCCAAAAGTGGGGGGGGGAGATGGGTCCACCACTGTGATAAGGGTGTGCTGGCGCCCAAAAGTGGGGGAGACGGGTCCACCATTTTGATGAGGGTGCTCCGGCGCCCAAAGGTGGGGAAACGCATGACGGTCCAGCGTTGTGATAAAGGCGCCCGCGTCCAGAAAAGGAAGTTCGTCACTGCCTAAGTAAATTTCTTCACGAATGGCGCTGTGGCACCCGTTCCGGCTACTCCTTCTACCTATGTGACCTAGGTGCACGTTATTCAAATCGTATCCCCTCCTCATTCCAGTCCATTTGCATCTGAATCGACCCCACCCTTCACTCTGTTTTTATACATGGGCAGACCTTTATCACTTGAGTTACCACAACAACCTGCTAAAGATAGATTATTTCAAGAGAGCATTTTCACTGAATCGGCTGCGTCCAATTAACAACGGCCACTAGGGCCAATCAAAAGAAATTACTTCTCTGACGTGGAGGAAGGCTACCGCTCACGCGATCGAGAACTTTCCAAAGGTCGATGGGCTTACTCGAGAGGATACACAGGATCTACTAAATCTGTCCACCTTTTTTTCTGCATCGTATGCGGAGTATGCGAGCGAAGCGAGCATCAGTAGAAGTTTGGAAGTCCGGCGTTAGCCGAGCGGCCAGACTGGTTTAATAATAACCAGCCTGTCCGTCCGGCTAGAGCCAGACTTCCAGACTTCTCCCGGTGCTCACTTCGCTCGCTTTTTTTGTATTCGTTTTAAAGAGTGCCATATTTTCTAATAATGCCTTTCGTATTCTTTTCTTAGCTTTCCCTAGTTTGGCGTTTCACTATTCAAGGAAGATTAACCTCACTCCTCAGAGAAAATCTTCTTTTGCTTGATAGGAATGATTAAATGTATGCAACCGATTCAACATGGTATGACCAAAAAAAAATGGTTTATTCCTATGTCTGCTTTGGTTGATCAGATGATAAGGGTTCTGTGAACATATAAACGAGGGGACAAGACAGAAGGCATGAGAATGTATGAGGTGAGCACAACACTGGAAGGGACATGATGGGGACAGAATCACATGGATGTTACTCCACTTACTGCAGAGCTCTGGAATATGCTGCTATTATGTGTTGTTAGGCTCTATCAAAACAATCGACGTCTATCCCATAGCATTGTCTGTGCACCCTTATCACGATGGGCCCATTTTCATTCTCACTCTTCGATGCTGGCGCACCCTTATCACATGGTGGAATCCATCTCCGGACGTTTCCACACTTTTGGGCGCCGGCGCACCCTAATCACAGCGGTGGACCCGTCTTCCCACTTCTCGGCGCCGGCGCACCCTTATCACGGTGGTGGGCCCAGTAGAGGTCTGGAAGTCCGGCGTTAGCCGGACGGCCAGACTGGTTTCATAATATTTCCAATAAACATTCCATAACAACGAACCACCGAAAACACCCATTCCACTTCTTTGTTCATGTATATCTCTTTCGAGATATGGTGGTGGATTCACCGCTGGTGAGAAAACCCCGTTTATACGTAAGTTCGACATTTAAACCTCGGACAAGATGCATATAGGTGATCTCCTTGATCACCGAGATGTGAATGCGTAGAAAATGTACTCACTCAAGAGAAAAATAAAATAAAACTAAAGATAAAATATTGAAAGTCAGCTGTCAGACATTCCTATGCCTTTTCTCTTACTGATGAGTGCCGAAAAGGCATATTCCAATGTTTAGTATCCGTATAAGGGTAATGCATGAAACGAATCTGAACATATACAATGAAATGAAAAACGTCATAGTTGCGAAAATACTGTAGTAATACCAAAACTTTTCTACTTTTATGTGTTTGCACCACTGCGGTTCCTATTTTTCAACTGCAGGTACATTTTGAGTCCAAGTGATTTCATTCCCACGTAGCATTCATAGAAAACCTCATTTGCGCCTAGAAAGAAGTGAATTATACAGTAGGGGGAAAGCCCCGTTTCGCGGAGCTTTCGCTCGAGATCACCCATTTTTTATGAGTTGAGATGGCCCAAAAGTAACGTGGCACACGGATCAGAGAGAAAGCGCCGCGAAACGGCGCTTTTGCCCCCCCCCCAAAAAAAAAACTCCATTCCAAGGGATCTCTCTAAGAATGAGCTTCCGTTGGCTGGGAAGAATGCCGCATAGCACATTGTCACAGACGAGCTGTGTTTGCGTCTTTTTTGTGATGTCGAATTCTGTCTGCTCTATGCTTTCATCGGAATACTCGTAAAGAGCACAGCTGATTAGGGCTCTAAAAACCATTTCTAGGCCTTTCTGAATATCTCAGGCAAACCGATTGACATCGTCCAATATAATCCGTGGTAACAGTTTTCTCTTAATTGAGTAGCAGTCATTAGAACTACTATCCTAAATAGGTAGCTGAATGTTTCCAACCTCTCCACTCACATTCAAGCGGCTTTCGAGAACGACTTACTTCTCTTCGCCGCCGTGCTCATCAGGTTCTGAAAAACAACGCCAAATCAACGTTATTTGAATATCAGAAAGTCTTACTTATTGTTAGGTTCTTTCAAAAGATCTCAAGATTTTCTTTCAAATGTTCACCTAATATAGTGTGTTTCACCGGAGAAGATAGTTGTGAAGATATTAGAGAAAGGGAGGACGAGCGAAACCATCGAAGAGGCAGACAAGGAGTGCAAATCAGAGGCACAATTACCCAACTATCGTCGTTTTTGGGACGGACTATGGGTCCCCTTCAGGCTATCTATCGCTTCTGTGGATCCAGTGTTCTGTGGGCGTCGTCACTCTTTCGTGCTTATTCAGATTATGCCTTATAAATATGTAAATATGCGTTGTATATATATTATATGTATTTATGGCATGTATCATACATATATGTAGCACGTGTGCTCCATGTTATGAGGGCATATTCTGGATTTCTAACGCGTTGTGCTACTCTTTTAGAGAATCGGTTCTCAATAGAGGCAACAGTTTCTTCCGACTCTACTTCCTCTCGTACGGTGTTATGTTCTCCCCCCCCCCGCAGCTTTCCCCGGTTCTGCAAAGCCTCAATCATGGATCTTTATGATAGGCCAACATGGATTCTGGATTTTATTGAAGAACAAACGTAAGCACAACAGAAACGCAGTGGCAGAAAGCGAGCCTCCTAGGTTGGACTGTAATTCTAGCGACCTCCACTAGGGTTACAACCTTTGCGAGTCTCGAGGGTCCTGCAACGGGGCTGGACCGAATGTGCAGTACCTTACGCAGTATCTATGCAGAAGGACCGTAGTTCCGCGGTAAGTCCTGTTATTCTACTACCATCCTTCCCAAAGTTTGTTCATGTTTGTTCGCATGCCTTATCTCGATGAAGTGAAGTTTTGTTCGATTGGAAAATCCTTGCAGAATTGCTGAAAACACTAAGCAACTGCTTACATTTTCAAAGCCTCAAGTTCTTCTTGCGTTTGCACATCTTGCATACCTCAAAGACCAAAATCACATAATCTCAGCAGAACGAAGACACAAAAATCGAGGATCAGGAATATTTCTCTGTGATTTCGTGAGAGAAATCACGTTCTTCTCTTTTCTCTTTTTTCTCTTTCCTTCTTTTCATCATATCTTTATTCGTAGATATGCAGAGATGAACTCTCATAGAATTTTGAAGTTGCTACTCTGTTTCTTCGCCCAATTATTCGTATTTTCGGGTACTTCAATTGTTAGTATGAAGGTGGCTCGATCAGATTGTGGGAGATTGTGGGAGGCTAGGATCCAGGGGAAATCCCACTGCTTAGTATGAAATTCATGTGAGATCTATTCTAAGAACAGATAAGGAGGTAGAGCTACCTGCATAAGCTTGTTGCATACCAAAACATGTTGATTACCATTTAGAGATCATACTTCCGGGAAACAATCCTACAATTTAGACGAAAAATGTCTGCCAGGAATGTATTCAGTATGTTACGAGACAAAACGGGGGAAATTTTATAGCCGTACATGCTGAGCTTTGTTTGGAAGTCTTTTGTTGGTTGGTTGAAGCGGAGCGTTCGTGAAACGAGCATATTCAGGATAAATGAGATCGTCGTCAGTCAAGGACTGAGACAACGGTGAGACCCACGAGGTTTCTATTTCCATCCACCGCCAACTGGCTATTGTTAACCTAATTGTCTGACTCCCTGCTTTAAAGCAATTATTTGACTTGATTCCTAGCTTGATTTCTGTACATTGAACGCATGAAGTCATAGAATTGTTTGGTTCTACGAATTACAATTTACAACTCATCAATATGCAATGGTTGAACAGGTGCAACTACTTCCTCGCCTAGTCATGCTATAATAATTCTCGAATCACGTGAGTGCCTAGAGTATGTCAACGAGGTTTCGAAGCTTAGATGTGGTAAACAGTTGAGGTGTTTTAAGAAGCTTCGTACCTTGCGGAAAAGTTAGACCTTTTGAGGAGTCCTTCAGGAAAGGCAATAGCACGATAGACTTGCCGCACCTGAACAAAATCCTCCTCCTTGTGGGTCCTTCCAAACACAGCGGAAGTGTGTGGGCTCAGCTTCTGTTTCTGCCTCAGCTCACTCGTCTCCTTCCCCACAGTTGCTAGCCATGATTAGATAATTCGTGGTTTCTGCTGTTCCCCATGAGGCCACGCCTACAACTGGTGTTCTTCCTTATGCCTTTCTCTAGCACAATCTGAGCTTTGTTTCTGTCAACACTGGCTGTTTCAAGGCCATTCTACAACTTTCAATCAAATGTGTTTATTTCATTCGAAACAGAATTATAGTAAATTCGGAAATTGTACATAATTATTCCCGCACACTGGGCGTCGATGAAATCGTGTTTTTCCCCGTGTTGGACGCCGGCCAAACGATAGTATTTGCTCCGGTTCAATATGTAAGATTTCTGGAAACAAATGTAAAATTTGCAGCTACGTAATGGAGTCACAATTTTTCTTCTTCTGTATCCTTGATGCTTTCAGTATCACTACTCTCATTTCACCATAACTAACAATCCTAGCGCCATTTTAATAACAGATAACAATATTATTAACGGGGCTAACCAGAACCACAGGTTACATCGATTTTATGGACGCCAGATATATTTAACGTCGTGAACAAAGAAGCTGCAAATTTTAGGAGATGTCTAAGGGGAATGTTAACTACTCTCACACTAGCAATTATCAACATTCCACTCCGAACTTACTTTATCAGTATCGATACAGTCTTGCCGATTTACCGACAAGGTGTTCGCTGCGGTAGGCAGGTAATATGATCTTTCTGGAAGTTTCCTGGAGAACTGAAAAAGAATCCTCTGCAAATACTATTCTTGGGTTCCCTCGTGATCTCCACGACCGGTTGCCCCACCTATCTCTTTTTTAGAAGCTCCTACTCAATTGTTTCCTCACAACTGCTATTATCGCTAACTAACAGCTCCATAGCGTTCGTTTAGCGCGAGGTTTGACGGAAAGGACTCATTGAAAGTCGACTGCAGTCAATTTTTTCTTGCATTTTGGCCTGTGGTTTTGGAGAACGGCATCTTATGCTGATCAAATTGTCGCAGTCTATTACCAGGACCTTGAAAAATCGAACTAAAGTATCTTACACAATTTCAAAGGTCTAAAAATCTTGCATTTCTGAACATTGTCGTTGTGCTACACGAATCGGTAGAACGATGGGTCTATATAGAGTTGGAACATGGTTAAACGGGAATAGCTGAAAGCTTGTGAACATTGGGCGAAATATTGGGTCTCGGAGCAAGAGGTGGATAATTCTGACACATCCCTCTACGTTGTAACAATAACCTGGTCAAAATACTAATAAATTTTTGTCTTGATGTTTCTTGGCGGAACATTATGACTTGGAGTTAACGCCTATGTATTATATGTCATACATGGGAAGAAAAAGTGCCAAGAAGAATAAGAGTGCCCTCGAGAATACTCCACCCAAATTTGGTTAGCCTCATGCAGCGTTATCATAAAATTATTATTTGTGCAAGTGCGGTTACCGAATATGCATTTTTGAAGAATTCACTCCGAAGCTAATCACATTTCTAAACAAGACAAAAGATATGATGCGCTGGATGACACGCAAATTCGTGAAGCGTTTCAAAATTTTTTCATTCTCACGTCTGCACTTGCCGTGAGTGGCGGTGGTCATTTCTGACCTAACCATTCTCTGCTAACCGCCCTTCAACAGCTAATAGCTACATTTACACCAGTATTCGTCGATCCACTTAGCTGTACTCCTCTGCTGCACACCCTTTTGGCAGGGTTTCCACACGTTCTATTCATTGCCACCGAAGCAGGTCTATTTTACCATCTTGTGTTTCACTTAGCCGTTGAAACATCTGATCGTAGACGTATCGTGATCAGACGGATCTTTCTGGGAAACTCTTGTGGCGGAGTTAAAGTTTCTTCTTCCAAAGCCACCATTAGAGGTGTATTAGGATTAGGATATTCGATTACGTTATGTACACCCCGTCTCGCCCGATGCCATCGATCGTCTTCAAGCAGATCATAGCGTCCCCGATCACGTCAAATGCCTGTTGACTCACCTGCTGGACAACAAGGATCGAATGATGGCATGGGTAATGGAGAAGAATCGTGAGTTAACTGAAGAAGTGGCTAAACTACGTGCCGAGAACGAGCTTCTAAGAAAATCTAAGATGAATTCTGGTGACTGTGTTCAACCTGAGAATCCTTTATCCTCTCCTCGTTCAATTGTTCCTGTGCCTGTAATCGAGAAACCATTTTCTCAAACCCCACAGGAATCTCGTTGTGACGTGAAAGAAAGGGAACGTTCTGTTGTTATCATCGGTTTACAAGAATCTTCAGAGTTCCCAGATTTCACACGATCTTACTTGTGTCAAACAAATCCTCGATCATCTCTCTGTTGCAGCTATTCCAGTTACCCTCTATCGTATGGGCGTATCGTACGCTCAATCGTCCTCGACTTCTCAAAGTCATACTTCCATCTTCCTATTTCCGGAATATGGTCTTGAATCGTGCCCCACGTTTGAAATCTTTTCACTCTCGTATATTCATTCGCCCATCTCTCTCCAAAGCCGAGAGAGATGGGCGAATGAATACACGTGAGTGAAAAGATTTCGTTCTTCACGTGTTGCTGTATCAAATTCTCTTCCTCCATCTCAATCTAAACTGTTTAATAATGTGACATCTTCCTACAATTCTCCGATAAGGAAATGCCCTAGTCCAAACACTCACATCACAAACTCTCCTTCATCTGTAGCACCTACGGGAAACTCGTAAGCTTTCCTCGGAAACGACAAAATTGCTTTAAATGTTGTGTCACTAATTTACGATCGATCATTAAAAATATGCAAGAATTATTCTTCTAGGTCACCAATCTTAATTTCGATCTGGTTGTCCTCTCTGAGACTTGGCTTGAGAGTGACCACTACTCATCAGCCATACTCGGTGTTCTCTCTGGTTCTTTCGAAATTGTACGCTGCGATAGACTAAAGAAAAAAGGTGGAGGAGTTTTGTTACTCATACGTTTACTGCTCATGCACGATGTGATTTTTTCTGAATCAGTTCCCGCCGTCTATGAACTACTATGCTGCGATATTCTTCAAAACTCTACTAAGGTCCGAGTAATTGCAGTTTTTAAAACACCATCTTGTCCTTCAGGAAAAAATGACCAGCTTCTTAAAGCCATCAGTGACCTTGCCACTCCCGATCATTTATGTATTCTAGCCGGTGATTTTAACTATTCAGACATTCTATGGGATACCGGAGACCCGAAGGCAAGATCACGGCTATCGAAAGATTTTGTTGATTTCTGCAGAGCACATTCTTTCGAGCAGATAGTTCATTCTCCTACTCGCGAAAACAATACTTTAGACCTGATTCTAAAGAATAGAATTGATCTACTCAGCAATGTCTCCATTCTCTCCCCAGTAGATAGCAGTGATCACTCCGTAATCAAATTTTGCATCAAAACGGAAAAGATAAGATCTCAATATGTTTTGGTTAGAGATTACAGCAAGCCCAATTATGACTTGATTTCCCAACACTTGCAGAGCATCGACTGGATTGGATCCTTTAGCTCCCTCTGCAGTGCGAATGAAATGTATGAGATGTTTATTAGCATACTCAAACACTGTATAGATTTATTCGTTCCTACTCGTATCAAACATCTTTACAGCCCAACCCTCCCAAAATATCTTACCGGTCTCTCGGAAATTAGAGCCAAAGCTTGGGCTAAAACTCAATTATGTCCAACCTCACGCAACAAAGAATCATTCATGAAGTTGTCATCCAAATTTAGCAAAAAGCTGAAGAAATACAGAGAAAGACTAGAGAAAAAGATTTTATTGACAGGCAACATGCCGGCCCTATATAGAATTATGAATGCTTCTTTTCGCAGGAAAAGCTCTCTTCACGTGCTGGTCGACAAATGTGGTGCTAAACATTTTGATGATAAAGAAAAAGCAAAACTTTTGGCTGACCACTTCTCAAATGTTTTCGAAAAGCCCGTTATCAATGACATTGAAAAAATCGTCAATGTTTTTCCACCAATGGAGGACAGGGCATGGTTTCATAGAGACAAAATTCTGAGTCTCTTGACAAAATGGCCCAGCTCACATTCTCTAACCCCTGATGAAGTTCCACTCTGTTTTATAAAAAAAACTTGCGGTTGAGATTTCTACCCCTTTGGGATTCATATTCAATCTGAGCTTTATGAGAGCGGAAATTCCACAAAAATGGAAAGAGGCCTATGTAATACCATCACCCAAAAAACCACCTTTGAACGATCCTGGTAACTTCCGACCAGTTAGTATCACATCCATCTTTTGCCGTCTACTTGAGAAAAATCTGAAGGAATCTATAGTTGGACATCTCGAGAAACACTTTGTTATTCCTATGAACCAGCACGGATTTTGTCGGGGCAAATCCACAGTTACTCAAATGCTGGAAGTACTCAATGACTGGACGATAGCGCTAAATCAAAAACACAACGTTGACATCATATATTTTGATTTCGAGAAAGCATTCGACAAAGTCCCTCATCATACTCTTCTACACAAATTGAATCAAGTTGGTATACATAACAGAATAATCAGGTGGATCAGTGAATTCCTTCTGGGTAGGACATTCCGTGTCATCGTAAATAAAAGTTTTTGCACAGCCCGAACGAATACTAGTGGTGTTCCTCAGGGCTCGGTTATTTCTCCCATTTTATTTAACATCTACCCATGGGATATTCCTAATTTCTTTGATGACCTTTGATTTCTTGATGTCAGCTGCAAAATGTTTGCAGATGATGTTAAGTTCTACAAATCTATACAGAACAGCGGCGATGAGGACATCCTCCAAAATTCCATTGATATGATAGCACAATGGTCTAGCATGTGGAACCTTCCTCTCTCGTTTACTAAAACAAAAGTTTTACATCTTGGCCTCAAAAATAACCAAACTGCTTACTTCATTGGTGGTAATAAGATTTCTGCCATTTCTGAAACAACTGACTTAGGATTTCATATTAACAATAAATTGGGCTTTGAAAAACACTGTGAGAGAATTTCTGCTTCAGGTATGAAAAGAGTAGCAAACCTGTTTAGGTGTCTCTTGACCAATGACCCTATTATCCTAGTTAGGGCTTATAAGATCTATGTCCGACCCCTACTCGAATACGGTACTGTGATCTTCAACCCAAACAAAGTGAAAAATACCCGCGCTTTATAAAGAGTTCAAAATAGTTTCACACGTAAGGTTTTGCTCAGAATTGGCGGATTTGACTATAACAACATCCCATCCAGTGAAACTAGGAATATCAAACTTCGGCTGGAGACATTGGCTAATAGGAGACGTAAACAAGACCTGATAATGGCATATAAAATCATGTCAGGTCGAACTAAACTTAACGTTTCCACCTTTTTCCCTATTCGTTACTCAAACACTCGCGGGGCTAGCATGAAAATAGTTCTACCTCCATCATCGAACTCAGTAAGGGCAGAGTTTTTCAATTTTTCAATTACAGGGTGAATAAAGACCTCACCCAAATATTGAAAAAAACTGAATTACCTTCTCGTATTTCACAGTTTAAAGCAATTATCAACAAGTTTCTGAAGTAAGGTTTCTCACACTCTCCGTTTCTCCCATCGAAAATGTTGTATGGCTAGAGCAGACGTGAAGTTTTATAGTTTTTTTGTAGTTCATGTACAAAACACACTTATGTTTTGACCTTAGATATGGTTTATGTTTCTGATGGAATTTTGGTATATATTGTTTCCTAGTACTACCTGTTTTATTACGCACATGCGCTTATACGCATGTAAACAAATAAGTAAATAAATATGATTCGCATTCCACAACGTTCGCGACATTATGCGCTTTAAAAAGGTGTGTGGACATAATCTAACCCTGATTGGGAATCATTTATTCTAAGCGTTCAAAAATCACAACACAAAAACAGCGGAACTTATTTTACAACCTAATATTTATACGCGTGCGTACTAATTGCCCACACCATTCCAAATCACAAGGGAATTTTCATGCAATACAGCCTAATGATCGTGTTATAGTAGTGCTAAAACATTAGCGAGAAGCAGCATTTCGAGCCTCTACATGGGATTCAGCAACGACACTTCTTATCGATCAATACCAACTTTCTTGTATTGGCCAAGGAGAAATTTGTCTTACTGGAACTGTATGAGAGCAAGTCTACTTTCTCCGATAACTGTGCAGGACGAACGCAGACCAAACGGCGTAATGGTTCGGGTAGAAACCCTAGCAGCAACGGTTGCCATCTACTGCCATCCTCCCGTCGATTGCTGCTTAATCTGTAGGCCCTTTAGCAGCAATTGCTGAGGGACAGCAGCAATCAAGGGGAGGATGGCAGCAACTGGGAACCGTTTCTGCTAGCGTTTCTAACCGAACCATTACGCCATTCGGGCTGCATTCGTGCTGCACAGTTATCAGAGTTGTTGGTCGGTAGCAAACATTTTTTCTCAGCCGTGAACCGCTCAAATCCACTGTTTTATGCCAACAAAACTGTAAAAATAAGCGTCAAAACCAATGAAAAAGAAGTTACAAAAATCGTGGTAGAGAGGGAAAAGCAAAGCGAACATCTGTTTGCGTCTGGATGTCGTTACCTTTCATCATTTGAGCCTGCCCTTTGAATCACTAAACTTGTAACATAATTGGAATTTGCGATCTTTAGAATTTCTGGCCACTCTTATGAATTAATGGATCAATGGATCGACGAAGTAAAGCGTGACGGCCTTTCTCTTCAGTTACATAACGAATCAACGGGTTATAGTCCGTTCCAAAAACGACGATAGTTGAGTATCTGCATTTCTCGCCTGCCCCTCCGAATACGGCACTATTTCTCGCATTCTCTGTTTCTCTGGTATCTTCACAACTATGTTCCCTGGTGAAACACGCTATAACAACATTTCAAATTTTTGTAGCGCACAGCCCTGGCGCGCACGGCCACAGATTGATCACCCAGCTTGTGTTTGGTTATTCCTTGAGCGTTTTACGTATGAACCTTACAATCATCACCCAACCTCATCAAAACCACTGTATTCCCACTGATGTCATCTTTATCGTTGATTGGATTCTTACTTGTTACCAGCCTCTTTGCTAAAGACCATATTCATTCTTCCAACGCTGTCGTTGTGGGTCAAGTCGTCCAACCTTCTGAATTCTGGTCGGCTGTGAGCAATATATAGCCATAATACTTCAAAAGGCTCTTCAACGTGTTCTCTCCACCGAGCCGATGACCAAAATACGTACATGGCGGAATGCAACGTTAACATTAAGGTATTGCCTTCAATGTCAATCTCTGTCAGTCACTAGAAACAATGGAACTTATTTCGGAGCCCTTTAGCGTTTCGGATCAGTCACTCTGCATTGCATTTCACTTTCTTAAATGCTTGTCTCGACCCTGCCCAGTGTGCAGCTGCACCGCAACTCCAGACACAGCTAAATCCATGTATACATCCTTTCTTATTCATAAACACGTGAAGCGCCAGACGAAAGTGATTGGCGGTTGCCGTAGTTTATATGAGGGCAAGTAGTAGCGGGCATGGAAAAGGCAGAGATTGGTGCTCTGGGGATTAAGTCGTAGGTACGTTCTACTCACGCTCTGCGTACAAGCTTTTACGAAAAGTGGTAGTTTATAGCGCGTTTCGGCGGCGGTTGCGTACGAGGAAATACACAGCTGTGTACCGTTATTAATGGAATTGGACCCCTTGATGCCGTTACGTGCAGTTTATTGTCAACAGTCATTTACGTGTTGCTTAACCAACAGCGTGTTTTACCGATATTTTGCCGTTCAGCTCCATGAACTCACTGCGACTTAACACCGTAGTCCAGCTACAGACTACTGGTGTTTTCAGACTCACCAAATTAGTTATACTGCGCCCAATGTGCTTAATGCTGCCACTTAATCGCTGGTGGTCCACTTAACCCAGGTAGAATGAGAAGTTCGTGCTGGCGCATTTCCTTGTTTTTATGATCATTACTCTTCCATGAAATTTCCGTTCTATGATTCAAATTTATGAACTCAAAATTTTCCAGCTTTGAAATTCCGTCTGCTTACGTCCGTTTTTTTTCATGCCCTGGTGACCACTGTAGTAGCAGTATATAGTTCAATTGCATTCGTTAATTCGAATCAACTTCCATCTTTGTTTTCAATTAGGTCATTTTTTGAATATTCGATTAATATGCACGTAGTACCATCGAATATTTGATTACCCGAGAGTAGTCATAAGATGGAGCTAGCGATAGCTAATGTAACTGGAAATATGGTAGATCTGCAAGGAAACTTCGGACATTAGTGCGAGCTAAGACTCGCTATAAGCTGTGAAGAAGTATCTGGAAATGAGAAAAGGTCGTGAGGGTAGAACAAGAACTCGACAAATTTGTGCAGCAAAGAACATGAATTCTACCATAAATATTGAGTAGCGAGCGTTTTCGGAAGAACTAAACGTCGAATTCCGACGCTGGAGTTTTTTATCACGTAATTTTTTGCGTTTTTGAGGCTCACGTTGTCAGCTTCTGAATTTTTTCCTCGGAGTGAAAGCAATGTAGCAGTGAGAGCTTGAAGCGTTGTCCACTTCCCCGAATTTTCCACGCCTCCGAATTTAAGTGATGGGCTTTATGCCTACTGATTTACTTCAACGAAATAAATAAATAAATAAAGTGGTTTTTGGCCATTTCACTATCTTCGTTGCAAACTTTTCACAAGAATGTCGAAGTGGGCAAATATCTGTGCCAAACTTCATATTGTGCTTACCCAGCTTATTTAGCGTTCTGGAACGACTCCGCAGGCTGAACTTTGTGAATTTCGGAAAAATAATTATTGCCCCAAATTAATTAATGAAAAATGTTTGGCCTTCCAGATAAATGGTTTCGTATCAAACTGTTCGTTGTCACATCTCAAATCTAATGGTTACATTGAAACTGCTCTCAGTTGTTCTCTTTCAGAGTTCTAGCCAAAAATTGTGAAACTTTCTCTCAACATTCCCCAGTTAGTGGGCGGTGAGGTCAAGACAGTTAACGAATTAACGAATCAAATGGACAAACAGCGGTTGGTAATGCTCCTTAATGAACCAATTTCTCACTGATATTCCTTGCCTTTTACTCAGATCAGAATAATACGCACCTGCCTGTTGAAAAAAAATTAAATCTCGAATTACTCCAGGCTCTAGGGATAACTGATTTATCAGTATTTCCTCAGGTGATAAATTTTCGCATGGTAGAGAAGGAGTTTGGTACAAAAAGAGAATGGAAGAATTTTTCGAAAAATGTATTTAGAGACAGCTGCTTACCATAAATGTAATTTAGTACCCTCCCATGCGAAGAACCCTGCTGTAGTGTTTTCCATTCTACTATTAGGTTGTTGCGAAAATAATTGCCGTTTCACGGTATGCTTAAAAAAACTCTTTTCTTGCCCGATTCAACAACTTCAAGCAAACTTGCGCTAGCTCCTGGTAGAGTTTGTTCTGCTCTTTCAGATGTTTCTTCAATAATCTGGCTAGCTCTTCCCTGGACTTTTTTATAGGGTCGCGAAAAATGGTGAGCTGACGCGATTTTCGAGTGATCATGTTGTACGAGTTCAAACTCAGCCATTCTGCAACGAAAGCAGCCCGTAATATAGCCCTTGCTTTTGGCACGGACTCTCCTTCCGAAAGGACAGTGAGGTGCTGGTTCGTAAAATTCTCTTCCGGCGATTTTGATCTCGAAGATAAACCCGGTCGTGGTCGAAGGATGACGCTGGACGATCAAGCACTGAGAGCAGCGGTGGAAACGAAACCCGATACTACTACTCGTACGTTGGCGGTAGGACTGGGGGTTCACTATGCTACAGTTTCAAAACATTTCGCCTCCATTGGCAAGGTGAGAAAAATGCATAAGTAAACACCTCATGATCTGACCGATGACCAGCAATCCAGCAATCTACGAGATCTGTTCTAACCTCCTCGTTCGCCAGAAAAACGAGCCATTTCTTGACCGTTTGATACCTGATGTATGAAAAGTTGCGACAAATCTGGCCGGCAGTGGTAAACAGAGGTGGGCCTCTCCTGCTCCAGGATAACGCTAGGCCTCACACTTCAAAACTCACCCGGCAAAAACTGACGCAGTTAGGCATCGAGGTTCTCCCTCACCCACCTTACTCTCCAGACCTCTCCCCTACCGACTATCACTTTTTCCTCTCGAAGCAAACCTGCGTCAGCAGCAGTTTCCTGATTTAGAGCATGTTGAAATTGCCTTCCAAGAGTTCTTAAAATCTTGTGATCTCAGTTTCTATTGTAAAGGTGTAAATGAATTACCGGATCGTTGGCAGAGATGTGTAGAATCTGGAGGATTTTATTTTGATAAATAAATTTGAGTTTGAACAGAGTTACAGCATTTTGAACTGGGCTGTCTATTTCGGCAATTAATTTCGCAACAACCTGATAAAAATTGCTCACTACTTTTATACAGGTCATGAGTAAATCCCCCAAATCCCGTGAATAAGGCAAATCCCGCAAAATGTTTCACTTTTCACGGTTGCGACTGCAGCGATTTCTCATTCCTGTAAATTATGTTTGAATGATAGTATAATGACCCCCCCCTTTTTTTTCGATGCTTCCCACTGCTTCTTTATACTTCGAACATACTAGGGGGCAGTCCGGTGATAGCTCCACCTCGAACGCTGTCCCGATTCATCTGCTGCACAGCCTTTGTATTGCCCGTTCCTTTAGGTTTTGGCAACGTGATTTATGCGTAAGGGATTTAATGGATGAGATCGTTGTGATGGACGCCTTTTTTCTTAGGGAGTGGTCAAATTCGTTTCATTACATCTGCGCCAACGACTCCCCTACCACATGGTAAAAACAATAAGGACAGCTTGGCTATCCTCACATTGCCAATTTCCCATCTGGTAAGAGGTGAGTATTCCATGATGAGATGCATAAACACTGCAATAATTCAATGTCCGCAACTGTCAGCGGAGTTAGTAGTGTCCCTGCATCCCATTATCCCGAGTGCTTAGCCAGTTCTTTCCAGATACCTATTTTTATGTGTGCATTAATCGCAGTTAGAGGGGACTTCATGCAAATCAGGCTCGTCTCTTCTCGATGTCCTGCAATCAGCTTCATAAATTAATGCGAGTGCCTCACAGCACTTACTCCTTCGTGAGCCGTTCTCCACTGTGGTCATATGTAGCTGTACGATCCTCATTCCGAATTCAGGAGAATTCCTCTTTCCTGTGTATTCGCCACGATGTCATCGTTACCGTTGTGTACATTGAGGCCAATTTTAATTGTTTTGGCACCGCTGTTTTATTTAGACATGCAGATCAGATGTAGTGTGAGATGCTAATTTCCATAATATTCGTGAAGGGAAAGCGAGAAAAACGTCCGCGATTATTGCCGCTCATAAGTACATGATTATTCGCTAGTCTACCAAGTGCTATTATAACGGCAAGGTACAATCCAACTCCTGACTACTCTGCGATATTCTTAGTCGCCCTCAAAATCCCCGAATTTCTGTGTTTTCTTTTAGAAAACGGGTGTCATGGTGGAAGAATCTGCCAGAGACTACGAAAAACTGCGTATACAATTTGAACATTGCATAGTTCTAAAGCGAAAACGACTTCCACACATCCAAACGACTGTTTGTACCGAAGTGAACTATAAAGTCCTGAAGATTCATCAAATATTTGAACATGTATAACGGTGTTCTAATATGCCAGATCAAAAAACGAGTATCCGTCGGGACTCACATTGCTCCATGAAACGATGTGCCTCTGCTACGAACAAAATTTGAGCTGGGAGGCGTGGTTTATTCCTCAGCGACAGGGGACCACTCCTCGTTCACATCCTGCCGCACGACACGACACCTTAGGGCCAGATGGCAGTCGGTCAAATGTCAAAGTTGTGGTAAGTCGCACAATCACTCTCTTCAATGATACTCTCTGGCTTTTTCGTGTTCCGGTGATTAAAACCTTGCACCACACTACCTAAGAGAAATATAGTCTATTATTCTGCTGTGGACGCTATAAACGTACTACCGCTTAAACTATGACATAGTGAGAAGTAGACCGCACATCTCCCGTTTCAACACTCCCAGGTAGAAGTTTATGGATTTGATAGCCAGTGGAAGCGCGGTTGTGAAGATGGTGCTGAATTCTGGGCTTCTTCCCCTGATTTCGAGAATGATCATACAGCGGTGCATCTTTACCCATGCTAACACCTTAAATTTGTTAAAAGTTTGGTTAGGTTACGAGTGGCCACTGGCTTTTAATTTTCTTCTTAAGATGTCTACACGAGAAGGGGTGAGACAGAGAGAGGGAGAGTAGAAACTTAGACAACAGATGATCAGGGAGAATATGGACCATACAGAGGCCTATGAGCTATGCACTCTTTTTGTTTGATCGTTTTTTCTTTCGTCAGATACCCACGTTCTGTCACGCCTTTTCTTCCCAAATAGAGAAACGTTTGAAGCATATTTGAGTTTTTCGGGTTGTGCAGGTGTACCTCCCTCTGCAAATTTTTGCACCCTTGAGCCACATTCCTGAAAAATAACTGTCACCGTGACAATTTCGCCCAGCAAAACCCATAAAATAATCAAATATCAATTTTCATTAATGTAGGTTATAAGAGTATGAGAGAGGGAGAAACTCCGACTATTTCGTGACCTCCATGATGGTCAGTTTTTGCCAAATTTCCTTTCGGAAGCATTTTTTCATTAGAGAACAGAACAGCACTCAGTTGGTGACGGATGTGATGTGAACTAGGAACCAGACTAAAAATGCTGGAGAACTCAGAGCTATAAAAACCCATAAATAGAATGAGGCATGGGTCAGCCATCATTCTTGAAATGTTGGTCTTGGTTTTCTCATCCTAGGATCTTTCGAAACAAGGTCGTGTCGCGCTCTCATCAACGACGATTTTGTGGGGGATTTTGCATGATCATCTCGTAATCGCAATCAACAAGATGAGGTAATGCTTATCCCACCTAGAACCGTCCTCAAAATTGTTTTCTTGCCGTGTTGCTTGAAATTTGCGTGCTGAATCAGTGTATCTGGTGGTAGCAAGGATCTGCCATCAACGTCTGCGTCAAAATCCGTCAAATGTTTTTGGTTGCATGTTGAAATTACAAGCGGTTTTCATCACCTTCTCTCGTTCTTGGTTTGTACCCTAACCCTTATTTCTCTTTTGTTGAATTGCATTCCATGAGTGATTTCTTTGCTACTGTGAAGTCTTATATTTTTAACGTTTCAACCACATACACTCGTTTCCATTGCTTTGACACGTCAATTCCACAGAGTTTCTGAGCATGAAATCCCTTCATCTTCATCCATACGAAAGAATTCCCATACCGTGAGGAGAAGCACGATGTAGGACCTAATTTGCCGATATGGTTTTCTCGGTCATGCGTTCATGAATTCTAGCCCAGAATGGTCATGAAAGAGCTAATGGACCCAATTTTTAGACACACCGCTTATTATTGGTCTTTTGCAGAGCACATTTCCGTTACGCCTAGTGAGACCTGTGGATGGGTCGCACAATCTTATCCATTTTAACACATAACGGACAATACGACCCACCAGTGGGTCGTACGCGAAGATACGTAGAGGACAATACGACCCACCGGTGGGTAGTATCCGTTTTATCCCTTTTTCTTTAGTGTAGCTCCCCCAAATTCTGCCCCTAGAGGGTATTCTACCCGCTGAACACGGAAATGGCATCCATTTTGTACCCTAACTGCGGTACTGTAGGATTACTGTAGACATGCTGTGGATGCTGTTGATATATTTTCTCACAGCATCTACAGCAAATTTGAACTTTGGGGTTACATGACGTGCTGAACATAAATACGCCATCAGTCCTGCACCGTAGAGCAGTACTCCAAGGCTACTGTAGCGTTATCGTATGGTTACTGTAGGCACAGATGCATTCGTAGATGCATTTTGTTCACCAAATTCAGTGAAAATTTGGTAGGTGAAACTTTGGCAAGTGGGGTTACTTGACAAGCTGAGTACGAAATTGACATCCATTTTTTACCGTAGCACAGTAGGGCTACCGTACTGTAGATGCATTTTGTTCACCAAATTCAGTGAAACTTTGGTAGTTGAGGGTTTCTGACATGATGAACACGAATTTGAGATCCATATCCTAGATAGGTGCCATATTCGAGTTCAGAGTGTAAAATAACCCCAGTGTCGGGCAAATTCTGATGAAAAAACCTTCCCCACAGTTCCTACAGTATGATTACAGTAACCTGCAGTGAAGCGATACGGTAGACAATGGATTCCATATCCTCAATCTGTATGTGAAATAACCCCCCTGCGCAAATTTTGTTTGAATTCTGACAGAAAAAGGTCTTTTTACAGCTTCTACAGTATACGTACAGTAACACTACAGAAGTGCTTTACCAAGTAAAATAGATGGCATAATTGTGATCGGCATGTCAAATATGCCCTAATTCTCGCAAATCCGGTGAGAAACAAGCGCAAACTCGCTTTAGTCCAAAGTGGCCCTGAGCGGAAAATCTGCGTTGTCGCGAATGTGTTAAATGACTCTAACTTTGAATGAGGTGAGTTGAGGAATTATCCTGAGTGAAGTTTTTTTAGAGGCAGGGATGGTTGATGGTTTTACGTGCGCTAGGCCACAAAATATCCAGGCATTTTTGGGTGGGCAAATAAAAGAAGGCTACGGGAAGTTAACTCCGTATTTGTCACATCAAAAAATTCTAGTTTCCCGACCTCTCCAAATCCAGCAGTCACATACGGATGCTAGACATATTTGTGATAATAAGAAGATGAACCACCTGTGGACAACGTAACTGCAATTGTAAAGTGTTCCTCTGGATGTATTTATTTTCGTAGAGAACAAGATATAGTTGTATGGTACCATTTGAGAATGGGTACATTTCCCTTCTCTACTAAAGTTTCCGAGCAAGATACTCATTGAAAAATCGGGACTCATCCAGAACCTTTGGAAAACTCCAGGAGATTCTCTGGCTTCCTTTAGATAGGTGCAGAAGCGGAAAACCCTTATGGGCAAAATCTTTGCCAATAATAGCAGAAAATTTTGTGATGTATTAGAAACGCGTTTCTTTGTTTATTTGTCGAACGTTCTGGACCTTTCCGAAGCCCCCACTTGTTCGCTATGTCACGAGTCAGTTACCCGCAAGAAGACGTTCACAAACCTAATACCTACAAGATGCAAGGAGGAACTCATACTAATTACATTGTTTCACGGTGCACCCGTTGTAATTCAATTCGGGCGGGAATTTTGCTGCCGGGGGAAGGTGGGAGCATCAGCCATCCTTCATCATCAGCCACCCTGAGCTCTGCAGAGTGTTTTTGCACCGATATTGCTGGATCGCGCACAGTCGTAAAAAATGTCGTCACTAGGTTCCGCAAACATGATGAGATTAACTCTGAATCATCGACGCTAAAAACCATAGTTGTTAAAACAGCCTGGTGTAGATGCAGATCTATTCCTCTACTTGACACTTACCACACCACCCCCCTTGCTGGACGAGCGTAAGGTGATAATTACTCTTTGTAAGTTTAGAACGCATTAAACATACAAAATTTTTGGGTCTGCGGTACATGCCGCCTGCTATAGCGTAATCTGAAGTAATCGCACGCGGGAAGTGGTATACATGTGAGCCATGCGTAACAGTTCTTTAAAAAGAGGTTTTTTCGCTACTCTGTTTTTTCTGTAAGGGCTCTCAATCACTCTCTCATTACTGATTTTGCTGGGTGAGCATGCGTCCACCCACGTAAGAGTCCCTCCCATCCTCCGGTACCGCAGTTCGACCTCCTCTTCCCTCCCGTTCTGATTCTATTTCAAAATTCACGAAAGAAGCCACATAGTGGAAGGCATTCACTCAACAATCCGGAAAATGTACAGTGTTTTCTATCATTATACTCCGAAGACATGTGTGGATAGGCCAGGATTATACTGCTTTCTTCCAGAATTGCCCATGCTCCATGGTGAAGAATATGTCAGCAGAAATTCTAGCACAACAGAAGCCGCCTTCTTTCTCGAGTATCGATAAGCTGCTCTTGTTTTTGAAATTCTCTCCAGCTAGATGAACATTATCCCGAGATAACCCGCTACTTTGTTACTACTTCGGGATAAGATCCTTCCTGCAAGCATCATAGACCTGTTTAGTGTTCCTCACAACTTCGTACCATATTCGATATCGTTACAAGAGCCATTTCGCAGCCATACGGGCACCAAGTTCTTTTATGCCGTCAAGCCATAGGATATTTTGCTTCAGACCACAGCATTTCCGGCGAGATTGCTTGGATGAGTGTAGGTGTGGCAATAAGATACCTGTGAACTGATCTTCCTCACAGTGTGTGTACTATGTATGTATCTATAATAGGCTTGCTTCGGTCATTTGTTCTATTATCGTTATTCACTATCCACTGGAGGCAGAATCCAGGAGGAACCTTCTAGCTTTCAATTTTGTTCCTTTCACATAACTCTCCTCGACGAGGCGGATGTAAAAGGCTTACGGATGAGTCTTCATTTGTCCCAATGCGAACTGAAATTAGTGTGGACAATAGGCTCAGTAACAAAGAAATTCCAAATGTGCCCGTAGTGAGTACTGCAAATGTTTTCTAAGTTCAACACCTTGATGTGATATTACACGAAGCTCCAAATGTCCGCAGTCAAGAGGGACGTGGCACGACGCGGCTTTAGACAGAGACACAGGCGCTCGGCATGCTGCCACTGGTTGGCTGCAGAGTCAGAGAAGCCAGAGGCAGCATAGAGAGCGCGTGTGTCTGATCAAGGAGCCGCGCCGTGGCCACGCCCTCTTGACTGCATACATTTGGAGCTTCCTGTATATTTTGTCCTCATTCCGTGACAAAAATAAATGGAAATTGTCGAACCAAGAATGACCAAAGAACTCAAACTTTACATGGGAACAAAATTATTCTGCTAGTAATTTGCGACTCGTTTGATTCAGGGATGACATTGGAACACTTACAACCACCCTTTCAGTGACAGACGCATGAGGGGGCGGGCCCTCCCCCGAGAATGAGTCGCCAAATTTTCGAAATTACTTTACAATACAAATAAAAATCTTGCATTAGTTTATTTTCAATTGTTTATTTTTATTACTATTTTTATTATGATTTTTATCTATTACTCATCATTATAACCAATATTTTTATTGATTTTATTTTCCATCTGGGTAAACAAAGCGGCGAAGACCCCACTTTCTTTAGGAGTGTTTATACTTCGGCGCGACGCGAAGGTCGCGTCCCAGCAAACTGTTCAAATGCGATGGGTCCCGAGTGGATGCATGCGCAAACAATGGTCGCGATGTGGTACTTGGCGTTTCCCATCGCGACGCGACGTCGCGCCCTGCTTATACTTTTTTCTTGAAAAACGACGCGATGGGACGAATTCGTGTCGCGCCTGTTAGCAGACGCGACGCGATGGTTTCACTGATGTTGCGCATTGGAGTTGGTCAATGTTCCATAGTTTTTCGAGTGGTTTGGCTCAAAACCCATGGAAAAAGACGATTTCAGTTGGAGATGTGAACGTGAACGACCTTGGGCGCGTCGTTTGCGTTTTACGTAGTGATTTTGTGAGCTTCTGAAGTTCCTAGTGTTGCATGCTGTTTACGAGAGGTCTAACACTAACACACGGCGCTCTAACAGTTATGATTTTTCACATTCCGGTGTGGTTCTGTGATGAAATCGGTGCAAGACCCGCACTCCACAGAAATCACAAGATAACAGGTCTAACCAGTGAAAGATTAGAAAAGATCAAAAGCGCGGGGCTAGAACGCGACTTAGTGAAACGAAACTTTCAACGTACACCACCAAAGAAATCCCTGGCAGTACTACTAGAACACCTGAACGAGGAAAAAACACAAAGCTGAGAACGTTTTTTGAACACTCCAGACCACAAATGGTAGAGGTCCAAAACAGTCTATGGAAACCCATGATCCCAGCTAAATCGGGGTGTGCATGTAATTTTGCGTGGGTACGTGAATTTGCGACGTTCAGCATGGCGCGACGGAGCCACGCGACGGCTTCGCTACCCATCGCGTCGCGCTTATCGTGGTCGTCGCGTCGCGAAGAAGTATAAACACTCCTTTTCCCCCCCCCCCCCCTCCTCCCGCCCACTTTCTGCGTCCGCCACTGCACCCTATGTAAGATTATCTACTTCAAGCCCGTTCACCTTTTCTAAACTTTTTTCCTCGACCACTAGTTGAGGTGGTGGTATCCTTTCGGAACGAAAAGCGTGAACATAAGGGTACCCAGACATAAAAGAAGTGTCAGCTCTGATTGGCAATCACGTACGGGCTACGAGCTGACTGCCAACCATGGTGTTTGAATGATAAGTCTTTTGCAAAACCGTCGAACCATCAGAGATTTCGAACCTTCAACCACTGAATACTTGGTGTTTCCGGCCTGTGATGGCATACCTCTGCGCCATGATTCCCACGACCAGCGCAATTTATGTGACCACTAGCTGCCGTACCCGGCTTCGCTCGGGTGTTTTATTACCTTGGCTACATCATACTGCTGAGGCCAATTACTATCTCGACAAATCCATTAAAATCTCCACAATTTTGGTGATCAGCATGTTAGCGAAGTCCAGGTGACGTTTCCCATCGACTTGTGGGCGAAAGGTTAGCAAAGCTATTTCGGTGACATTGAATTGACGTATTCGTACAAAGTGGTTTCATATTCATACTCAGCATAACCCCAGGAGAGATGTGTTCGCCGCTCCATTGGGCGGAAGAGCCAAAAATCAATAAAATAGAAAAACCGATATTTCATGCAAAATGTTTGTCATATTCCTATTCAGCATTGAGAAACCCAAGAAGACATGTCTTTGTCCGTCCCCGAGCGAAAATGGGGAAAAATCGATAAAATCATAGATCAATATTTCATGCAAAATGGTTGTCATTCTTATTCAGCGTATTGAGGTATCCCAGTAGACATGTCTTTACCACCCCATGACCTAGAATAGCGAAAAATCAATAAAATCAATAAATCGATGAATTGGCGCAAAATGGTTGTCATATTCGTGTCCAGCGCATTGTGGTGCCCCAGTAGGCATGTTCTCGCTAGTCCCTGGTCAAGAAGAGCGAAAAATCAATAAAATCAATAAATCGATAAATTGGCGCGAAATTGTTGTCATATTCGTGTTCAACGCATTGAGATACCCCAGTAGGCATGTTCTCTGGTCAAGAAGAGCGAAAAATCGATAAAATCAATAAATCGATAAACCAACCGATAATTCCAGGTGCAAGGTAGCCTATAACCTCCGCCGGCCAGTGCAGAGTCTACCTGTAAGATTTGGTCCCGATCGGTTCATCCTCCGCGATTTCTATTCGGAACACACAAACACACACACAAACACACACACAAACAAACTTTCACTTTTATATATAGAGATTGTGACCCTACCAGCCAGTGCGTCCCGTTTTGCATAATGAAACTTTGATGCCGTGAACTATTTTCCCCAACAAAGACTACTGTGTTCCCGCCGCGGTTCCTAGTTAGCTGCAAGCAGGTTGAGGATCACAGTCAACTCGCAATTTCAGTAAGACTACTATGGCGCCTGATTCATCCATTTTCCTTGCATAATCTGGGCATGGTATGATGTTTCAATTAAATCTTCGAAGGAGCTTCTGGGTGAGAGTGAATCCTGAACACTTTGAGGAGTTTTTCTCAGACATTGGTAGATGCGGTATTGCGCTTTAAAGTGTGCTAGTTTTCGGAGTTATTTGCAGGCTACTCCCTCATTGAGGAGTTGATTTCTAGCGAATACGACTTCACTCTCTTTGGGCTGATCTTCTTTCTTTATGCAGATGCACACGCCGCGTGAGCTATTATAGTTCTACCGTCTACGAATTAAATATTTATTTTGTTTTCACAATCCCCCAATTTTCCAGTTTCCACAAATACGACGAAGTCAAAGGGCCAATCGGTGTTTTACGCATCAGTTTTGAAGGGGATGAAGCCTTTGTGGAGACATAGGCTGGATATGCCACTTCTTTTGCGGCCATATCACTTTATCACGCATCACTAGAGCGAGCTGATACAAAGACGCGAGCGTAGCGGTGTACTATGGCCCATGGCATACTCGGTGAAGAAAATGAATGGAAGTGATGAGAACAAAACGTTACAAGTTCTCATATCTTATCTTATCCATTTCCCTTGCATAATCTGGGTTCATTGCATATTGTGGTGGTGTGCGGTCGCACACTACTCGACTCTCTCGGCATACGTACCTGCTCGACCAGCCTTCGAAGGTTATACCACTTCAAGTCGCCAAGTCGCCGATATACATATTGTGGACGAGCATCCCCTTGTGACAGGGGCTCATATTTCGATTCTTGGCACCGAATAAGGTCTATTTTTCCGACTTCAGAATTCATGTTTGCTGGCATCACAGCTTTTGTGAGCCTACTGTTCTACAAATTCTTTGCAAAACTCTTGTGACGGGGTAAAAACTTTCTTTCAAAGCTACCACATTTGGTTCATAAATCTCCGCAGCGATCTAAGCATGATGAACTCTCCTCTTTGCTCCGCTACCGTCCAGGGATATTGTCCTACCTCGCTGGGCTCAAAAAAAGGCGAAGGAATAGACTAGAGGAATATATATATATATATATCCTCTTAACAAAGCACCGTAAGGGCGGCACTGACGGAAAAATGGATACAGTCTCCAATGATGAAAGCGAGAGGTTTAGACAGCGCTTTCACGGTTTCGTGGCGGGAGCCTACTCTAACGATCTCGAGCCCACCGGGCGAGAGAATGTTTACAGCGACTTGATATTGCGTAACAGCAGTGTACGGAGCAGAGTAGCCCCTCTGTTGGCACTTTAGCGGTGTCCGACAGAATTATGGTGCACTGGAAATGATTCTCATCGAATGGATCACGAGAGGCCGCGCAGCGATGGCAGCACTCGGTCCTTGACTTGAGAGTGTGCGTGTGGCGCACTTATTTCCGAGGTCCCGCATAGATTAGGGAGCCCTAGGATCAGTTTGTTTCTAAGAAGGACAGTACATTCCAAAACACAAGAAGGACGAATGAAGAATCAGTCATCCTAAGCTATTGTGACATTTCCTTAAAGCACATGCGATTGACCAAACTGAATGTTTCCTAACTTTCTTCCATTATTCTCGAGATTAACAAGTAGTGTGGGTGCACTGATGACGGGCAAATGTGCCGGGGCTCCATAATTCAGGAAAAAAACACCAGAACACCAGAATAGGAAACCACTGATCGAGAAAGGGTCCGCCCTCCCCCAACAATGGCGGAAACGCCAACATACGGGTCCACGGATGGAGAATAGTTACGCCGTGGCCCAGTTATGGGAAAAACGCATAAGGGCTGTGGCATACTACACAGCGACGCTGTCGCAGCGACCGCTCACCACCACAAGCCTTTCATTGTTGCTCCTATGCCAGCACGGTATTCCACGCAAACTGTGTGATAAGATATGAGAACTTGTAACATTTTGTTCTCATCATTTCCATTCATTTTCTTCACCGCGACGGTGTCGCTGTGAAGTGTGCCATGGGCCTAAGGGTCCACGGATTGAGAACGGGTCTGTCATGGCCCAATTGTGGGGAAAACGTCAGGGTACGAGTCCATGGCTGGAGAATGGGTCTGCCATGGCCAATAGTAAGGAAAACGCCAGGATAAGGGCCCATGGATGGAAGATGGGTCTGCCGTGGCCAATAGTAAGGAAAACGCCGGGATAAGGGCTCACGGATGACAAGGGACCCGTCGTGGCCAATAGTAAGAAATACGCCAGGATGAGGGCCCACGAATGGAGGATGGGTCTGCCGTGGCTCAGTAGTGGGAAAAGCGCCAGTGTACGGGTCCTCAGATAGAGAATGGGTCTGCCGTGGCCCAGTAGTGGGGAAAACGCCAGTGTACTGGTCCTCAGATGGAGAATGGGTCTGCCATGGCCCAATTGTGGGGAAAACGTCAGGATACGGAACCATGGCTGAGGAATGGGTCTGCCATGGCCCAATAGTGGGGAAAACGTCAGGATACGGGTCCACGGTGGAGAATGGGTCTGCCGTGGCCAATAGTAAGGAAAACGCCAGGTTAAGGGCTCACGGATGACGAAGGACCCGTCGTGGCCAATAGTAAGAAATACGCCAGGATGAGGGCCCACGAATGGAGGATGGGTCTGCCGTGGCTCAGTACTGGGGAAAACACATAAGGGTCCACGGATTGCGAACGGGTCTGATTTGGCCCAACCGTGGGGAAAACGTCAGGATGCGGGTCCATCGATGGAGAATGGGTCCGCAGGGGCCCAATATTGGGGAAAACGCTGGGATACACTGCCTTGGCCCAATAGTGGGAACAACGCGAGGATACAGGTCCACAAATGGAGGATGGGTCTTCCCTGGCCCAAAAGTGGGGAAAGCGCCTGGATATGGGTGCACGGATAGAGAGTGAGTCGCATGATTCCCATCAGTGGGGAAAACGCCAGCATACGGGTCCACCAGTGGCGGACGCGGGCGGGAGCGGGCGGGGGGGGCATCCCCCTAGAATGGGTCGCCAAATTTTCGAAATTACTTTACAATACAAATAAAAATCTTGTATTAGTTATTATTTTTTCCCACGCCCCCACCCCTCCCGCCCACTTCCTGCGTCCGCCGCTGGGGTCCACGGATGGAGAATGGATCCGCCGTGGCCCAGTAGTGAGGAAAACACCAAGGCGCACGTCTACCAGTGGAGTAGGGGCATGCTACGCGCTTATTTGTATCTCAGTCGACCACCTCTTCTTCCTCCCTGTACATTGAAGCAGAAGCTCACCAGTTGGACTATATCAACAACGTGGAGCTTGAATCATTCTAGGTGATTATTCACACGGCATTGGTTACAGTGTTGTTCACAAGTAAAGTCATGTGAAAGATACTCCTGCGCTGAAGTCATGTGAAAGATACTCCTGCGCAGAGTTGAAAGTGGCCGCTCATAACGGGTCCATAGGCATGTAAAAAATGTGACGAAAAAGTAGGTAGTATCATTGTATCAGAAATTAGCTTTACATGTATGTGCGTGATTAAGAACTTACAAGCAAGTCTAGGATTACGAGAAGACTCCAAGCCCGACGTTGAAGAGGCGGCCAGACCCGTAGAATATACGTAACTTATAAGAAGGTTTTTAAATTTGAGCTCAGTCAATGATTAATTTTGCTTATTTGCTAATTTTCTAAGCATTTTGCACATGTGAAGCTTTTGCACAACCTCAAGTGGCTGCCCCACCCCACTTTCTAGCGTCCCGAAGGGGCGCTAGTATATATATATATATATATATATATATATATATATATATATATACTAGTGGCCCCGTAAGCCACGTTATTGTGCTACTTTCCGTAGTGTGACAGTATTGACCCGTTGTGGTTTTTCGTGCGCGCCAACAGGTTGTGTGAGATTCACACCCTCAACTCGAGCTACACTATCTCACAACTGTATATGTATATCTACATATAACATTATTCAGTCGAAAAAGAGCACATAGCGTAGCGAATGAGAGAAGAGAACTCACAGAATCCGTGAATCAATTTGTTTTGTTGTTTCTATCTCTGTCTTTCGCGAGCAGCGAGCATACCAAGGACAGCGTGAAATACAGAACACAACTGCTTTTGTATTGTACAAACCACTCGGTCAATAACTCAGTAAGCCAATCATACAAACACACTCTCAGCATCACCACTGTATGTGACTATCCCATTCTTCTAGTTCAGACCAAACTCATTCTAAAAACTTTATACTTTCCCAAAGTTTTGAACAAAAACTGAAAACAAATTATTGTGAAAAGAGAATAAGCATCCCGATCGCTTATTTCCACCAATCTTCTTCGTCATTACACACCGATATTCACCGACACGACGTGACTCATTTATACTAAACCCACAAAGTTCTAAGTGATGATTAAGAAGGTGATCAATACTCAAATCCACGTGGCCTAGGGAAGGGAGATGATCAACAGGGTTGATGGTATAAATGAGTAGGAGCATAAGTTATTGGTTATTTTTCGCTTAAGCTCAGGAAACGAAGATGCTTCTTGAGATTGGTGGGATACTTGGGGAGGCGATCCACGGTGTTGGCGGAATACATGGGATGGGTGCGTAAATTATTGCTTAGGCTTTTGCCTGAGCTTCTGGAACGGAATGTAATCCACTGGTTGGGGGATACATGAGGTGGGTGCGCAAGTTATTTTCTAGACTTTTGTCTGAGTTTCTAGTAAGGGAGGTTGTCCACAGAGTTGACGAGATACGGACTTTTGCCTGAGTTTCTAGTAGTGGAGGTGGTCCACGGGGTTGGCGAAAAACATTGGGTGGGTGCGCAATTTATTGTCCAGGCTTTTGTTTGAGTTTCTGGAAAGGGAGGTAATCCACGGGCTTGGCGGGATACATGGGGTGGGTGCGTAAGTTATTTTGTAGACTTTTGCCTGAGTTTCTAATAGTGGAGGTGGTCCACGGGGTTGGCGAGAAACATTGGGTGGGAGCGCAGATTATTTTCTAGACTTTTGCCTGAGTTTCTTGGAAGGGAGGCAATCCACGGGGTTGGCGGGGTACATGGGGTGGGTGCGTAAATTATTGTCTAGGCTTTTGCCTGAGTTTCTAGTAAGGGAGTTGGTCCACAGGGTTGACGAGATACATGAGGTGGGTGCGCAATTTATTGTCCAGGCTTTTGTTTGAGTTTCTAGTAAGGGAGGTTTCTAGTAAGGGAGGTGGTCCACGGGGTTGGCGATAAACATTAGGTGGGTGCGCAAGTTACTGTCCAGGTTGATGCCTAAGCTTCTGGAAAGGGGGGTAATCTACGGGGTTGCTGAGATACATGAGGTGGGTGCGCAAGTTATTTTCTAGACTTTTGCCTGAGTTTCTTGGAAGGGAGGCAATCCATGGGGTTGGAGGGATATAGGGTTATCAAAAAGTTCCCGGCCTAGAGTACTTCCAAAAGATCTACAGCGAGCAAATTTTGTTGTAGTAAAATACAGGTCCCTCGAACACTAACACACTTTTCATGGCTCGATTTGAATTTTTTCAAACCGTTCAAGGAGCTGCTTTCCTCATTTGACTCAGAGTATCTTTCAACAGCCGGCTCTTTGACGTTTTCGACATCCAGTCCCATCGTGCGAAGATGCTGTTTCAAATTTCCAGACAGAAAATAGTTGCTGGGTGCAAGGTCCAAACTATGGGACATGTGATTCAGTAATTCGAATCCACGTTCTCGTGTGGCAGCAAGCGCAACTCTTAATCTGTGGACGGGTGCGCTGTCGAAAAGTATGTGAAACCCACTATGGTTAGGTTAGAAAAAAGGGCCATTATTATTGAATGAGTCAGCTTAAGAGCATGAAACTTGGCATGGTGGATTTGAAGATTTTAGGCTACATGATCGCACTCAAAGTTTTGAGAAAAAAGGGATGGAACAGGTTGAGGCCGGAAACTTTTTGATACCCCTATACATGGGGGGGGGGTGCGTAAATTATTGTCTAGGCTTTTGCCTGAGTTTCTTGGAAGGGAGGCAATCCACGGGGTTGGCGAGATACATGGGGTGGGTGCGTAGATTATTGTCTAGGCTTTTGCCCGAGTTTCTGGAAAGGGAGGTGGTCCACGGGGTTGGCGGTATACATAAGGTGGGTGCGCAATTTATTGTCCAGGCTTTTGTTTGAGTTTCTAGTAAGGGAGGTGGTCCACGGGGTTGATGAGACACATTAGGTGGGTGCGCAAGTTATTGTCTAGGCTTTTGCGCGAGATAGTAACCCCGTGAGTTCCTTGGCTCAAAGTTTCACCGCATTCTATCAGTGTTGGTATTAGAGTTCGAGTAGAGTGTCTGCATACAAACCTAATTAAGCACTTCATTCAGTCTCAACACCTGTCTGAATAGAACTAATCCTTAGATTTTGAGAAACTCAAACTGAACAGTGGCAAACAGCTTGTCGAGGAGTCACAAAATGACAAAATTGACTGATTGAAATTTTTGAAGACCACGACCTTCTTTTTGTTGACGACCAATGAACACGTGTTGCCTTTTGCCTGAAGCCAACGCCGCTTTACCACTGAGCCAGCCAGCCGGACTCACGGGAAAATCCCGGCCAACAGACCAATTCACCATTGCCAACAATTCACTACTGGCCCAGTTGGACTCAAGGAAAAGTTCCGACCAATGGACCAGTGCGCCCCTTTACCTAAAACCAGCGCTACTTTACCACTAGCCCAGTCAAACCCAAGGGAAAAACCGCGCAGTGGACAAGTGTGCCCCTTTACCTGAGACCGGCGCGGCACGTGTGCCCCTTCATCTGACACCGGCGCGACACGTGTGTCCCTTTACCTGAGACGGGCGCAACTTTGCTGCTGACAGCGTCGCAGTCAAAGGAAAATCCTGACCAGCGGACCCGTGTGCCCCTTAGCTTGAGACCGGCGCCTGTTTACCATTGGCCCAGTCTAACCCAAGGGAAGTGCTGACCAAAGACCCGTGTGTCCCTTTACCAGAGACCAGCACTTATTTACCACTGACGGGAAAATTCTGACCAACGATCCATGTGCCCCTGTTTACCATTGGCCCAGTCGAACCCAAGGGAAAATCCTGAAATCCCTTGTGCCCCTTTGCCTGAGGTCGGCGCCTTCTTATCATTGGTCCAGTCGAACCCAAGGGAAAGTCCTGACCAACGGACCCGTGTGCCCCTTTACCTGAGACCAGCAACTGTTTACCATTTACCACTGGCCCAGTGGAACCCAAGGGAAAGTCCTGACCAACGGACCCGTATGCCCGTTTACCTGAGACCGGCGCCTGTTTACCATTGGCCCAGTCGAACCCAAGGGAAGTGCTGACCAAAGACCCGTGTGCCCCTTTACCAGAGCCCAGCACCTGTTTACCACTGGCGGGAAAATTCTGACCAACAGACCCATGTGTCCCTTTACCAGAGACCAGCACCTGTTTACCACTGGCCCAGTGGAACCCAAGGGAAAGTCTTGACCAACGGACCCGTGTGCCCCTTTACCTGAGACCAGCAACTGTTTACCACTGGCCCAGTGGAACCCAAGGGAAAGTCCTGACCAACGGACCCGTGTGCCCCTTTACCAGAGTCCAGCACCTGTTTACCACTGGCGGGAAAATTCTGACCAACAGACCCATGTGTCCCTTTACCAGAGACCAGCACCTGTTTACCATTGGCCCAGTCGAAGCCAAGGGAAAGTGCTGACCAACGGACCCGTGTGACCCTTTACCAGAGTCCAGCACCTATTTACCGCTGACGGGAAAATTCTGACCAACAGACCCATGTGCCCCTGTTTACCATTGGCCCAATGGAACCCAAGGCAAAGTCCTGAGCAAAGGACCCGTGTGCCCCTTTACCTGAGACCGGCGCCTGTTTACCATTGGCCCAGTCGAACCCAAGGGAAGTGCTCACCAAAGACCCGTCTGCCCCTTTACCAGAGTCCAGCACCTGTTTACCACTGACGGGAAAATTCTGGCCAACGACCCATGTGCCCCTTTACCAGAGACCAGCACCTGTTTACCAATGGCGGGAAAATTCTGACCAACGGACCCATGTGCCCCTGTTTACCATTGGCCCAATGGAACCCAAGGCAAAGTCCTGAGCAAAGGACCCGTGTGCCCCTTTACCTGAGACCGGCGCCTGTTTACCATTGGCCCAGTCGAACCCAAGGGAAGTGCTCACCAAAGACCCGTGTGCCTCTTTACCAGAGTCCAGCACCTGTTTACCACTGACGGGAAAATTCTGGCCAACGACCCATGTGCCCCTTTACCAGAGACCAGCACCTGTTTACCAATGGCGGGAAAATCCCGACCAATGGACCCGTGTGCCTCTTTACCTGAGACCGGCGTATGTTTACCACTGGCCCAGTCAAAATCAAGGAAAAACCCCAGCGGATGGGAACAGCGCTACCACTTCGTCTCAAAACCATGTCAGGTAACAAAACCATGTGCTAGGATTTTGTTGTAACGTTAATCGACATTATTAGGATTATTGGGCTCCAAATCGGATTTGCAGGGAGCCCCTTCACCCCTGAGAATGGCTTGCTGGATTAAAAAAATCTTATATCTGTTTGATTCTTTGAATCCAGTTGTTTAGTTTCACCATTATTTTTTGAATTTTTATTACTAGACTGTGTACCCGGCTTTGCTCGGGTCCTGGCAAAAATAGCGAAAAATCAATAAAATCGATAAGTCGATAGTGCTGTACAAAACGGTTGTCATATTCGTGTTCAGCGTATTGACATACCTCAGTGACATGTCTTCGCCGCGCAGGCGCAAAATTAGCGAAAAATCAGTAAAATCGATAAATCAATAGTGCTGTACAGAACGGTTGTCATATTCGTGTTCAGCGTGCTGACATACCCCAGTGGCATGTCTTCGCCGCGCCCGGGGCAAAATTAGCGAAAAATCAATAAAATCGATAAATCGATAGTGCTGTAGAAAACGGTTGTCATATTCGTGTTCAGCGTATTGACATACCCATGTCTTCACCGTCCCTGAAGCAAAATTGGCGAAAAATCAATAAAATCGATAAATCGATAGTGCCGTACGAAACGGTTGTCATATTCGTCTTCAGCGTATTGACATACCCCAATAGCCATGTCTTCACCGTCACTGGGGCAAAACAAGCGAAAAATCAATAAAATCGATAAATCGATAGTGCCGTACGAAACGGTTGTCATATTCGTCTTCAGCGTATTGACATACCCCAATAGCCATGTCTTCACCGTCCCCGGGGCAAAACAAGCGAAAAATCAGTAAAATCGATAAATCAATAGTACTGTACAGAACGGTTGTCATATTCGTGTTCAGCGTACTGACATACCTCAGTAGACATTTCTTCGCCGCGCCCGGGGCAAAATTAGCGAAAAATCAATAAAATCGATAAGTCAATAGTGCTGTACAGAACGGTTGTCATATTCGTCTTCAGGGTATTGACATACCCCAATAGCCATGTCTTCACCGTCACTGGGGCAAAACAAGCGAAAAATCAATAAAATCGATAAATCGATAGTGCCGTACGAAACGGTTGTCATATTCGTGTTCAGCGTACTGACATACCCCAGTAGGCATGTCCTCGCCACGCCTGGGGCAAAAATAGCGAAAAATCAATAAAATCGATATAATCGATAAACTAATCAATAATCCCAGGTGCAAAGTAGTCTAAAACCTACGCCGGCCCTTAGGGAGGTGTCACCCTATAACAAGGAAGATAAAGATCTAGGAAGAAAAAAGCGGACAATGTGGAAATTTAGGCCAGGGGCCCCTTTTTAAAGTACTCATCACAACACTGCGTATCGACAATGCGCTGAGAGTCGACGCGCAGTAACAGACGCGTTCTCGGGAATTAGCGACCAAATCTTTTAATATAGTAGGATATATATATAAAGGAGCTACTGTTATACTTGTGCGATTTCAAAATGCAAATGGCATGGGTCATCCAACGTAATCAGGAATTGGAGAGAAAAGTCGAAGAAATGCACGCCGAAAACGAGAAACTGCGAAGAAATATCGTTTCTAGTGGTCCTGTTTTACCAAATGAATTTGTGAGGGGATCTGAGAATTCTACAAAACAGATTCTTTCTTTCATGGAACAGAGCAACCCCATCTTTGATCTTGAGTCTCAAAATGAAATTGAACGACTACTTGAGTGCTGACAGTGTACTAACTTCTCTTGATAGAGTGCAATCCTGTCGGTGTTCCGCCTTGGCAAACCCACTGAAGGAAAAAACCGCTTACTGAAGATTGTATTACCATGTTAATCCGTTCAAAAACTAGCAGTTAGAAGAGCGCCTCCTAGTCCTCGGCAATATCATAATTGTATTTCGTGTTTCTATTCAAATGTTAGGTTATCCGAAGAATGTTACAGTCTGTCCGAAACGACGAGTCCGCCCATGCACGCGGTGATCGAGAGGTGGCGCGGCTGGGAAGGATGCTGTTGGCTGCCACGTCGTCCACGTCACAGCCAAATCATTGGTCAATACCTTGAAGATGACGATGAAACGTGGTACGCAGATCAGGAATGATGACGTGGAGCGCTGGGAAACGGGCAGCTCCTCGATCCCTGCGTGCATGGGCGGACTCGTCGTTTCGGACAGACTATAACTACATTAAAGGCAGCACCCACGAAAAACTTTGTCACTCAGGTTTTGAAGCGATCTTGGGTTTCTGACTATGTGGAGCATGAATAATGCCATCAATTTTGTCAGAACTCATGTTAAAATGGTTTTTGGATGCTATCCATTTCCTGCATTATAGCATTTCGGCCGAGTTACGCTGGTGGACTAGATCAAGGAAGTCGCTGCCTTTATTGTCAACGAATTTCTTGGCGCAACTAGATAATCGACAAATTCTCCAGCTTTCCTGAAGGAGAAAAAGCACAAACAAAAGGGAAATAGAATTTTCACCACAGAGGCATGCCTTGAGAAAAGAAACAAAACTTATGATTAAGTGCAAAGAGCTAATGAACAGAAATTTATATCATAATTGAAAATTTGAAAGTTCTGGGGAAAAAAGAAGCAATCATAAGATCTAATAACAAGTGGAAGAACGTAAATGGGGAAATCAAATCATCACAATGTAAAACCTCTGGAAATGAGCATGGAAAGCAGACGTTATCTTAGGAAAACTGAGTGACTGCGGCAGAAATCAGCTGATTCGGATTGCGCCACATATCACCCCGCGGATACCCGGATACCAAGTCTAACTAGTTAAATCTTGGGAACGCTGATGCCTTCGGCAGTGCAACTTGCGTAGAATTACTGAGACTGTCAACCAAACTCCAAAACATTCAAAATTTTGGACATGAAGGTTATCATGGGTGCTGCCTTTAATCACATTTTACTAATGGAGTATGATTTATATGTATTTACTGAAACGTGACTAAAGTCTGAACACTTTTTAGCGGTTATTTCAACTGATTTTGTTGAACATTACTTCCCAATTCGATGTGATAGAAAAATGAGGAGTGGTAGGGGCGTACTTTCATTGCTTCGAAAGAATTTCTCCTACATAGAAGTTTCTCCGTAATCAACACCGAAAGCCTACGAAATATTGGCAGTAGATATTCCTTTAGAAAGTCATTACGTTAAGTTTATAACGGTATATATAGATTCCCTTCTTGCAAGTCAAGTAAGTAGCTATTTGCTTACTAGAACCATCGGTGACCTGGTCACATGCGAGTTTCCGATTATTCTTGTTGGAGACTTTAATTTTTCGGAAATTGATTGATCTAACCTGTGTAAGCAACTGCAGCCCATTCCCTCTGCCTTCGTTTAAATGAGTTTAAGTCATGATCATGATGTCAATCTCGGTTTGTAAACAAACCCACTCGAGAAATGCATTTCTGAATCTCCTTCTCAGTAATGATGAATCAGTTCTCACTAATGTTGCTTTGGACCCCAGTAGGTTCAAGTGATCATAATAGTGTAACATTCCAAGTATCCCTCGCTTATAACGAGTCAGTCTCCACATTATCTCAGCGGTTTTCCAAATGTATTTTGAAAAGGTCTGCCACTATCTCTCATCTATTACTTAGATGGACTCATTTGAGACAGTTGATTCCGTCAATGAGAGGTATGAGATGTTCCTAGCAGTGGCGGACGAAGGGAGGGGGGCGGTGGGGGGAGGGCGCCCCCCGAGAATGGGTCGCCAAATTTTTGAAATTCCTTTACAATACAAATAAAAATCTTGTATTAGTTTATTTTTAATTGTTTATTTTTATTATCATTTTTAACATAATTTTTATTAATTATTTATTATTATAATTAATATTTTAATTAGTTTTTATTTCCGTCTGGGTCCCCAAAACAGCGGAGACCCCGCTTTTTTCCCACGCCTCCCCCCCCCCCTTCCCGCCTAATTTCTGTGTCCGTGTAATTGTGTATAATCAAAACAAACAGGGCTTCTTTTGGTTTTTGAGTAAAAAAAATTGAAGGCTTCACATCGTATTCCATGTATGAAGAAAGGACCATTGAATCGTATGGCAGGAGAAAATTCTCCTCTTTCTTCTCTGCAATTGAAGAGAACAGCCCCAGTCTCCGAATTTTTGGGGGATGATCCTGCTTATTTCAAAGGTCTCATCTCCATTATTTTGACTGCATATCCTTCTCTGAAGCCAAGACAGACTTTCCTGGACGCCACTACAAGAGTTAGGTTTTCTGCTCTCTGCTATTGCCCCCGCAATAACAAACAAATTTATTCATTCACTTTAATGTTTCTTCCTTACTTCCTTGTTTCCATCTTAATGGTTTGTTGTGTTCTCACCCCTATTTGTTCCGTTGAAATTGATTTCGTTATTTTATTATATGACAATCAAGTGTTCTTATAAATGAATAATCAGGAGCGTGAACAATTTGGGAGGGAAAAAAAAACAGGAGTTCCAGAATTGGATTATGGACATGTGTATACACATAACATGAACGAGGTTTGTTAACGCTGCGCAATACCTCTCTACGAGTTTCTGGTACCTGGAAGGAGGGAGGGCTTTGAAAGTCTTGAACTTCTGTTCCGTTTCTGACTCTCACACTAGGTGCAGCCACTCATTAGACGCTCGATTTTGCCGTTTCACTTCTTGCATGTGGACCACATCGGCTGAAGTTGCAGTCGTTCTCATTCAAAAAGACAAACCCCGTTGCTCTCGTTTCTTTTTTTTTCTACCTTTTTTCCCCTACCTAGAACCTACCTGACTCAACCGCGCGACCTTCGGACCTGCCATAATTTCTTAAAATCACCTGCTTGAGGATGGCTTTCTGTAATGAGGTCCCCCTTAGTTCTGCACCCGCTCCTTTTTCTGTCATGCTAAATGCTGCTGGTAAGTATATCCGTTTCCTTTGATCTAATAAAAGCTACGTCTCTTTCTTCAGGATGCTGGTGTTGACTTTGAGATCAGAGGAAACCGCTTGAATAAGTAACCACTGAAAAGACTTAATTTTTTTCTTAATTTCGTATACATGCTCCGGACTTTTACCTTCTGCTATGCGGCTATGACCATATCTAAGGCAACAAGTGCGATTTCAACCACCTCAGTGTTGGTACCAAGTGTCCACTGAACTTACGAAACAAGCCAATTCAAATGACAACCGGAGCCTCGTGCAACGGCTCCTATGCGCTCACTAAGCGCTTATTTTATGCTTCTGCTCAATTTCTGATCACCTTCGTTTCGCGACATTGCTAGAAATAAACTGTAATCGGTCGTAAATTCCACTGAGACTGTCTAATGTTTTTCTCCTCTCATCTGTACATCTCCGACTGTTCTTCATTTATGACTACCAGTGGCGGACGCAGGGGGGGGCGCGCCCCCCCCCCCCGAGAATGGGTCGCCAAATTTTTGAAATTACTTTACAATACAAATAAAAATCTTGTGTTAGTTTATTTTTAATTGTTTATTTTTATTATTATTTTTAATATATTTTTTATTCATTGTTTATTATTATAATTAATATTATTATTAATTTTATTTTCCGTCTGGGTCCCCAAAACGGCGGAGACCCCACTTTTCTTCCCACGCCCCCCCCTCCCGCCCACTTTCTGCGTCCGCCACTGATGACTACTAGTTTTTCTAACCCCAAAGTAGAAGTGGGATAGAGTGAATACGAAAATTTCCTTAACTGTCCACTGTAACTATTTAATTTAAAATCAAAAAAAGTTATGAAAGATGAAAGATAAAGTGATCTAACCTATTAACCAGCCCCGCTCGTAGGATTTGTTACGCATTCCAACTTCTTGTGAGCGTTGTAGAAGCATTGTACGCATATGTGCCCAATGTGGTGACTTGCGGTGGGCATATGACAAGTCAGCGGTTCACCCCAAACCCCTCTGGTACCAATTTACCCACCTCGGGGAGATAGAAGGCTTGGTTGGCCTCGGGCGGGATCAAACTATTGACCGTGTGCGAATTTACTAAACCCAGAGAGACAGTAGTAGTTGTATCAGCATTGAAACATCGACCGCTCGCGCGACAACGGGCTCCTTGCCCGTTTTCTACACGTATTTCCGTAGTCGCAACAGCAGTTAATGAATCTATGTATAGCCATGCATTTATGAACCCTAGCACATGAGATGTAGAGTTACTTCTTTCGTTTGAATCGTTAACCATTTTGGAGGTGGCGCTCCCAACAATTCGGCTATTTACTCAACATTTTGAGCTTGCGACAAGTAAAATAATTCACAAAGATGTTGGGCAATCCAATCGCTCGCATTATTAGTCATTGCAGTGTTATTTTGTCCAGATAGAATCGGAGATTATAGCCCCAAGTAAACATCGTTTGTTCCTCAGAGAGAGAGAGAGAGAGAGAGAGAAGGAAATGTTGGTACCTCACCTGCTATAGGTATTGTCTTCTACTTAATTCAATGTGTAGTACATTGCATTTAGTAGAAGACATGTAGTCGAATAATCTGATTTGTCGTGGTTACTTCTGAAACATTCCACTTGCTACGTACTTTCCCATCCCTGGCGGCAGCATTCACAATAGTTTTCATCTCCGAGAGTTCGAGCGTTTCGGCCCCAGAGCCTATGAGAGTTGCACTTCGAAAGTCAAAAGTAAATAAGTGGTTAAAACTAGATTTGTCTTTAAAAGGAAGTGAAGATATGAATAAATAATGATGAACACTTCATCACAAGGACTTTACTTTCAAAGGTACAAAACCCGCCTATGAAAGCCCCTCTATGGAAGTTGCACTGTCAAAGACACAAACAGTCAAGATTACAATTAGAAGATCATAAGTATATGTGTTCCGTTTTTCCAAAAAGGTGAGTTGAAGCTCGTAATGGATGGGACGTTTTCGTTTATAATCACTCTCCTTCACTATCACTGAACTTGCCTGCATTTTATACCAGAGCAACTCGGCCATCCTCTAGCAAACGGGCTAATTTGGAGGCAATAGCTGCAGTTGTAGTAAGTACATCGGAGTCCGATCCGGTCGAATAACGAAACATACGTATCGATCCTCTTTGTACATAAGGATCGATACGTATCGTTTGCTATCCGATCGAATCGGACTCCGATGCACTGAATGCTGATAATGAAAACTGCATTTTTTGTCAGATTAAACGAAATTTCTCACTGCATTGGTTTTCTTTGCAGTTCCAAACCTAGGAATATAGAAAAACCTGTGAGAGCAAAATAACCGTGGGTGTGCCTCCCCTCTCCACCGTGAGATTGCCACACGCTTCCAGAAACGCATCCCACCGTGCACTCCCAAATCACCGCTTGCTCTCTGAACAGCGCGAGGATGTCACATCCAGAAACGTGCGTTTTTCCACACGAGTGAGCGGACTCATCGATTACGTCCTCCTGTCCTCGCCGTACGCAAAACGGTCAAGCATCATCATGCGCGAGCTGTATCCTGCACAATGTCGCTCACCGAGTCCGCAGCAATTAGGCTTTGTTCCTTTCAGCAATGCAATAAATGGGAGTGGGAGAAGTCGTCAAATGCACAAACGTTTGGCTAATCCTGGCGAGACTTATGCCCTTTCCGCTCTTTGATCCATGCACAGTTCTGAGCAAGCGCGAGATTGCTGTTGCTGATGAGAATCTACAGTTCATATATGTGAACGATAAATTCGTGCTGGAGAGCACACAATGTAATGAAACAGGAACATCTTTCGTTTATCTGAATGGCTTCTTATAGAAAGTTTTTGATGGAACACATCTCTTCTGCAATACTCACGTTTAATCAGGAGTCCTACATAGTTCCCACAAGTGCTTCATCCTTCAGACGGAAAGGAATTTCTCAAAGGAATTATGCAGACAATTCCCGTAATTTCCCACTAATTACTACTGACTTCAGTAAGGAAGCAGTTTCGTCGTCTAGCTGTAGGAGAAGTGGTGTCTGTGTCTGCAGTATTATTGGTCAAGGATCATGTCCGCTTCTCTTTATCTGATTAAAACTACGACCCGTCTCACCCTCGGGCTGTGAGCCTCTTAACCCTTCTGTTTTCCGATTTCATCATCGACATAAAGAACACCACCTTGGAAGTGATATTATCCTTTCAAAACTCTCTTCTGTAATGTAAATTATCAGCATGTTCATAGATATGTATCGCTCAATCAAAACTATTAGGTTGAGGAGAAAGTGATGGAAGAAATTTTTCAAAACTTTCGTGTTCCTTATTGCTGGTTCGGACAAGCGTTACCTGTTAACGTGGTAGGAGGTTCCCCAAAGTATTACCCTATGGCTACAGAAGGACCAGGAAACACTTGTTGCTGCACTTACACCTCCATTTCTGAAACGGTGCTTTTGCCCCAACCTTTATTATGAGCTGCTCTGCAATGCCTTGGCAAGCACTGGGGTCACTAACAGCAGCATTGCAATAAACGATGGAATGGCTAAATATCTATCAGTACGCGATCGCTCCACTTACTTCGAATCTCGAGATATGGACCGTTATGAGGAGCCAGGTCTAGGATGTTCTCACGTCACAACGCGAAGTGGTTGCTGTGATTCGAGTAGCTCCCACAAGGTAAGACAGACACGGCTACCTAGTGGGTTGGCCAGGTCTGAAAACTGAGGGGAACCCTTAGAGAAAAACGACAAAAACGAAAAACCCTGCTCCACACCACTTTTTGCATGCCAATTTTCCCACGTTTTTCCTGTCCCAAACTAGCGCGACTTTCCTCCACTCTGGTAACCCACTATTTTTATTCTCCTGGTTTGTCACTCTCTGATCACCATCTCATCCCTCAGTTTCTTGAAGAAGACCCCGTCGATTTTTGACCATTTTCGAGCAGGAGTCCCTTTGTATGACCAGGCGCAGCTTGCGCAATTCTGAGAAGAGAGAGACAGTTCTACCCATGCGTTGGAGTAATGTTACAGAGTTCAAAGTTGTATATCCGATTCACTGAGAAAAACCCTCTCAAAAGTTAGAGATAGAAATGCGTCTTGGATGCCATTTCTTCCATTGCTTTCTCCTCAACCTAATATTTCCACATAGGCCTACCGAGCGGGATCCATGAACGTCCTCAGGGATTTCAAACGGAGGATGTGACATTTATCATTGCACGGTCTTTTCCAGCATCAAAAAACCATTAAGTGATAACCATAGGTTCTCATTAGCAATCAAGCAGTTTTCATCATCGCCCGCAAAACTAGCTATGTACGGTTCCCGAATGCCCTACACACGTTGCTCGCCGTCACTTCAAATCCTGCCTTCACCGCTTGTTCAGAATGGGCTAATTTTTTTATTCGAAAAATATTGCATTCCCTCTAAGAACTGTGCAACATGAACACAGCCCGAACGGCGTAATGCGTCGAGTAAAAACCCTAGCGGTTTCTCTTCCCACCTGCTGCCATCCTCTCCTCATAGGGTGCCATTCTTCAGTAATTACTGGTAAAGCGACGAAAGCTTGAGGAGCACTTGAGGGGAGGATGGCAGCAGTTAGGAGGAGATGCTGCTAGGGTTTCTACGCGACGAACAACGTCGTTCAGGCTGCGCTCGTGCTGCACAGTTATCAGAGCTGGCAACCTCACCAACCCGCTCTTCAGTTTCTTGCTGTGAGTTGCTCTGGCAGAATGTACTGATTGTTCCATAAAAATTTCATATATTGTGAATCCTCAGGCAGGAAACCGCCTCCACCGAAAAACTCACCGTATCCGTGTCTGGTGCGCTGACTACTGGCTGCAGGGCGAAAATGGGATACAACGTAAAACTGCATACATGCAACCAGCTCCGTAAGCCATCCGGCCAGGTATCAGTGCTGGGCAGCTGCCTACGTCGTGATTTACTTAGAACTCCTGCGTCTTCATCGGGAATAGGATCCAGACTCAACCTTGAATCAAGCCGGAAGCTTTGATCTACAGGACAAATGACGAGTAATTGACGAGGAGGACATGCGCACCAGCTGTGTCTGATGTCTATGGCTTCACTCATATCCTCCTAAATTTTTTTCTACAGAAGCCTAGTGTTAGTGCTAATGCCCTCCCATGGTTTTTTTGGCGTCTTTTTTTTTCATTATCAGATACACAATAGACAATGTAGCCGTTTGACATGCCATTTTATCCGTTATTTCTTACTCATCCGATTGCTTCAAAAGAGCTGCAGCTGTCTTGAATTTTTCTAATTCTCGCTTCTTCTCTTTTTCCCACTTCTGCTTTCCCTAAGTTTTTGCATCACCAACATGCCTATCGCGAAATGACATATTCTGCTAGCAAGTCTGCACACACTCCATATACTCGTTGGATTCATTGTGGTCTCTAGGGGAGTGGTGCACTGAATCCTTTGAACATGACACCATCTAACATTGTCGTTTCCATAAAATGCGTCTGATTGTGAGGATCCGCCTCCTTGGGACTGGGGCGATCATCACAGTAATCTGCCCTGATGTATTCCGCAATTATTTTCATTGTTCACGTCCACTCAGTTGCATCCGATCTGTCTTAATGTTTAGTCTGTTATAGCCTTTATAATCTCTTCATGAGGAGAATGACATCACTGCAAGGGCTCTCTTTGTTTGAAGTTGTTGTTCATCACGTTTTGCCTCAAGTGATGGTCTATAAGAGGAAGGGAGACGTGGAATGGGACCAGAACTCTTGATTTTGGCGTGGATTTGCGTATCCTCGTAGGTCTCTATTCCTATTCTTCAACGTTGTTGAAATATTTGTTTTTAAATATGGAACTCTAAAAGTGAGATGAATGTCTCAATACTTAGCTGGATCGTCACTATCTTGAGAGGATTATCATAATTCTCTTAACCCATCTTACCGAAAAATGGAGAAGCATATGATATATATATAGGCATCGGCAATTCAAAAATGGTGAAGGGATCTGCACCAGACCATAACCGCATGGTGTGGTGTAGGCTGTCTTCGTAACGATAATCTGTTTGAATTTTGAATGCCAATAATGAATGTATGTATTTATATAGGTTAGGTTATATTAAGCAATATAAAAAGGAAGCCCGCTCAGCGGTTGGAATAATTCAGTGATTTGCTGGTTTTTCAGTTGTGCTTACTCTAATGGTCTGCATCACATCCCAAAATCAACAAGAGATACACTGCTTTACGCTCCAGCCAAATGCGATAGGTCCGGCATTAAACTCGTAGACCATATGAGAACACACAACGGATGTTACCGTCGCAGTGCGTCTAGAACTAAATTTTCTGGAAGATATATCCCAATTGCGTAATGGAAGGCAACGCTCAGTTTCTGAGAATTTTTTTGGACTGTCTCACTCATGAGTCACAAAATAGAGCCGTGTAACTGTCAGAAAAATGCAATAATAATTTTTTTCAGTTTTTGTTGCATGCTCGTCGTAATGCCAGTGTGAACAATTGAACACAAGAAAGAATAGAGTCCCTGTAAGAAAATGTGGAAAACTCACCACACCGAAGACATTAAGTTGACGAGGAAGTATTGGAAGGAAATTTCCGAAACTTGCTTATTCCGTAGTGTTGATGATTCAATAAGGGATGGCCTGCCGGGTAGTAGGAGATTCCCCAGAGTACTATGGGTATTAAAGGGCCAGGGGAGTGCTTGTTGCTCAGTCACGCCTTCAAATGTGAAAGGATGCTTTTAATCCATTTACTATTATGAGCTGTTCTGCAACACCTTGGCAAACACTAGAATCACTAACAACAACAATGCAATCAAGGAGAGAGTGGCCAAATATTTCACGGGACAGCTCCACTTGCTTCGATTCTAGAGATTTGGTCTTTGGGTGTGGAGCCACACCTCGGGCGGTCTGACGTCACAGCGCGAAGTGAGTGGTATGATTCGGGTTGCTCCCGCAAGCTAAGTCAGATGCGGCTACCATAGGGGTAGACAAGCTCTGAAAACTGAGGGGAGACGTTGAAGAAAAACGGCAAAAACGAAAAACCCTGCTCCATGTTACTTATTTTGCGTGCCACTTTTCCAACTCTTTTCATGTACCAAGCTAGCGGGTGTTTCTTTCACCCTGGTAACTCACTATTCTTATTCTTATTGTCACCCTCTGATCACTACCTAACTTTACCCCTCAGTTTCTTCTTTGGCGACGTAAAAACCCCGTTGATTTTTTCTATTTCTTCTTCGTTTTTTCTTTTTTTCTTTTCCTTTTTTCTTTATATTTCACCTGTTGAGTTTGACCATTCTGAGAAGAGGCTCCTATATTTGTCAAGAGCTGCAGCTTGCACAGTTCCGGGAATGGAGAAGCGGTGTTCCACCTATGCATTGGAGTAATGTAGATTTGAAAGGCATATATCCGGTATGTCTATAGATATGATATCGAGACAAATATGTCTATCTAGGTCGCCTGCTGAACATGGAGAACGACATCAAGCCTGATATTGCGAGGAGACGAAGGGCACACTGAGCCGCTTATAATTCTATTGATTTACTCGAAAATATCAAAGACCAGAAGATGCGCAGATCTCTTCAATTCGACCGTGCTGTCAGCGCGGTGTTACGAGAGCAAAACGTGGGCGTTCACAAAAATCACCGACACCCATTTTCGTTCAATTAAGGTCTCACATGCTTGGGGCTACCTTGCGTCGACAGCGAGAGCGTCATCTGCATAACTCAGATGTTAGGGCAATGTCGATGGTTCGTGATGCTGTTCTTCACGCCGACAAGGGTGAACATCGGTACGCAGGACATCTTATGAGATGCAAAGATGGTCGATGGAGTTCAGCGGTTCTGCGGTGGTATCCTCGCGGCAGAAAACGGCCGCGCGGCCGACCTCCTATACGGTGGTATGATTCGTTGACTTACCAAAACAACAGCGGCGCTTCCTGTTTAGTTAAGGTCCACTGGTCGATTAAGGCTCAAGACTAATCTACGTGGAAGAGAAGTTGGGACCCGCGCAAGGCCAACCGCCATGCCTAGGAACGGGTCGCCTAAGTATCCTAAGTAAGTATCCTAATATACTCGGTTCACTGAAAAGTCCATCTTGCAAATTAGGGATGAGAATCTGACCTGAATGCCTTTTCTTCCATTATTTTCTCCTCAACCTAGTATTCCAAGAAAGGGGAAAGTACAAGATAGGACACTTAAAAGCCACAATTCCATCCCACACTTTTGCCATAATTCCATCCCTGAAGAAACACCCCTTGGGTCAGTTATAGGAAATTTCAGGAAACTCCCATGCTTAATATCAAGCAATTACCTTGATGTAAAAATACCTTTAACAATTAGAAATGAGACTTTCTCATGGGAATAGGTTGAACACTACTTTGGAATACATATGGGGGCGGGGCATAAACGGTGGCGAAATTCTCACACCTGATGTATTAGAAATCTGTTGTCCACATCCATATCACGTTCTAGACGGCATACCTGGCTCCGCTCGGGAGTTTTATCACCCTCTGCTATTTCACACTAGCATTGGTAACTGCTACGATGAATTCATTCAAAATGCTGATTTCTTTGGTGATCAACATATTTGAAAAAAAAACCTCGTTGGCTATCTCCCCATTGGTCCGCAAACGAAAACGTCAGTAAAATGACAACTTCATACAGAAAAATCGCCATTTCTGTATTCAGTGTGCTCTAGAACCCTGGCAAACACGTTACTACCCATCCCTAAGCAAACGCAAAATAAAAACTATTGAAATCAACAACTCGGTATTCTCATACGGTGAGGTTGTTGCATTCGTGTTCAGCGTGTTGAACAACTCTAATGGATGCACCTTCACGGATCCGAAGGCAAAAATAACGCAAAATTAATGAAGTCAATGAGTCAGTAGACAGACATTTAGGGGTTGAAATAATAATTTCGGTAAGTGCCTTTTGATAACCTAGCAGCTGAAACAGAAAGTGGCAGACCATTTTTGTACATGACCAACAGGGGAGCATATATGAAGCTGGTCGCTCTTGCAGAAATATCAGCGTCTTTCCTTGCCACGGAAAACACTCAACCATCGTCGCCCTCTATCGCTCCAGAAGAAAAAACGCTCCAGTTTCTCAAGGAGATAAAAAGTGTGGGAGTTAGACCGAGTCAGATTTTCCGAACTATCACAAGATCCTCGGGACCAAACCGGCTTCTCACAGAAACGTTACAGAGGTGGAAAAAAGAGGGCTGTTCGGATAGAAACCGACATCGGCAGATTGAGGAAGCTACTGCAGAGGAATCCTAGGCAAAGTCTGGGAAAACTATCGAAAAGCGCTGAGATTTCAAGTAGCACTGTCATGAGGATTACGAAAGAAGACCTAAGACTCGAGCTTTTCAAACGACAGGAAGTTCAGAAATTCTCGTCCGCTCAAAAGACGAACAAGTTTACGAGGTTCAGGTTGCTGCTCAGAATGAGGTTGAGACGGAGGGCATTAAGTGATTAGATGGCTTCATGTCAGAACCGATTTTAGAATTTTCCCTCGTTATTGCTTCACCTTCAACTCTTTATAGATTATTATATTAATTATAGATTCCTCTACAAAAACTCTCATACTACGTTCTGCTGAATCTGTTCTGTGAGAGAAGAGCGGCGGTGCCCTTTATCGGACGGCGTGGAAAATTTCAAAGTTGAGCTGAGAGGGGATTTCTCGGAAGTATCATAGCATCACACGTTTATGTTGTTGTTGTTGATAAGTGGGGCTTTAAAATTATGCATGCTGAGTGCCTGTGTCTCTGCCCAAGAGAGCCGCGCCGCGGTCCTTCTCCATGTCTGCGTCCGTTTGGAGTTCCCTGTATACTACGTCATTTGGTTCTAAGCGTACTCTCCTAGACGCTGCAGCAGATGGATGACAACATCCAGGGGCCGTAGTAATTGCTCTATAACTGCCGGTTAACCAGGAGGTTGAACCGGCAGTTACACGCTCTTTATAACCAGGTACCATTACTATCTTGAAATGGTTTGAAAGAAATGAATTTCGACTTGGTTTCAATAACCGTGATATAACCGGGAGGCAGTGGCGGACGCAGGGGGGGGCGGGGGGGGCACCCCCCCCCCCAATGGGTCGCCAAATTTTCGAAACTACTTTACAATACAAGCAAAAATCTTATACTAGTTGATTCTCAATCGTTTGTTTTTATTATTATTTTTAATATAATTTTTATTTATTGTTTATTATTATAATTAATATTTTTATCAATTTTATTTCCCATCTCGCTCCGCAAAACGGCGGAAACCCCACTTTTCTTCCCACGCCCCCCCCCCTCCCGCCCACTTTCTGCGTCCGCCACTGCCGGGAGGTTATACCACAGTTTGTATGCTGGTCTCGGGCGCTGCAAAACCGTCGGTTTGTTGGACTAGCGCCCCTTCGGAACGCTAGAAAGTGCGGTGGGGCTGCCACTCGAGTATGTGCAAAAGCTTCACACGTGCGAAATGCTTAGAAAATTAGCAAATAAGCAAAACTAATCATTAATTGAGCTCAAATACAAAACCCTTTTTATGAGTTGCGTATATTTTACGGACCTGGCCGCCTCGTCAGGCCTCGAGTCTTCTCGCGATCCCAGCCTTGCTTGCAAATTCTTAATCACGCACCTACATGTAAAGCTAATTTCCGATGCAATGATAGTACCTACTTTTTGTCACATTTCTTGCATGCCTATGAACCCGTTATGAGCGGCCACCTTCAACTCCGCGCAGGGGTATCTTCCACATGGCTTTAGTAGTTGTGAACAACATAGTGTAACCAATGGCGTGTGAATAATCACCTGAAATGATTTATGCTCCACATTGCTGAGATAGTCCAACTGATGAGCTTCTGCTTCAATATACAGGGAGGAAGAAGAGGTGGTCGACTGCATCTTGATGTTTTCTCCAATATTGGGCCACGGCGGACCCATTATCCATCCGTGGATCCGCATGCTGGCGTTTTCCCCACTAATGGGAATCATGCGGACTCACTCTCTATCCGTGAACTCGTACCCAGGCGCTTTCCTCACTTTTGGGTCAGGGAAGATCCCTTCTCCATTCACGGATCTGCATCCTCCCACTACTGGGCCAGGGCAGACCCAATCCACCAGTGGGACCCATGTCCCAGCGCTTTCTCCAATATTGGGCCCCCTGCGGACTCATTCCACATTATCCTGACGTTTTCCCCACTCTTCGGCCCTTTCTCCATCGATGGATCCATACTCTGCCGTTTTCCCACTATTGTGCCACGGCGGACCCAATCCCCATCCATGGACTCGTTTCCTGGAATTTCCCCACTGATGGGCTCCTGCGGACCCAGTCTCCATCGATGGACCCGTATCCTGCCGTTTTCTCCACTATTGGGCCACCGTTTCTCGATCGGTGAACACCCATCCTGATTTTGTTCTGAACTACGGGGCCCCGGCACATCAGTCCGTCATCAGTGCACCCGCACTCTTTGTAAATCTTGAAAAAAAGGAAGAAAGTTAGGAAATACTTAGAAAGTTTGATCAATTGCACAACTGGTTCCAAAAAATGTCACAACAGCTTATAATGACGTGTTCTTCATTCGTTCATCCTGTGTATTTCATTGTACTGCCCTTCTTAAAAACAGACGAATCCTCAAGCTGCATAATCCCCACCGGACCTCAATAGTGAGAGGTGCGCAAGGAGCACATCCTACATAAGGAAACCGAGTGAATCCTATCGCTACGGCTCCACTCATCCTTTCGAAGTGATTCAAGCATTCCAAGATTGAGTGCAGTTATGGACAAAGCTCCATCAGAGGGGCTACTCTGCTCCGTATATTGCTGCTATGCATCGTCAAATCGTTGTAAACACTGTCTCGCCCGGAGGCTCGAGACCCCTAGCTGCTGGTCCCACCGTGAAATCCCGAATGCGCCCGACTTCCACCACGTCTATGCGCCTATGACGAAACATCGGCCGGATGCCCCGTCAGCTGCGCATCCTCGCGAGCCGCAGTCTATAATTGAGCCTCACGGCTAAAGCATGCAATCACGTGCTATTCCCCCTACGCCTGCGCTCTAGAAAATTTTGTTGCACTACCATGATTTATATAAGAGGATCGCCCAGGCACTGCCATATCGATAATGGTAGAGCGCGCGCAGAGAGCGCGCAAATATCTCAGACGCAGACAAGGGGACATCCCGGTTATTAAAAAGTCCTCCAGAGGACTTTTTAGGTCCCGGTTATACAAGTGTGTAAGTGGTATTGCAGCATGATTTTGCGTTAGAATTTGGGCTTTCCCAACTACGCATTGTAACCGTAAAGCTTTTAAGTAATTAGGAAAATTAAGCAGTTTGCTTCCGTTTTAAGTTCCAAATTATTCTTTTTGCATTTAAAACAACGGAATAGCTCTGGCAATACTTTCGGTCTCATTTTACAATTGCGAGAAGTTAACGAAACAGATTGAAATGAAACCTACATAGTTTGTAGCTTTGACTAGCAAGGTTCTACATCATGTATACCAGTAATTGGCCAGTCGATATTATACTATACGGTTATGAGGCGCCTCTCGCCAAGAAGGACAAGTTGTTGTGTGGTAGAGTGAGTATGATGATAGGATATGATCGAGAGGGTGCGGGGTTCAAATCCTGTCGGTGTTCGTAGTTTTGCATTTTTGCGTGTACGCCGTTAACCACGACTAAAATGACCAAAAGGTTCGAACATATTAGTTATGCACGTAGTTCTGCAATATCTGCGAAATAGTTGCAATATTAGGAATGTAGTTCAGATCCGATGCACTATTGCTTCAGAATTGTAAAATAAGCACCCTTTCGTTCGAGACAGAAAACGGCTTTATCGTGGAGAACATCTACTAACAGGTGTACACCATTGGATTCTTTCGTCATTGCCTGGGTTTGAAATAATATGTCCCTGAATACTGTGGCTCAGTGCGATGACTGTTGTCATGCACGCAGGTCTTCGCGCGTTCGTTTCCTCGCTAAGGATGTCTTTTGCAAATAAGTGGAAATGGAATGCATGTAGTCCAAGTGATGACAAGAATTTGGTTACATCTTGGTTATAAGTCGGTTAACCCCGAAAACCGACAGTTGTTCGAGGCCACAACTTTCTCTATAACCGTCTGTTCCAGCGCAATTACTACGACCCCAGGGTTTTGCTGCTGGCTAGGAATAACGCATCGATTGATACATGTAGAATGACGCACAGAACAAAACATCCAGATAACCGTAGAATGATATGCGATCATTCCCGGATATAGACGTTTATCGTCCAGTGCGCGAGCCTTAGAAATTTGGAGCCGCTTGCGCTCCAGATGTGAATAAAGACAGCTGACAGAATGAGGGAGTTTATGTCCTTTGTTCATGTTTTTAGCTCCGACAGAGTCAAAGGATGATACGAGAAGCGAGGAAGGCTTTCATGAACCGCCCATTCAATTACGTTCCGATAATCATATTGCGATTTTACTGTTGGAAGCTCAGCATGTATTCTAGAAAAGTACGAAATCTCTTCTACACTGATCCTTATTGTATTGGTGACATTTTTGCGACGCCTACAGCCCTATGTCCAGCCAAAAACTGACACTTTCCAGAATTTCGGGATAGCAATGACCTGCACATATGTTTTCCGAACTTTTCGCTCGTAAGGGTTCTTACTGAAAATAAGTGGGCGGGTACGTTTTCCAAATGCATTGTCTGGGTGGTAGTAATTCGCCCGAAAGAGGCAATTAATATACAGCTTCAAGTGAGGGCACCGCCGCCTTCCTCTCGCAGAACAGATTTGGCAAAGGAGTATGCTTGTTTTAGTCGAGGAGTCTGGTTGGGCCATCAGCTTCTTTGCTTTGCTCTATTTCGTCGTGATTTGTTTTGCAAGTACCATCGTGACAAGTATTGGGAACGTGTTTCCGACAGGTAGTGCAATAGCAAAGAAAATTTCCAGGGTTCTTGGCACCGCCTATTTACAAAACATCCGCTATTTCAAACTCTTGCAAGCGGAAGAAAGGCCAACAAGTTGGTAGTTGGTTCTCGCAGAATCTCACAAGATTCCAAAGATTGCAGAGTAGCTTGTACCTCCATATTTCATATTTGTGAGCATCCTCTGTTGGAGTTCACATATGTCGTACACTGTTAACTTAGATTCTGTTTCCAAATACTCGGTGTTCTCCATTCGATTCTATAGTCAGTCCACGTCTCTTGCCATTTCTCAAACAACTATCTCATCATTCACCTTGCAAGGGAATCGACGCATCTATGTCGACTCAGACAAACTTCCGCGGCGCCTGGTTTACAACTCGAGCCCGATTTTCGGAACTTCCGCGGAGATATGACGTCACTTGTCGATTTTTTCGGAAGTTCCGCGCAAGTTCCTCGGAAGTTCTGAATGGAGACGCAGAGAAAAAAGTAGCTTCGGAACTTCCGTAGAGCTTGACAACACCTTTCGGAACTTCCGCGGAGCTTTGAGACAGATAGAATGATCCAAGAAACTGAAATATCAAATGGAATGTTTTCGTCCAGTTTTTATAGTGGTTTGTTCTTGCTCAACTTCACTGGCTATATCAGGAGCCGTGGTAAAAAAATGATTATTTTCCCGCTATTTTTTCTTCGAAATTTACTTCAGAATGCCCTATGACATAATGACATCCGTAACGTCGAATATCAGGTAAAGCTCGTGTGAGATAAATGTACTCCTGGGATTATCCCCATAAAAACGAGAATTTGACAGATTCTTACCAAAGTGGAATTTTTCCATGTTATTATTGAAGTTGGAACTTAACGCAGATACAGATATTTGCACAAAGAGATTACGCATGAACGGAGTCTATCTCTCCGAATCTGCAATTTTAAAAAAAAAAACTCGGCAAAAATGGAAGTGTTTGCAAGAAGACAAATTATAGTTCATTGTATTACTGGGAATGCATATGGTTCTGAGACACTACAGTTTCACCGAATTTATGTTTTTCTAACTAGTTGAGCCCTTTTTATCAGAGGACCGGCATTGCGTGAGGCGGCGTGAGGCGGCCTGAGGCAATTGCCACTCGGCAAGCGACCCCACTGTACGTAGCACAGTCCAAAAGCAAACCTCCTTGAGGCTCGTCTTCAGAAAACGAGATCCACTAGCGGTGCAACTAGTGCTAGGTGGTGATATGGCTTTCGGTGGGATTCATGATCCTACATTTTTGGTATCGGGGCGCGTGGAGGTGTTCATATCTTCATGTTGGTTGGTTTTACCTTATTACTCGAGTTATGTTTGACTCTTTAATGGGCGAATTACGTCACACTTGTTCGATTTCGGAATTTCCGCGGAGCCAGGTCGAAACTTCCGTCGGATCACTCGCGGAAGTTTGTTGTGGAAAGTGGACCATAACCGCTGTGACACAGAGCTTACTTGATTTAGTGGCGGAATCTGACACCAACCCAGCCTTGGTTTGGATGACCTGAACGCAGTCCTTACAAGATATGATTCAGCGCCACAGTGCGTTCCTGACACGTGTGTTACGCATCGGGCACTCCTTCAGAATCATTGCTCTCAAGCTGTTTCAAAATTCCTTCTGCACCCTGGCCAGGCAGTCACGGCTGCTGTAATTTTAAAGCGACGTATGAGAAGTTGCTACCAATCTGACCCACTCTGGTGAGGAGAAAAGCCCATGGAGGTCAATGATGAACCCCAAACTTTGAAAATCGGCAAAAACTCACGTAGTTAGGCGTGGAGGTCCTCTCTCTTTGATCTTTGCGAATGACGGATGTGTGCGCATAAGATGCTTACCGGTCTGCTGGGTCTTCTTTTGGTGAAGAAAGTCGTATTTTAATCCAGATAGACTTGGAACTCCCTTCATTTCTCGTCCTGCTTCACTCCTTCCATTCCTTGACGTCTTCGCTACGTAACGTCAAAGCAGTGAAGAATCTCATTCAGTACCTGGTTATAGCGTGTACTGCTATTGTTTGGCTTTCTCTAGGAGATTTACCAGCTTGCCTTACAAATAATGCGCTCAACGAGATAATCTACCAGGTGGACTTGGAATTCTTCTCATTTCTCGTCTGTTCTGAACACGAATTCACTCTAGAGGTCTCTGCCAAAGTGCAAAATTGCTCGCCTGCTTCAGACCTATCAGTTACTGCGAACGCAGGTGTTAATTCTCTGCAGGCCGACTTCATCCACTGCTAAAATATCCCAGCAATGAGTTTGTTATTCAGTAGACTTTCTAAGTAGTCTTGCAGCACGCCATCTTTGAAAATTCCTGAATGCACTTCTCCACACAAAACAATTTCGGATTCGCCGTTTAAGGGCAATAAAATAAAGCCTGATAGAACCAGGCACAAAACAGAGTAGAGACCAAGCTTAACGCTCTCGGAATTTTCGTGGATTGTTCACCTGATATTTGAATGACACTGATTTCAACGAACCACGGATATTTCATGAATATCTTTCGAGTGCAAAGCTCCTGAATGCTGCGAACGGCAACACCTTCTACCTTGGTGGGTAGAAGCAACGGCCCACCCTCGTCTCAACAGATGACGTCCACATCCCGTGGTTGTGCTGTTTATTGCAACGTCCTCGTCATAGAACCGATGTAATACAGAATACGTAAGATCTATTCTCGAAATCGTTGGACAGCTATTCTTGTGCTTCTCGGAAATGAGCAGTAAACTAGTAACTGTGCAGTGCATATATGATTTTAATAATAGGGGGGATTCTCAAACTTTTGTTCATGTGTGGGCTTACATTATGAAATGGTTTATTGAAGTGACATCTATTTCATCTACAAGTTCCCAAACGTAGCACAAGTCCATGCCTTCAAGCAATCCAAGCCTCGGAAACATTTAAATGTTTTTCACATCCTCAATCAAACAGCGGTGAGAACAGGTTGCATGCAAGGTTAGGAAAGTAAAAGAAGAACTTCTTCGGACATCTCGATGATGGTCTTTCTCTAGGAACAAGATCACGGCCAATCTCAAGATGCCTACGTAATTATGCTCCAAATAACTTCAATAATGCGATTCATAATCTGGGCCATAATTGTTGAAGTAATCTCCATACAACATTTTAACACAGCTGATTGAAAACGATTGTGTTAAATGTTTGGTGTTAATTTCTCCGAGTGATCTAAAAAAGATGAGGACGACCCGAAACGGGATCGTTTGGGAGTGACCTATATACATACAGAGTGCGCCAAAAGTCTTTGGATGAACACAATTGCTTGCTAAGTGATCAAGAAGGTGGATAACGAAAAAAGCAACCTGCATCTGCACCCAAAGATTCTTCCTCGGTTAGTACAGAAGAAACGCAAGAGCGGAAGTGAGAGGTCGATCCAGGCGCGCACTTTGTCCAACTTGAAATCGCCCGAGCATTTCTCTGAAGTTCTGGAAGGGTAACCAAATCCTCCCAGTGCTTAAGAAGCTTCAGTTTCCAGAATCCAGAAAAAGTGGACATATTTCCCAAAATGGGTAGTAAACGTAGGGAACCATTCGCTTTCTTATTCCTTGCGACTCAGAAGGATGATCAGTTTACGCGTCAATTCAGTTATTCTAGAAATCATAAACTACCATATATGTGTTCAAAAAGACGAAACTGTAAGTCATTTACAAAAAAAAAAACAGATATGAAATCGCGTTACAATGTGTGGATTTAACGGAAGTAGCGAGTTTCTGTGTTTGGGCGAGAAAATTTCAACAGCGGCGAAAATTGATGCAAACGACAACACCGGCGGTACTCTACGCATTTGTAATATTTCTGGATTTCGTCAGTAGTAGTGCTATAGTGGAGGGGTACTATAGTGGAGTAGTCTCCTGCTTTCCATATGAGTTTGTATTTTCATCAGGAGTTGGAGAAATGGAGGGAGGAAGTCGACGTCATCTACCTGCTCGACTGCCTGAACCTCTAATCTCCGCTTCGAAAAGTGTGTACTGCTACCAAGGAAGGGATCACTATAATTAAAGATAATGTTTATGTTCACAATCAATTTTAAAGAAAGAATAACAGATATCAACCGTTACTTCGATAAATTCCCCTTCTCCATGTTCTCAGGAAAAGTTTGTTTTTGTCCAAAGACTTTACCGAATCCTGTAGATGTCCCAAAATAATATTTACACTTTTTGTACGCTAATGACTTGTTTGTAGATATCTAGCAGGAAGCAGGAACCTTCTAATGATATGTGCCTGAATCTAAAGCTGTTCAAACTGGCCGCTTTTCATGCTAGGGTTATTAATGCTTCAGGAGACTGAGATTTTCACAAATGACGATTGTTATTTCGGATGCGATTCCAAGGAACGATTGCAGCAGGCATCCTCTCTTGCAAAAACTCATTGAACGCCCGCCTTTTCTCCAGAAGCAAGGTGATTTTAAGGTCTGCGCACGCACAGGTGCAATTAGGGGCGCAGTTGCCACTTCGGGGCTCATCACATTCCCGAACGCAGCGTGCCCAACTGCAGAACAACCACTGACATTCGGGCCTGAGTTCCATGCGAATCTCACTTCAAACAGCAGATTGTTGAGGAGAACGACCACGCCCCCATAGGAATGGCGCGAGCTACTCACCTGGCGTTCTGTCACGAAGGCTTCTGTGTTTCTGGCCCTGGAATGGGGCAGATTTCCGAGTGGATGGTTGCCTGCGATCATCATCTAGGCTAATTATAAAGTCTTCAATCTGTTCAACAGGGATCTCTTTAGGTCATATACTGAGGCTCAGGCTGTCGAAGTGATCCAGTGCGAAGAACAAACGGAGGACAAACGGAGCATCAATATCCTGAGCCAAAGTTAATGCACGCGATGTAAACGTTACTTGATCTTTTGTTACACTTTCCTTCTTTACTGCTGTTTTTGCTCCACTCATCATCTCTTTCCTCCTCGATGACTTATCCGCTGCGACATTAGTGACAGTGCTGATTTCGTCAAATAGTCCTACTATGCTGCTACGGATTGCCTAACGATTCCAATTTTCCTCTGCACTTAGAGAGCTTTGCTTCACTGATTGAATTCTAGAAACTTGGTCGGCTCAAAGCGTTCGCGCTACCTCTGTAATTAATCACTAGTGTACAAATGTAGCCTTAATGTTACGCGAGCAACAAGTGCATGAATCACATGCGTTACTCGTACGACGATACTTGATCTCTTCACTGCTTCTGCCCGTTGACGGTTACCACTCGACTGCTCCACGTCACCTTTTGTGTGTTTGTTTTCCTTCTTGAACTCGGAAAATGAAATGTAAGTGCTGCTTGCAAATTGACCGCAAGGGCAGAAAAGCTCTATTGATAGCCTTGATAATTCACGATCTGCCTTCTACAAGTGGAGAGCGGTCAGAGCAGCTCCCTACATTCGGGTTGTGCTGCCTTGGCGGCACCCGCACGGGTGTCAGTACCCGACATTATCCTTCAACCTGGTTGAGTGAGTCTATGTAGGAGTAGTCTAGTACTTAATGAAACCATACTCTCTGCTCAGAGCTAGGCCCAAAAGGAATTTCTTCCCTTTCACTTGTAGTCTCATATCAAGATGTCCATCTGTGGTGGGATTCGTGAAAATTCTTGGAAGGCTCCTTGGTTTCTCACGCATCTTGATGGGACAATTTTCCTAGCAGGATATCACATACCTCGTCATGACGGGATCTCTACCAGGAGACTACACTCCACAACTACGGGTACATCAGGGTTGTGCGAATCGCTTCGCTGTTAAAAGACAAAGCATAAATCAACATATGCTACTCTGATGAGAAAGGTGACTCCTGCACATGATAAGATATGTCACATAATTATTAGGTTGGTACATAATTAATGCGGCTTTTTTCGCCAATCCTTTTCTTTTCAAAAGTTAATGTTTCTTAAACGATTTTTTCATATGAATAATCCTCTTCTTTCGTTTAGTAACGGTGCTATCGAAAATCATATCCACATCCACCATCTCATGCTCTACCACATCGGGAAAGCTTGGAATGCAGCACACTCATTCCGCTACCTCGAAGAAGCTTGGGTGAAGAAAAATCAGCAAAGCCAAGTTGAAAAATTTTTAGGCAGTTCAAGTAGGAAGAGACGTTCCTACGGATGAAGAACAAATTGTTCTACGACCACATTTCGACGACCAGGAACACTTGGTAGCCGTGGAAGGGAAGGAGTTTCGTCTGATGAAATTCCTCATAAATGAAGCCTGCTCGTTCTGCTGCAGAAAATCGGTGGAATTTCGACGGTTGCCCAAAATTTCTGGTGCCCGAAATTCGATGGCCAACCTTTTCTTTCTTTATCTTTAAAGTTCGTACCTTACGAATAAGAACAATCTTCCAACTTAGTCTTGTTGATTTGTCATTCTTTGAAAGGCTCACTGAGATCACGGAGTGACTGGGCTACGTTCCAGCTTTTCCTGAGGTGATGGAGCATATTATGGCGGCTTTCGATACCACCTCTGATGATGGAAAGAGAGGATTCTCATGTGAAAGTCATTTGAAAAGCTTCAGTTTTCATAGAGAGAAAAAGTCGCATTCTAATACTTCCATTCTCATTTGCTTGCTATGAATATGCACACTTCGTGTTTATTTCCCTGCTCTTGTTTCCTTGGATCATGAAGTTTGTGAAGCAGGAGAAAAATGTGAAAAGAAACCGAAATTACACATAAACGACATCCTGGACATTTCCTTCCCTTAAGTACACGACTTCCAGTTTCTTCTTGTGGTTATGACAAAGCTTGTTCATCTGGGAGCTGCTGCTCTCTGGTGTATCTACTTCCCATGCTTGTCCTGTTCGGGATTTTTGAGACTCTCCAGCTCCATTATGTGTTCATGTGAGAAAGTAGCTAATTGCGGTCAGGGACAGCATGCATCACTGAGATTACCCAGGGTAAACGTGTTGTCGCGCGTGCCAACGATGGGTAAATTTCTGCTGTGCCAACACGTTCACAGTGGGTAATCCCAATCACATTTCCATGATAACGATCCCTAGCAGCTACTCAGTATGAGCGAAGTTGGTTGGTCTCATCCATTATTTTAACCCTTCTGATTTTGTTCATGTAAATCTCAATAAGCTGTGTGAGCGAGTCTGCGTTTCTATTGGGTGATAGGTTTCGTTTTTTCTTTTGCGAGAGTTCAAGAACTTTTACAACTCATTGGGTCAGGTTTCCTAAACAATCCTACTTTGTCGAATGCACCGCCTCAGTGCATGCTCGTTCCCACTATACGCTTAAAGTGTCTACTACTGTCAAGTTTCTTTTTTAAGAACGTTCGAGACTGGAGAAGTTTTTAGTTTCTGACGTCCATACATATCACTTCGTTTCCCTTGCCCTTCGTGAACGCTTTTTCTCTTTTCCCGGAATTCGTAGTCGCATTCCCTTGCTGATGAAGTTCGTGGAAATTATCCGGACAAAACCCCACGTACTCGTGGTAATGTCGTTATTTCGAATACAGAAGCGTGATTGACGTCGTGGGACACAGCGTTTAGCTCATCTTGAATTACAGGTAACCTTCGTCGTCATGTTGCTGCGATTATGCAGTCTTAGTATGATGCTCATCACACTCGCCGTGTACATGCTGCAGTCTGTTGAAGCGGATTTCCCTCCACATGAGAGGAAAGGATTGCAAGGTTTGTTCCCTTCCGCAATTTTCTCGATGCAGTCCATATTCTTGTTCTCCCCGTCCTCACGTACTTTTAGGAAAAAAGTTTCTTCCGTCAATACAGTTATAAACATAAGGAGTTCTCTCAAGTTAAATATATAGTACATACACAAACAGTACACGCTGTGTGCGAAATGGTGTTGTTTTCGTCCCATTCCTGTAAAGTTGCTACAATATTTCATGTTCAAATGGAAACTCTGAGTTACCCTCATATGGGATTGATCTTGGATTTTTTTTATTTTCAAATACGATGCAGCCTGCCTGGTTTTATTTTACCGTGAACTGCGTTTTCACTAACATATAGGGGTAGAACAAAACCATCGCGCACCGCTTCAGAGGCCAATTTGAGAATTCAAATATTCGAAGAAGAGAAACATGCACTTACTTTTCTACAAGGCTGTCTCGCTCTCTGATGGTTAGCTAATCGAATTCCCATCATATTCCAAATTTCATAATATTTGGTGCAAGACTTTACCCATCCTCTAAAGGCAACACCCACTTGGAAATTCAAGTCTGAGATTACTAAAATTTCGAAGCCATAGCAGTAGTGCTGCGTATCCTGTGAGAACTGCTCCGCCCAAAGCCATCATCGCTACCATCATATAACAAACTAGCTGTGTATATTCCCATGAGTAGTAGGGGATCGGTCGTTCGCTCCTACTCTGCTTCCCTGAGACAAAACCCACTTTCCACACTCATTTCCATCCATCATACTTGGCCATAACCACCCAAGTAGAGCATCCTCTTCCAGAGGATAAATCTATGATAAAGTTCACCCAATAATGTTTTTTAATTGTAGGCTTGAACAAAATTAAACAATGACAACAGTGTGTACGTGCACATCATGGTCGGGAAGTGGCAGTTGCGTGTCGCACACTGTCATTACTTGCTCAGTTCGTGCCCGTTTCTTCTTGTGATATCACTGAGAAATGCTACTGCTTGCCCTTTTAGACTAAATATAAAACTCAATCTGAGGTGGGAATAATAGACATACTGTTGACGATTAGACGATACACCTGGAATCGGTACATTTGTATGCACACGTAAATGTCAGTGACGCTTGCACATTTTCCGCGCTAACAACAATCTATCCATGACCATTTCATCCCGCAAGTTTCACAAGCAACAGGCAATCTCCAACCACTTCATTTTTTCGTACGGCTTCGAAACAACTTCAGTTGAACAAAGGATCTGGGAGGGGAATGAGTGTCAGAGATCGCTTTGTGAGAAGCGTACATTGAACAATTTTGGAAGAAATGACATTGAACTTAAACATTGTCGCAGCCATTCAAGACGATTTTCCTTCCAAAAACACCAGAATTCTTCTTGTCACGGACAGATTGTTTTCGCTGTTGTTCCCAACGATTCCTTTTGCGAGTCGGAATTCTTGATTACTTCCGCCAGTTTCTGCAAAAATTGTTAGCGTGATCAGTTGTGGCCACAATCAATGTCTTAAGACTCCAAACACCTCTGTTTTCGTAGTTCCAGCTTGTTTTTATCTCATGTTACACGTATGACTTCTTTGACATGAAATAGGCACCTTGTGAAGCGTTCAGATAGAGGCTGACAATTTTTTGTCGCGTTATCTATGTCATTTCTGGTCGCTAGACTCACGGTAACGACGGGAGATCAGATAGCAATGCGAGGAACGAAGCCGCTGAGAGCTTTTTCTTTCGTCATCCTCACGTGCAACGCACTTCTAAGGAAGAATTGTGGAATGTTCACGGCAGTGGGAGCTGAAGCTTTAAATCAAAGCACTTGGGATCAAGTGTATCGTACTTGTTCCAGAGGAGATGGTGGACTGTCAGAGCGAGAAATGACAGGAAAATTCTTGGGGAATTTCTCATAGTTTTTTTTCCTTCCCATTCGATTCCGCGGACTTTTCATTGCTTGCAAAAAAAGACGTCCTTCCCTTCCTTTACAGTGGAAAGTGCACTATTCCGTGGCTTCGTAGTTTTCCTTTCCGTTTATACGTAACAGAAGTGATTTTCCGTGTTAAAACCAGCCTTGCTTGCAGATCCATTCGAGTTCGACCTCTACGAGGAACCAGCTAGCGATTCCGATGATGCATTCTCACGTATGGCTACATTGTGTGCTCGACTACAGAAGCGCGCTCCCTCGAGCAGGGACAGGAAAGCAGCCCCCCTGGTGTTCCGCTTATGTGATATGCTGAACTGATCTCGCTGGAAGCCGTGCCGAGTTCACGCCGGTCCTCTCGTAGATCGTTCACTGCTCGCCTCCCGCCCGCCTGACCAACGAACTCGGCGCTGGTTTCCTCCTCAGATTCCTAGTTAATTTTAGTTAGGAATCGCTGATATCTCACTCTTCTTCACCAGTTTTATTTGGAGATGTTTCGGCTGTTACCACTCAGTCTTTTTCTCAGTAAAGTAACAAGAGCGACAAATAAAGGTGCGAGTACTATGTGCGATCGTTGTGAATTCAAGCAGAAATTTTGAGATATGGATCATTTAAGACCGAGGAATTGTTTGTCCCTAAAGAAGGCGGGAAAAGCCAAATAAGGCTTGTCTATCCTCATTTTTGAATGATTATGCTGTCCGAAAGTAAAACGCTGGACACATGGGGAATATTGCACCAATTTTGAAAAAAAAGTAGCTATCTGGGTTTGATAGCTTCTTTTTCTTATACGGCTTTCCTTGCTGTGTAGAAACTGGACAATGGTCAGAGACAATCACTGAAAAAGGGATTTTACGGCACTTACTGAATTTAACAGTGTTAGCCTCGGACGTCGCAACAGAACTCCATAAGTGCAGTGCTGAATGAGAACGTATAATATAATATGATATAATATAATAGTAGGCCGTCAAGTATGAAATGTCTGATTTTGAATGAGAAGATTCCGAGGTTTTTTTCTCAAGCAAGATGTGGTACAAGGTATGTAACCAAATACGACCCTGTACTATCGGCACAGCCTTGCCATCTTAGCAGTGGCTTGACTGCGCCAACAGGTTAGAAGCGAGGAAAGCTAGTCGCAATCAAGTGGCGAAGAGCGTTTCCAACGTCATGTTGAAGATTGAACTTTTTTTCAGCGAGAAGTGCGCTAATACCTAATTGAGGTTGTGGTCAAGTAGAACAAGATTTGCCCAGTACAGTGAGTGGCAGACGGGTTCCAGCCCTGCTCTTCTGGCTTAAACAGCGTGGATCTGTGAAAAGTGGTAAAAAAAACTGGCGCCCATTTTCGATGGCCATTGTGAGGAAAATTCGTTTATCGAACTACTTTCGATTGTAGTATGTCCTTGAACACCCAAATATTATTGGATCCTCACCTTACTGCTGACCGTGACGATTCGATCCTTTCAGCAGGATTACCTCAGTTATTTGGTAGTTATTTGGTTTCATTGAGACCAGATATGTCTTCCTTGAGCCTGGGAAATCACTGATGACCAGTCATTCCAAGCAAAACGACTCTTCCAAACTTAGTAGAGGTCGCTTGCCTAGTTTTGATGGCCTTTCGAGCTTTAACTGAATGTCAGGATAGGTAGTTGTCGGTGGCGCTGTTTTTCATTGGCTCATTGCTCCACTTCGCAGGACTAAAACTCAAGCATAATGTCGTTCTAGAAAAAGCTCTTACAAAATTCTCGTAGAGGAAGATTAGAGCTTTCAAACCGTTTATGAGCTGTGGCTAGAAGGATACAAATACTAGGAGAAAAGTGCATTCAAAAAAAAAATCGCCAGGTCTTATGTTAACGCCTAATATTATTGGATCCTCATCTTCCTGATGCCGGTCTAGGTTGACTCCTATTCGCTTCCGCTAGAGCTTCCAGCTCATTGATATCCAAGTTCATCACAAGGCTCAATTCGCAGCTTCATATCACCTCAGCGGGACTTCCCATAATAACGCTGTTTAGTGTGCTTACTAGACAAATGTCCCTAAACACTTCGCTGATGTTTCCAACTTTATCTGCCCTGATGGCTCGAAGGCGGAACAAGTGATCCAAAATAACACGATTTTTGGTCTTTGAGTAGTTTCACAAAGAGTACTTTTAAACACTAATTCAAATGCTGATCAAAAATTTGATGGAAGAAGGACGTACATTTATAATGAGAAAAAAGATGAGATATGACCTTGTAAGGCTTCGAAGATAGCCACTGTCAAACTAACCGCTTATAAAATTCGACATTTCATAATTGACAACCTAACATCATACGATCGACAACAGTGAACAGAATAATAACAGAGCAGAAGCTGTGCATACGAAAATCTCCCGCAGTAAATATACATATTGGCTGGTGTCGCGTGCTGTACCAGATCAGTATTAACGGAAACGCGCAAGATGAGCTGGAAGTCCAGCTCAAAATTTGGGTTTTTTGTCAAGTTGCAGCGAATGACTATTTATGTCACACATCTAGCAGTATAATTAAGCACAGTATTTCGAGTTTTGCCGAAGTTGCTGATATGCCATTCTATTGCAATGGACCTAGCTAACTTAAGCAAACAATAACTGTTCATAACATACATATGTAACTACAGGGTCGGCCAAAAATACGGTGACAAAGAAAAAGGCAATCAGATGAAGATTTCGAAAGGGATTTGGAACATTGTTGCATGTTCACTAACTCCCAATGAATATAATACAAAAACACATCCAGGAACGCCCTGCAGGAATCAGACCCGGCGACATCAAATGAAGTCGAAGGCCTCGGCGCGCAAGTGGGTGGACAAAAATTTATTTCCTATTTTCCTAGAGATTCCCAACCCCTAGGGGGTTTTTAGCAAGCCTAGTCTCAGGTACCGTGAAAACCTACTGACACATTTGACTGAGTCCTGTGCAATTGAGTGGCCACTCGACAAAACCAGTAGGTCCTATAATTTATTGTTTCCCCAATTCTGAACCAGACGAAAGCTGACTTTCTGAGCACTGTTCTGGTAAAACGGCCGGAGACGACCTCCCAACCAAACACGACTTCGAGGCAAAGCGTGCTCATTCCAAAGAAAAACACGTCTTGTTACCGTATTTATGGCCCACCCTGTAAAGCCCTGAAACTTCTTTTTGTGCAATTCACATCCTGCAAGTGACAATGCTACAGGCCTACTATTCTTGATGTTATCCTTCTTCGAAATACAACTTCTGTTGTTTCATGTGAAAATCTCGATTTTGAGGGAGCTACGGTCGGGCAGTGAGACAAGCTATAATCTCCAAAGAATAATCGATAAAAACACTAAGTGCTCTTCTAGGAAAAGCAGTTGAAGTAGATCTGGCCGCACTTACTTGTCAGCTACGACCACACTAATTCTGGTAAAAATTTAACCAAATTCCCACAATCATCTCTAGCACCTATACACTGGTAATTGAACAAATATGAGGGCATACGCTTATGTGAGTGAAGTACGCGGAAAGCTACAAAGAGCTAGAGTCAAGTTCCTGCCGAAGTCAAGGCTTCACGCATCCACTCGGCATGACAATGTTTTGAATCCCGTTCCGAAAAACGTTTATAAACGTAAGACCATTTTGTAACAGTAGCGCTGGATTCAGCGTGTCGAGGAGATTTAGAATCTGCTAAAAGCCAGATACGAAAACATGGTGACACACTACCTCTAGTATCCGTGAAAAATTGCCAGACTACTTTACGGGTTACACCTGAAATTAAGCACCAAAGGAAACTCTATCCCTGAAGAATAGGAACGCTAGGGTTCTACGTTGGTTTCCAAACCTAAACTAGCTTCCCTTGCTGTATTGTTTCACAGCAAACTCGTGGCACGGCTCCTTCATTCCTAGGCTGCAGAACAAGTAAACTACTTAAGTGTGGTAATGTAATGTATCAGTCGAAGAAATGCGCTCTGGAGCGAACGTAGTGTAATTGCCATCTCTACACTGATGAACAGACAGATTTGTAGGGGCTCCATAGTTCAGAAAAAACACTAAAACACCAGGATAGGTGCATCGATCCGATCGAGGAAGGGTCCGCCGTGGTGAAAAAGTCAGGATACGGGTCTACGGATGGAGAATGGATCCGCCCTGGCTCAATATTGTGAAAAAAGGTGATTACTCGCACTACTTTTGTTACATTGAGTTGTACACAGATTTTAAAGACATCTGGAAGATGTGCAGAGTTGAGAGTGGCTGGTCATAACGGGTCCATGGGCGTTGAATGAATGCAGCGTAAAAAACAGTAGGCAGTATTATTGTATCTGAAAATACTTTACATGTAGATCTTTGACCAAGAATTTTCAAGAAGGTAAGGATCACGAGAAACGTGGTGGTCCCCAAAAATATTTAGTATTTAAGGGCAGCAACTTGCTGCTTTAATATACTAAATATTCCGGTGTTAGTAGGAGAGTTCTATCTTCCATATGATTAGGCAATTTTCAAAGCGAAAGTCTCTACGATTTCCTATCAATTTCTTCTGCAAAAGCAGAATATTCGGGCGCATCAGAGCGTACGGAACTCATTTCGCCCGAAACCACCCAAAACAAGCGCTTCCCACTTTCTGTAATTTAATTCTTACTGCTGGACTGTGACATCGGTAGCGGAGGTGTTTTTGGTCGCTATCTTACATTCGCCGCTGACCTAATTTCTGCGAATTGGGAAACTTACCTAGTTCGCACGAATGCAAGTCACACGCACGCCTCTCTTTCAGTAGTTCGCTAGTCCTTCTCTCCATTCTATGCACAAGCGCATTCCATTAATTGAAATCACACGAGTAATTTAATTCCATTAATATTTTACATGTAGATGTTTGACCAAGAGTTTTCCAGGAACTTCCGCCATGGATTGGGTCCCTTGCTCGCGTAAGGCGACCTTTACAGCAACGGTTTTATCCACAGTGTCGATTATTGCTGTGATCGTTGGACTGCCGATCATGCACATGCACATCCAGAGAGTCACCTCAGCCATGCTAAGAGAAGTGGAGCTGTGCAAGGTAAACACCTCCATAGCCTGTACTGTCACTGTAGCAGGCACAAAACCAAATCTGGTTCAGGGAGAGTCCCGAGATATCTGGAAGCAGATGTCGTTCTCCAGGCCAGGAGACATCCGCACAAAGCGACAGTCTTCCTATGGCAACTATGGGGCAATTCCTGCTGGCGCTTGTTGCGCCTGCACTCAGGGGCCGCCAGGTCCTCGTGGACCAGCTGGAGAAGATGGACAACCTGGTAAGGTGATAGCTATTCTGCATCTGTGTGAACCACATCACTCAGCTTTTCTTTTTCTCAGGGATGGATGGTTTCCCTGGCCGAGCTGGACTCAACGGACGGAACGGGAAGTATCTGCCGGCACCACCTCCTGGTACCAATGCATGTCAGAAGTGCCCTCCAGGCCCTCCAGGTCCTCCAGGACTGCCGGGGCCAAAAGGTTTAGCATTCCTTCTTTCTTTCATCACACTGCATTCCCCAGCTTAATTTCGAACCTATATAGGTCCACGTGGACAACAAGGAAAGCCCGGGACACCTGGAAGAGCGGGTGAAGATAACAGACCGGGTCCCCCAGGACCACCTGGAATTCGTGGGGAACCTGGGCCACCCGGCGACAAAGGACCAACGGGAGATCGCGGAAAGGTCCTCAATGGGGCTCCTCCTGGTCCGCCAGGCCCTGCCGGAAAGGTGTGTTATTCAGGCAAAAAGAAAATTGGTATGAAAGAAATTGCTTCAAATCTTCCTCAGGTTGGCCCTCGTGGTCCTCCTGGAAGCAAAGGTCATGACGGTAAGCCGGGCCTGCCGGGTAATCAAGGAATTCGCGGACCAGTTGGAACGAGAGGAGACGCTGGAAATCCAGGACTACCAGGACCTCAAGGACCGAAAGGAGAGCCAGGACTGCCAGGATCCTGCTCACATTGCGAAAATCGGGGTACCCAGACTTCTTCGCAGTCTCCACGAACCAAAACCAGGGAGGCATATCAGGAGAGCATTCCATCTAATCGTCAAGAGTTTCTGTGGATCCATTAGTAGTTCTGGGGGCATCCAAAACATAGTAAATCACTCTATGTTGTCTCCACTCCAAACAATCGTATCGTACATTTAGGTATATTTATCATTTACTTGCATACTATGTCTCCTCGATGTGTCGATATTAATGCAAGATTTGAAAGTCATTTTTCAGCTACATCCATGTTAGATGCGTGTGCATTCTTCATAATGTCAAGGTTACAATATTAGCACCTGATCACTTCTTGAAAAACAAAATTCAAAGGATCGAGGAAAAAAACTCGAGATGAAATGAACTGTTGCAACCAGCGGAAAATTTGCAAATGAATGGTTCCGGATACGTGACACTTCCCCCACTAATAATGTTCGAGGTAGACAGTCTTTTTATTACAGCTTATCAGCACTAAAATAAAGGCTCTGAGAGATCGCCATTAAGGGACCATCTATGCAAGTTTTTATTTCAGATCCTGAACTACCACGAAATCCTTAAGCTTTTGGAAACCATACCATCACATTGGAACAAATATGTATGCGGAGGCTAGGGTCGATATGGATATCCTTCCCATCCGTAACTTTGCTAGCGCAATAATTATAGAACAATTCTAAAAGTAACTGCTCAATAATCGACTAAATAGATACCTCTCTTTTGAAAATCGTATAATCGTAATTCAAACCATCGATAGTCAAGTTTCCCATCGAAACGAAGGATCGGAAGTCGGAAGCCTTTTGTAGAAACAAAAACAGTAAGTTGCATGAGTTGACATAACTCGGTTACCGAATTCCTCAAACACTGAGTAGTTGGGAGCTTGCACAACATCAGAGTTTCGGAGCTTTCGAAAGTCCACTTATGCTTGGTGATGAATCACAGCTTGTACTACAGAATATGTTTCACATTTCCAGTATACAGGATCAATGACAGTTTAGAGGCAGTGTCTCCTAAGGCACACAACAACGTTGAACCCCATTATCTAGGGAAGAAGAAGAACAGTAACACTACGTACATACAACTCTCTTGCGCATTGAAACTGACGACTCGTTAAATATGTCTCGACATAAAGAATTTAAGTCTACTCGTGGTAATGTTAGAATTTCCTTAACTGATTCACTGGAAATTTTCACGACTAGCTAAACAAGAAACTAAGAGGGAGTGAGGTGATCAATGAGTGAAAATAAGGAACATCGGCACACGTCAGGTTACGCAGCTACCGACGTGGCTCTGACGAGCTCGGTTGAGTTTATCAGATGGATTTTGTTGCTAAGTCTACGCAATGGGTGGCGGTCAACGACCACCAGGATCACCTGGACCAGATTCAGGACAACCAGGAAACTGAGGAATGGCTGGAGCACCAGGTCAGCCAGGCATCCAAAGACAAGGCAGCTGTGGAGTAACGGGACCTCCCGGACCACGTAAATTGGAGAGTATGGAAAGAGAAACCTTAGAAGTGTGGACAATTACCTCGACAGGGACATTTTTGAGGCCGAGATTAAATCTGCCCAAAACCATTTGTCAAATAAAGCCTTCGGAATTAATTAATTGTTGTGTGGGTTCTACAAGGTACGACGAACTTGAGATAATTCATGCGGAAAGATGTTCGCTAGTGGGGAATCTTGACCTCAGTTTTCAAGGCACCTATTTTTTCCAGTGATGAATTCAACATTTTGAGATCGAAAATACGTATCCCTTCTACATCCGGAAAATCACAATGTCGTACGGCTGAGTGCTTCCATAACGTGTTTCACTGAGGAACATAGTTTTGAAGATATTAGAGGAACGGAGAACGCAAGAAATAGTGCCGTGTTTGAAGAAGCAGGCGAAAAACGCAGATCATAGGCACAATCACCCAACTATGTATAGTGTCTTCGATCCGCCGTGTCCTCCCGCCGCACCGCTTTAGATCACACGGGGCGTTCTGCTGGCAATCGATACTCAGCCGGTTGGTGCGGGACGCCACGTGTGATCTCGCGCGGTGCGGCTGGAAGACACGGCGGATCGAAGGCACTGTATGTATCGTCATTTTTGAAACGGACTACATAAATGCTTCTTCTGTAACGTTGGTCTAATCTGCCCGCTTCTGAATACACATTTTTATTTCAAAGTATCACAGCAGTGAAAGAAGTACATGCGAGAATTTGTCGTTTAAAGGCAGTGTCACCTCGTTTCGTGAGCTGAAAATACCAACAGACTCTAGACCTCCTCGTTACGCTAATTCCAAAGATGTACGTCAAAGCTCACAAAAATGACGAAAACCCGTTTTCGGAGGATCCGAAAGTGCAGTTCACGGACTACCTGGGCGGAGCGGCTGCCCGCCACGTCTGCAGCGTTGGCCAACACTTCTAGACGTTTGCGATCGATGAGATCAATGGCTTCACGCGTCCACTCGGCTCGACAAACTGTTACAAATCCCGTCTCGAAAAACATTTAAAAGTAGGGGTTAAAGACCTTTTTGTAACATTTTAGGTATATCGTTGGACTCAGCGTGTCGAGGAGATTCAGAATCTGGTAGAAGCTCAGACACGAAAACGAGGTGAAACACTGCTTTTAACAACAACATTTCCCGTCTAAATCGTGCAAGGGCTGTTCTGGAGCCAGAGCGCTACAAGCACGAAATGTAGGATTTAACTTGTGATTCGCTCTCGAATTGTGATTGTTCTGGCGATCTATCTGATTCAGATTTCAGCTGTAAAAAATGTGAGCACGGGCTTTTTTTGTCGTGCACAATCCTAAAAGTACACCATTACTTCAGGAACTGATGATAAGAATTCTTGAAGCCTACTCTAGGTGCTGTCTGAGTACATCAGCCTAACAAGTATCTTGTTTTCCAGAATGTTGCACAATCAAAATTCAGTGATAATTTTGACGTTGTTGCTCTTGCATGGAATCCACTCAATAACTTAGTGACAGAGTTCGACAAGTGTAGAAGTCCGAGGGAACCACCGAATAGAACACAGAGATCTTCAAGCGTATTCCATTCCTTGGTGCGTGAAGAAACTATACATACAGGGGACGTCGATCACGATCAGTACTCCCGCGTAATGGCGCGCCGCACCACCCACGCGGCACGGCGGGCTGGCTGGGTGCTGCGGCTGGTGGATGTTGGGGGATCTTCAGCTTTTCTTTAGTTTCTGCGAGAATTTCACCCATTTTTGGGCCTTCTTGGTAACTGTTTGAGATAGAGTGGCGCTGTGGGCAATCGCACACTTCTTCGGATGTTCCTGGGTTGATTTGGTTGGTTGATGTGCTGTCTCTGTCACTTCTATAAAAACGAGCAAACTAACCTTCTTATGCCACGCGGGACTTTCTACAGAGCAGCACAAAGATAGCAACGAATGATCGACACGACTGGGATGTTAAGCAACGAATGATCGACACGACTGGGATGTTAACCCGCAGCGAAAGACCTCAAACTTGGGTAATTAAACCTTTATTAAAACATTTAAACACGAACAATACGAATCGACAACGATATAAACAAACAAGTAGAAAGTACAAAGATACATTAGTGCATGACCACAAAACAGCAGTGAATAGTTTCTTCATCTGAAGGAGAGTGTGATCCAAAAAAGGTAGGTGAAGTCCAAACGAGTGTCGTGGCCTCGGCGATTGTGGAGTTTAAATACTTTAGATTCGCGCGCGGTTCTCTTTGGCGCGTTGATTTGAATTTGATTTTATTGATGGTTTTTGATCTGCGCGCGGCGCCTAAGGTGCTGATGGTCAAGTCAGCACACTGGGGCCCCGGGAAGGTGGAGATGTGTGTGTCGAGTGAGAGCGTGTGATCAGAGTAATTTGTTTTGTCTATGTATCGTGTGGATTGTCGAAGTTATAGCGAAAAGTATAGAAACCTAAGCCCGTGGAGTTGCTGAGAAGTATTCCCAACTTGCGATTACTTCTCGGCAACGCCTCTTCTCCTCCGGCAGGAGGCAGAGTGCTGTGTGGTGGTCTTCACTGTTACAGTACTTGCAATGCGTTTGTTGCGGACACGGTGAAGGACATAGCTTAAGACATTTCTTACATAAAGCCGCATTCTCTACAATCTGAATGCGGTCTTCTACCTTCAAAACTCTGAAACACGAATCTGATGTGTGCTCACCTACAGAACAGCAAAATGAACACCCTAAGTTTGCGTCTTCACGCCTAAACAACAGCGTTTTCCTTCGAGTGAATATCCGATCATTAATCGCTTCCAACTCCTTTAGCCTGCGCCTTGCATTCGCAACGTTAAAAGGCTCAGATCCAACTGTTTCCGATGTGGTTGGTGTCTGCTCGTGGTATGTCCACTCCGTGATGCCATCTTGCTGCGGTTGCGCGGCTATGTCCTTGACCTGGACTAACGTCCTCAACTGTGCTTGAAAGAGCTTTTCTGCGTCCTCCTGCTGCTGACGGGCTATGCGGGCAAGTGTGGCTTGTGTGGAGTTCATGAAAGCATTCAGCTGCTCTTGGACTTGGTCGAGCCTGCTGTTCACGGTCGTGTAATCGCAACTGGATTGGCGTGCCTCCAAGAGATGCTCCATGTGTGTAAGTTTATCCAGAAGCGCGCTGTCTGGTCCAATGTCCACGTAGTAGTCGACCTTCAGCTTCTGAGTCTCGGCAAGAAGTTGATCGATGTGTTCGATCTCGCGTTGGAGGATCTCTGTGTTCACGGCATGACTATTCGGTCTCTGTGCCGACCTCTCCTTTTCCTCGAACTTGGTTCTGCGAGACTGCTTTGCTGCGCCGGCTTCGATCAAAAGACGGTAAATCTCCCACAGTATATGGCCGAAATGAAGATCTGCGAGCATCCTCTGCTTGGTGACGTTCAACGAGACGACCGTTTCCGAGATGGTTTCGTGAATGCGCTTGAGTTGAGAGTCGTGGGGATTGTTGGCTAGCCACTGTCGCACGCTGTTGTAATTGTCTTCCGCTGACTGCACGTGGGCAATGTTCTCTGTGATATCATCGTAGATGCGCTCTAGACGACGTTGAAGTTCGCGTTCTTCAAACAATGCTTTTACGGCGCCGTTTAGCGACTGAAGAAACTGCGTTGCGGCCTCGGATGTGTGCATCCTAGAATGACAAACTTGTTTTTCTTCTAGTTGAGAACAAATAACTGTGTAGATCTCATACTCGTTGTCGTTATAGGGACAATAGCCTTGGCTGGGTCTTCTGCGAAAGTTATACCGTAAATTTTCAGGTGCCCCTGACTTAGTACGAGATCTGGTTGGTGAACTTTCGAGCGTATTTCCTACTACTGGGAGGTAATCAGGTGTGTGTAGCTCGTTTCCCCTAGACGCTTCGCTGTCATCTTTCCTAGCGAGGGGTCGTACTTCCGAACTACTCTGCGGAGAGTGGTTTGGTGGTCCTGGATACGCTGGATTTGGAAGAGCTATGTCTTGGCTCCCATCAGATATTTCAAGAGGAACAAGTATGTTAACTGGCCTTTTCAGAACAGTTTTGTTCGCTAGCGTGACTTCTACGTGTCGTATTGCACCCTCTCGCGCCTGTGGGATTGCCGTGATACGTCCTAGTTTCCACTTATTTCTTGGTTGGAGGGGTTCTTGTAGTAGAATTATCTGTCCCAGCTTGGGAATAAGAGGAGTACTACGACCTTGATTCAGGTATTTTTGGTGCTGTTCGCGCAGGGAAGTGAGGTAACTATCGTTCCATGCTTTCCAGAACTTATTGACGATTTCACATGATTTTTTCAGTGCTGATACCGCTTCAGAACGCGTCCTTATTTGCGCCGTTTCTGCGGGAGTGTTATAGTCTGGATCTTGAGTATCGACTCTTTCGGTAGCGATTTCGTGAGTTAGCGTGAGGTGGTTTTGCAGAAAATCTATTGGTCTCAGCGGAACGATGTCGCGAAGGTCATCTTCTTGATATGTTAGGGGCCTGGAATTCAAACAACCCTCGACTTCGGTCAGAATCGTTGAAAGAGTATCTTCGTCGACAGATTTTTTCCCTAAGGCTTTTTGCATCGAGCGCTTGATATCTTTTATCAGTCTTTCGTAAAATCCCCCTTGCCATGGGGCGTAAGGGGTGATCGTGTGCCAGTGTATGTGCGTCTTCGCCATGAACGATTCTATTTCTTCATCTGGCTCAGTTGGGGTTTCATTGATTATGTGTCCTGCCAGAATGAATGTGGGGGCGTTATCGCTTGTTATTGACTTTGGAACGCCTCTTCGAGCAATGAATCTGCGTATGGCATTCAGAAATGAGCCTACTGACGCGTCTTTCATCAGCTCGAGGTGTATCATTCTTGTCGTCATACATGTGAATATGCATCCGTAGGTTTTTCTTTGGGGTTCCCCTGCGCATTTTGTTTTCAGCGGTCCGAACAAGTCAAGGCCGATGTGACAAAACGGCCTAGCTTGAACGACTCGAGTATGGGGTAGATCTGCCATGGGTGGATATCGAAACGGTAGATTGTTGAAGCGTTGGCATGGCACACATTTTCTGAGCATCGTCTTCACTTGTTGCCTCAATTTTGGTATCCAGAATTTTCTGCGCACCTCAGCCATTGTGTGGGACGTTGACCTGTGAAGTTGCCCATGTGCTTGTAAAATGATCAGCTGTGCGAGATGGGAATTGGGAGCTATGAAGACTGGGTTTTTTGCACCAAATGGCAAGAAGCTTTTCCCGAGTCTTCCCCAACATCTCCATATGCCATCCTCGTCCTGTTTCAGATTTAATTTCCTGTATGTGGCTGATGCGATGGTTTCTTTATGTTGGGATTGGTGTAGTAGCGTGATAGCATGCTGAGCGTTTCGCATATCCGTCGCTGTGATCGCTCCCTCTGTGGGTTCTCCGAATTTTGCTACTTTCTTCGAGATTTTCTGCTTCGTTTCCGGAGGCAAATTTCGTGAAGTTTTGTGTATGAACTTCAGTGCCCAGGCCATTCTTCGCTTTGCGGACGTTAGTGAGCCACATTTTTCTAGCGGAGGTGTGGTCGCGCTTACGAGGGCTACCTGAAGTGATTCCGCGGTTTCGTTACTCAGAGGAAAGATTTTTGTTTCTAATGGCCACTTGTTTTCCTCACGTTGAATGAATTCAGGGCCTTCCCACCAAAAGTGGTTCTTGAATTCTTCTAAAGAGAGGCCTCTGGTGGCGCAATCTGCTGGGTTTTCCCTTGTATTGACGTAACCAAGTTTGACTTTGAGTCCATGATTACTCAATTCTTTTGCGATGTTGTAGACTTCTTTTACTCGATTCGAAACAAGCACGCCTTTTTCTTTCGCTGTTTCTTTATTTTTCACCCAGTTCAGAGTGATTTCCGAATCTGTGAATAGGTAAATGTTGCTGATTGTGACGATCTTTTTGAGCTCCGTATACGTTGTTCGGGCAAGTCTTGCCCCGATCGTCAACGCGTTCATCTCCAATTTTGGGATGGTGTGCGCTCCTTTGATTGAAGGTAGTTTTGTTTTCGCAATCAGCAACTGTTGGACTCCGTTGTTTCCAATGTATATGCAAGCAGCTGTGGCCATTGTGCTTGCATCCGTGAATATGAAAAGGTTTTGTTCCGAGTATTTCTTTACTAACTTCCTTGGTAACTCTTTCTGGAAGCCTGCGATGGAGTCACGGAGTTTTTTCCACTGTTCGGCGTCTTCTTCACGTAGCGGCTGGTCCCAGTTGTAGCCTTTCTTCCATAGGCTTTGGAAGAACACTTTATTCCTGATGGTGAGCGGTGTCAGCCAGCCCAGTGGATCGAAAATTGATGCATTTATGTGTAGAACGTTCCGTTTGGTAATCTTTTTCACTGAACGTATTGTGCACTTGATACTGAGTGTATCTGTATTTGCCTTCCATCCAATACCTAGAACCTTGACTTGGAGAGAGCTTGAGCGGTCCTTTTCGTCAAAATGGTTCCTGACGGTCTCATCACTAGATGTAAATTCCCGCATGTTCATCTTCAATGAATTGAATATCTCCTTCGTTTCTTTGTACTGCTTCATCGCTTCTTCTCTTGATTCAGCCGTCATCACAAGATTATCAACATAGAGATTATCCTTGAGTTGCTCTGCAATTATGCTGTTGAATGGCGGTGACTCAAGGTGGAAGTGTATTGTAGCTGCGAGCAGGAATGGTGACGAATTCAACCCGAAAGTGACTCTTGTGAAGCGGTATAAAACTAGGTTGTTTTCATTTGGAGGTTGAGTTAAGTCACGGACCCACAGGAATCTTGTGGCGTCTCTATCGTCCTCGTGTAAGCGGACTTGAAGGAAGGCCTTTTCGATGTCGGCAGTAGTCGCTATAGTACCGATGCGGAATCTCATCAGTACTCCGCAAATGTTCGGTAGCATGAGAGGTCCTTGATGAAGGACATCATTGAGAGCTGGTCGACCCTTTTGGTGCGCCGATGCATCGAAAACAATGCGTTTCGGAGTGGTTTTCTTCTCCGGAGTGTATACTACGTGGTAGGAGAGATAGTGGATCGTTTTCCCCTTGGTGGAGAGTCTGTCGGTTCGTGGTATCTCCTCGATAATACCTTGCTGAAGTTGCTCGCGGAACGTGTTTCCTATTTCTGCCAATTGCTCAGGTGGATATTGCTTCAACAAACTGCGGAGACGTGCTATCGCCATTTCTTTATTTTCTGGGAGTGTGTTGAAGTTCTCTTTCCAAGGCAACCTTACGTAGTAACCGTCGGATTTCTTGACAACGGTTTCCTTGAAGTGTTTGAGAACTTTTTCGTCGAGCATTCTCTTCTCATCCTTCTCGGGTCCTGTGTATTCGTTCGTCCCCGAGGATTCGATAGACCAGTACCGGTCCCATGTGTCGGTATCGTTTTGAGTGAGCATCGTCTGTTGTGGTGCTGGAGTTTGGGCTTCTACATTTGATATTCGTCCAGACACCATACAACCAAATTTGGTAGTGATGAGGTGTAGTCCGGATGGAAGCTTGCAATTCTTTCCCTCTACTAGCTCCCAAAGGTGATCACAACCAATCAGTAGTTGTGGGGATTCATTATCTGCACCGTTTGCTAAGACTAGGTGATTTTGATTCACATAGTCCCAGTCTTCTTTGGTGAGATGTGTTTTTGAAGTTGTGCTTGTGATTATGGTCGAGTCGAACACTTCGTAGTTGTGAGTTCCTCCTTCTTTGTCGAGGAGTGTCACCTTCACTATCCTGTGTTCTTTGTCCAGAGCAGTGTTTGAGCCAAACGTTTTTAGTCGAAGCTTTGCTGTTCCCGTGATTGGTAGGTTCAGATCATTGACCAATTTTTCGTCAATGAACGACAACTCTGATCCAGTGTCCATCAGAACTTTCACCTGCTTTGGACCTCCTGGACTTTGAATAGTTGCTGTACCCGTGAGTAGTAATGTTTTTGGTGAGTGATTTGTATTTGCTATATGGTTAACATTACTATCCAGGGTCTCTGGTTGTTGCTCCTCCTCCGAGGTTACGATGTTTTGGGATGCCTGTCGAGGTGTGTTTTGCCACGTGCCTCTGAACCTGGCTTGTCCCGTGGTTGGTTGAAGTCTGGGTTGCGGTTGGGTATGTGTTTGTTGCGGCCTTGACTGTTCCCGCGGAACAAAGGCTCTGGACTGGGTTTGCTGAGTGGATGGGATCGTGCCTGCTTGGCTGCTTCGACATGGGTAAGAGGAATGGTGTTTTTGATTACATCTGCGGCATCCCTCGCTCCTACAGTCGGTCACTCTGTGGTTGGCTCTGCCACAGTTGATACACAACTGATTCCTAGCGAGGAATGCTTTCCTCTCAGACTCTGGTACTTTCCTGCATTCTGCTGAACGATGTGACGTCCCTTTGCAGTAGATGCATTGGGATGTCGGACGCCCTGTACTCATCTTTGATTGAGATGGTGGTGGTGGTGGTAATTGTGGCTTCTGGTTTAGTGCTTCTTGGGCTCGTTCCACTTTGTTCCTGACTTCCAGTATCTCGGACAAGTGAGTGTAGAGCTTTGACCACGTCCATTCGGACATGTCAGTGAGGGACTCGCGCCTTTCCAGCGCTTTTGTTTGAGTATGGGAGTCGAATTTTCGCAACACTGAGTTGAGAAATAGCTTTGTGTTTGTGTTCTCACCTTTGCTGGATAACTGCTGCACTATCGCAGCTATGTGGTCCAACAAGGCAATTTGTTGTCTCGTTGAGGGCCCGCTGGCTTTGCACCTTTCAAACTCTGTGAGCAGCTCTTCTACTATTGAGCTGTCGCGACCGTACTTTTGTTTGAGTGCATTTACTACAATGTTGTAGTTCTCCTCAATGATTTGGTATCTCCCTGCTACTTGCCTGGCTTCGCCAGTCAATGCCTGCAGTAAGTAGTTGTACTTCATCATTGAGGAGATGGGCTGCTCATCAATATTCGTCTTGAAAAGTGCCCAGAACATGTCCCATTCTTGGCGCTTTCCAGAGAACTTGGGCAGAGTTAGGCGGGGTAGGACAGTCTGCATGAAAGTGGAAGATGTGGACACAGGGGTTGCTTCTCCTGATGGACGATCACGCATGCGCCGTTCATCCTCTCGTTCTCTTTCTCTCTGCTGCTGGATTGATACGAGGCATTCAATTCGCATGTTGATCTCTGCTACCTTTTCTCGCAGCCTTTCCTGGACTGTTTTTGCTTTTGTCTCTAGATCCCATGCTGCTTCTAGGTACTCATCATGCGAAGCTTGCTCGCTTTGCTGTTGTTCCATTGTAAGCGCTTCGAACGTCTGGTCGAACGCTTCAGCTAGTGAGTGCAGAGTGGTGAGTTCTTCAGTGAGGGTGTTTAGGCGCTCGGTGAAGAGTACCCTTTTTAGTTTTAGATGGTCAATTGTTTCGTTTCCATTTTGGAGTGTGGGTATCTCCCAAGCTAGGAGTGGCTCTGTGTCTCTGACCCGTTCTTCTAACACCTTCCCCATTTTAGTGAGTCTTCCTTTTAGTGCTTTTAGTGTTGGGGCCATTTTGATGACAACAAGTGTGAGTTGTACACGGTTTGAGGTCTACTAGGGTTAGAGGCTTACTGGATCCAAACACACAATTACCTACGTTGATCCCTTTGCTGTGCAATCGATGTGCGCGTACTTGACTTGGGTTCAGCCGGGTGTGGGACTAAATGGACACAATGGTGTTGTAGTATTAGTGCGCTGGCAAGTGTATGCTACCTTATTGTGTTGGCGTGGGTGATGTGTTGTTGTGTTGATTTTTTGTTGAAGTTAACAACAACTGCAACAAAAACGTAAAAAAGAAAAAAATGTAAAAGGAAGGTAACAATTCAACGGAAAAAGGAAGTGTGTAAAAAGGGAGTGTGTATGTCTGTAAAACGAGAACACTTTGGTAGCTTCCGTACCTTGTACCTTTTTGTGCTTTACTCGACTCCAAACGAGATGCTTCGACGTGCCGTTTGTGCGCGGATAAATTTGTGCTTCCAACAACCGACTGTTTTGTGTAGAGTAACGATGAATGTTGATCACACCTTCAAAAGGGAAAATGGATCGATGTAGGTAGTGTGTACCCTTGTGTAAAAAAGTCGATAGCTATAGTGTATCGATTAGCTTTGTCTGTATCCAAAAGTCGGCCCAGTTAAAAATTGGCCGATGCACCAGTTTTGTGCTGTCTCTGTCACTTCTATAAAAACGAGCAAACTAACCTTCTTATGCCACGCGGGACTTTCTACAGAGCAGCACAAAGATAGCAACGAATGATCGACACGACTGGGATGTTAAGCAACGAATGATCGACACGACTGGGATGTTAACCCGCAGCGAAAGACCTCAAACTTGGGTAATTAAACCTTTATTAAAACATTTAAACACGAACAATACGAATCGACAACGATATAAACAAACAAGTAGAAAGTACAAAGATACATTAGTGCATGACCACAAAACAGCAGTGAATAGTTTCTTCATCTGAAGGAGAGTGTGATCCAAAAAAGGTAGGTGAAGTCCAAACGAGTGTCGTGGCCTCGGCGATTGTGGAGTTTAAATACTTTAGATTCGCGCGCGGTTCTCTTTGGCGCGTTGATTTGAATTTGATTTTATTGATGGTTTTTGATCTGCGCGCGGCGCCTAAGGTGCTGATGGTCAAGTCAGCACAGTTGAACTTTCACAGGTGCTTGAGCAAGAACTTCTACCTGACGTCAGTAACTTCGACAAAGTACGCATGATGCAATGTCTTCACACGATTGACCTAAAAATCATCGTGAATATTGGAAAGCTAGTCATCAACTACAGTGAAGACCGCAAATTATGCGATACAACAGCTTTCTAATAAGCAATGAGAAAAAGCCTCTTCGTAGGAAACAAACTGTAAGACGATATCTTTCTCAAACTCAAATATTAGAACTGAATCGGCACCACAAATGAGTGAAATTGTCGCAGAAACTAGAGAAAAGCTGAAAATCTCCGCAACATCGATCAATAGCAGCATCCAGCTAGCCCATCGCGCCGCGTGGGTGATGCGCCGCGCCATTCCGCGGGATACTGGTCATGATTGGCGTCCCCTGTATACTCGCGGTCATTCTGATTCAAGGCTGTTTTCTTTTCGGCCATATCACTATGTCTCCACGCATCCCTAGTGCAAGCTGGTACAAGAGCGGCTGCGTAGCGCGGCTGCCCGATAACTGCTTCATTCATGCTCTGAATGAAACATTTGCAGGCCGGTAACAGTTCAAAACACTGGTGATTGAAACCATTCCAGGCTTACACAAGCTTAAAGGCACTGTGTCACTTTGTTTTCGTGTTTGAGATTTCAGCGAATTCTAAATCTCCTCGAAGCGCTAAACCCAGCGATATATCTGAAATGTTACAAAACTTTCCTCAAACCCGCTTTTCAAACGTTTTTTTTTCTCGGGACAGTTTGTCGAGCCGAGTGGACGCGTGAAGCCGTTGATCTCATCGATCGGACACGTCTAGGCGTGTTGGCCAACGCTGCAGACGTGGCGGGCAGCCAGCACATTCACGGACCGCTCCGCCCAGGTGGTCCGTGAACTGCACCTTCGGACCCTCCAAAAACGGGGTTTTCGTCTTTTTTATGAGCTTCGACGTACATATTTGGAACTAGCATGACGAGGAGGTTTAGAGTCTATTGGCATTTTCAGCTCACGAAACGAGATGACACACTGCCTTTAAGCCTAAGCTAAGCCTAAGCCCAATCTTATGCTTAAAGGCAGTGTGTCACCTCGTTCCATTGCTTGTAGATATCAACAGAGTATAGACCTGTTCGTCACTGAGTTCAATGATGTACGATAAAACGCATAAAATTGTAATGTAACGCATAAAACCCCGTTTTCGGAGGGCCCGAACTTGTAGTCCGATCGATAAGATCAACGGCTTCCCACATCCACTTGAAGCAACAAACTGTTCCAAATCCCATCCCGAAAAACGTTAATAAAACGGCTTACAGCCCGTTTTGCAATAAGTTATGTATACCGCTAGATTCACCGCCTCGAGAAGATCCAGAATCCGCTGAAACCCCAAGCACGAAAACGAGGTGACACACTGCCTTTAAGCATGAGTATAAGCCTAAGCCTAAGGCTTAGGCCTAGGCTTCACAGGAGTGGCCACCCGCAACTCCATATTCACCCCTGTGCTCCCCCACGTCATTATCTCTAACAATAAGATCACTGATTAACATGTTAGACATAACTGCGTATCACGGTCTAACGTTGTCTTCACTCATTTCTAACATGTCGACCCATGATCTGCTTGCTGGAGATAACAACGTGGAACGACGTGGAGGATTCTAAGCGTCGCGGAGTTCCTTCTCTCCTGATCTACAGGACTGTATGCTCGTAGGAGTTTAAATCCTTAAAGGCAGGGGTCCACCTCATTTTCGTAGTTCAGCTAACAGCAGATTCTGGGGAAAGGGACCATTTGCACCCAGCCGATTAGGGGCGGGGTCATCGGCTGGAGGTATAGCGCCGCCATTGGTCGGCTATTTGCAGCCGTATGCTGCGATGCGGCTCCTGCGTCGCGGTCGGCGCGGCGAGGCGCGAAAATCCGTACGAGTTGTGCGTCACTCGTTCAAAGGAGCCGCGCTCCGCCAGAGAACACGCAACACGCACAAAAGTGTACGGGGAAGTGAATAGGAATAGGATTCGGCCTAAAATCGCCTGAGGATATCAGTTTTCACGGTTTTAAGGATGGTTGCTGCACTTTTTCATTTGTTTTTGACTTTCCAATGTTGTTTCTATTTGCTGTCAATGTTTTTATGGTCTTTTACTCCGTTCATTCTCACCATTTTCGACGTTTTGTCAATGATTTCACTGTTTTCTCTTTCGTTTCGTATATTCTTTCGTTATTCATAATTGATGTCGATTTTTTTTTCAGGTAGGCACCCTACCAGGCGTCCATGCATCCACGCGCTTCTTTCCTGCTATTACAGGTTAGCATTTCCTTCCTTTTGGTGAATTTTTGTTCCTGTTTATTCAAATTCTCTTATTTCTGCGCTTTTAAGTTGTTTAGTTGCATTAGATTACGTTAACAACTTTATATTTTGGGGTTTTATTCATGTAATTGTTTGTTATCTTATTGGTTGTTATTTCTGCCTCTGTCTTCATTGATATTTCATTGATAATGTCATTTTCCAGGTGTTCCGGACGGATCGACGTTGTGGTTTCTTCCTGGTGCCCTCCTTCAGCATTGTAATGGACAGGTACAGTGGACGTCAATGGCGGTGGCCCATCTGCGGCCTCAAGAAGCACGCCGCGCAACCGCGCCGCCAGCGTCGTAAACGATATTTTCTGCAGCTGTTATGCTATATCTAGAGCTTTTCTGCCCGATTTTACTGATTTTTGACCAAATCGGGAAGACAGCGACTTGAAATAGCATTCCGATAGCGGACGCCAATGGTCACTGCGCGCGCGGCGCGGTTGCGCTGCGTCCTTCTCGAGGCCGCAGATGGGCCACCGCCATTGCCGTCCACTGTATGTTCTTTTTCAGCATTTTTGTATGGTGTCCTCTTGTTTTATTTATTTTGTTCATCATATTATTCTTTTTTTTTCGTTTGTGTTTGTTGTGGTTTAGCTTAGGCTTGGCTTAGGCTTAGCTTAGGCTTAGGCTTAGGCTTAGGCTTAGCTTAGGCTTAGGCTTAGGCTTGGCTTAGGCTTAGCTTAGGCTTAGGCTTAGGCTTAGGCTTAGCTTAGGCTTAGGCTTAGGCTTAGCTTAGGCTCAGTTTAGGTTGTTTTTTTTAGTATTGTTGGCTTTCAGTTTAGGTTGACCGCCTAGTGGAGGACTTCCCAGGCATCATGCGGCGGAGACGGACGGGGACGGGCGAGGACACGCAGTGGAAAGAAGATGGAACGATGGATGGTGATCTCTTTTATTTTCTATTGTTTTAATAAAATGCTTTTTCCGGGGGGCATTTGCCCCATTGTTTTTTTTTTGACTCGGCGGGTGGTTACCCGGGACCACTTCGCCGAGTTTCTGAATAAAGTTTTTGATTGAATTGTTGATTCTGAATAAATTCAAAATGCGATCGCAATGGTGATGAAAGTTTATCAAATATGGTAGCTACTATATTATATACTCTATATACATGCACTCAAATAACTTTGCTGGAGGTGAAGCGGGCCATCTTTCTGCAGAATGTAGAGATGACCCTGGTAGAGACCGGACGTCGGCCTAGGGGTTCTCGGTATTGGTTCATGCATCGGTCGATCTTCTCCCTCCGCTCGATGTCCCTCTTGCGGAGTTTCCGATATATGCCCTGGAAAGATCTCTGAGTTGGACTTGGTACTTTGTGGATCTTCTTGGACGTTACCTTCTGTAAGTTCCGAAGGGTACACATAGCCCGGTTGTCGGATCCTCTAATGCACTCGATAGTCTTTCTAACTGGTGCATACTTCTCCCGCACTAGAAGTTGGAGCACTCTAAATATAACTCTAAACTCTCTCTACTCTAAACAACGATGTGGAAGCATGCACGGGTCTGACAGGAACTCGTCTTCGACCACCTAGAAAAGCGGAGGTTCTTCTTCTTCTTGGATCTGAAGGCTTGCTATTTCGATTTACTCACATCGACTTGCACATGAGAGCCTCCTACTGCACATCGGACACAACGGTATACCTTGGATTGCTGTTTCTTCTTATGGAATGCGAAGGAATAGCAGCGACTTTGGCCTGGAATGGTATATACTAGCACTGGGTGCTTCCCTTGCTTACTTACCTGCCATTTCCCTTTGTATGTTGTTGGAAGTCTATCTGAAAGGCTAGGAGACACGACCGCGGTACTAGGTTGAGGTGGGGAGCGGCTAGTGCTTGATAAACTGATGCTTGAAGCTAAGGATGGAGGCGCTGTTGGAGCTTGGGAAGCAGGCGCTGGTGAATACCGCGGAGAAGCCGCAGGAATGGTCTCGGTAATGCTGGACGACAACGCAGAATCTACATAAAAGCTTGAAGACGCAGAGGAATCACAAAAGCTTGAAGACGCAGAGGATTGCTCAATGAAGCTTGTTGATGCTTGCGAGCATGGAGACGCGGAACACTGATATGATGATGGAGGAGTAGCGGCGGACAAGAGGCAAGGATTTACGAAACGTGGCGGAAGACGTGGCGAAGCAGTGGGCACCGATACAACGCGAGATGAAGCTTGTGACTGCGCTAAAATTTGCTGCGTTAGTGGAGATTGCGCAACAAAACGCGGTGCAGGCGCTAGCAATGAAACGAAGCGAGTTGGTGCTCGGGTTTGAGCTAGAAGCCGCTGTGTTAGTGGGGACTGCGCGACAAAACGAGGTAAGGCTCTGGGGTTGCGCTGGGGTTGCGGTGCAGCTTGAGCAACAAGGCGAACTTGCGCAGGAGATGTAACAATTAAATTGTTAGGGGTATAGGAGGAGGGAGTAATGACGAGTAGTCTTTGGTTAGGATTGAAAGAAGCATTGTTATAAGACATGGTGATGTTAGTGTAAAAGACGATTGACCTACCTTTTATATATCTACAAGCAAAGGTGTCAAAGGCGTCCTCGTGAATTTAGCACCTTGTTGACTCATTCGAATCCCATTTCATGTATTGCGGTAATACTTAACACTCATAGCCAAGTCTTCGCACCTACATGTCATGGTCATAGCTAGCGCATATAAATACATACAGTGTTATAGCCATCACAATACATTCTCTTTATTTTCCTCATTCCACTCCAAGACACACATTTACATTTATTCTTTTTTCTATTTATTCCCGTGAAATACTCATTTAAACACAAGGCAACTAAAAATAATGTAATTGCAAAACGCATTCATTCGTAACATAAAGACATGCACACCATATCTATATATACATATAAACACATACATGTAGGTAAACATTTCATGTTTGCTGAGAATATCTAGCCGTCCAAGTAGGGTTCATGATGCACATACTCATGACTACCTTCTTGAAACAACTAGAAATAGTCCAGCTTGGCATAGAGAACATAGTAGTAGCAGTAGAATACAGTAGTGTTGGCAGAATAAACTAGCAGAGTAGGAATATAGTTGTCTTCATGGGATGCAGCACTCTGGTAAGTGGTAGCTGCTGACGAAATAATAGTGGGTGAGCATTTTCGAAACTCCAGCGTTACCAGGCTAGCAGCACCCGTGCAAACTCGTCCACATTTCATCGCGCTCCCACCCACATCCGCAGCACGCACGCACCGCAGCCGTCCCGCGACTCCGCCCTGTAATTAAGATGAGGTCACTTGCGGGTGCAAATGGTCACGCTCCCCAGATTCTGCATCTACTCGGCGCGATGGTTCCAATGGTATACATAAATTGTCTCAGAATGGTCTATAAACCCGTCTTCCAGGACGGGGTCTGTAACAGTTTGCCAACCCGAGTTGACATGTGAAGCCGTTGATCTTATCGATTGGACACGCCAAGACTCGTTGACCGACGCGGCAGCCGTGGCAGGCAGCCAGCACAGCTTGGAGCGATCCGCCTCCGGGCTCCAAATTTTTATCCAGTTCGAGCCTTTCAAAAATGGGGATTTCGTCGCTTCTGTGCCTGTTGATGTACATCCCAGGGATCAACATGATGAGAAGGTCTAGGATATGTTGGTAAATCCAACAGGCAGAACGAGGTGGCCCTCTGCCTTTAAAGGCAGTGTGTCACCTCGTTTCGTGAGCTGAAAATACCAGCAGATTCTAGACCTTCTCGTCACGCTAATTCCAAAGATGTACGTCAAAGCTCATAAAAATGACGAAAACCCCGTTTTCGGAGGGTCCGAAAGTGCAGTTCACGGACCACTTGGGCGGAGCGGTCCGTGAACGTGCTGGCCAGACTTCGGCAAAGACTTGACTCAAGACAAGCGGGGTTTCGTAAGCGATGAGGTCAGCAAAAGGGACTTCGTACCTGGGACTTGAACCTTAGTTGAATAATCATCCACTTCTTTGGAAATAAGAGCAAAGAACGGAGATTGAACCTAAGAATTTTTCTTTCATTAATTCTATTAATTCTCACCTAAATAAGAGTAAAATTAATATTTGTTTTAGGAATTATACGTAAAAAAGTGCCCAGCAGTACCCACAGCATCGTTGGTACTGAACGGATCCTGCTCAAATTTCACAGTAAGACTACGAATGCTACTACTCTTACTATCGTAGGAAATTGGATCCAATTGATTTTGGCAAGAGTTTGTAGGGTTAACATGCGAAAATTCTGCCAAAAGCACTGCTTCCAGCGCTTACAAAAGGACAGGTTCTGCACGGATATTTCTGGAAACAGGTACATGACTGCAAATGACAATGTACTATCCTACTCTGAAAAATAATTAATTCAATTGATTTTGGTAGGAGTTACACCTGAAAGAGTACTTGCAGAACTCACAGCACTGTTGGTACTGAACGGATCCTGCTCGAACTTTGTAGTAAGATTACGAGTACGACTCTAGCACCAACTGCCAGAGGAAATTGGAATTGTTTGATTTTGAAACGAGTTTGACCGGTCATCATGCGAAAATTCTGCCTACAGCACTGCTGTCAGCACTCATAAAAGGAGAGGTTCTGTACGGATAGGGCTGGAAATGGGCACGTAGCTGCAGCTGGCAATGCTCTATCCAAATCCAAAAATGAATTGGATTCAATTGATTTTGGTAGGAGTTATAGGTAAAAAAGTACCTCGCAGTACCCACAGCAGCGTTAGTACTGAATGGATCCTGTTCAAACTTTGTGCCGAAATTTCGAGTACAACTCTTCTGCCAACTGCCAGAGGAAATTGGAATTATTTGATTTTGAAAGGAGGTATTGCTCAGGAATTCTCTGAACCCTTAATTTACCCTAAAAGTTAGGGTTCAGCACCGGTCCAGAGAATTTTCGTCAAACAACTTTCTCTAAAATCAAATATTTCCAATTTTACTGAGCGGTTAGCTAAAGGAGAGGCTGCTCGTTCCAGTGAGTGATAAAGTTGCCTCGTTTATTCAGTTGCAGCTGAACAAAATAGCTAAAAAACAGTCTTCAACATCACTTGGACACAATTTCTTCAAATAACTTCTTCCAAAATCAATTATTTCCAATTTTATTCGCACTGTTGTATTCAAGAAATATTGCTCTATCAAACTAGTGGCAGAGGCCTCCAAAATCTCTATCCCTTCTCAAATTTTAGCTGGAAATTCAATAATTATATGACGGTGCCACCGCCAATGTACTTGTTAACACTTGTTAACACGTGTGGACATGTCGATCTGCGTTGAAAACAAAAAACCAAGGTCCTTCGCAAAAAATTGTTCTAGCCTGTTTACAATAGGGGCTTCGTAGATTCTTGGCTAGGTCAAAGGGGGCTTCGTAATTTTTTCTGCTCGAGCTAAGCTTGTGCCGAACTCTGGTGCTGGCTGAGCGCCACGTCTGCAGCGTTGGCCAACACGTCTAGACGTGTCCGATCGATGAGATCAACGGCTTCACGCGTCCATTCGGCTCGACAAACTGTTACAAACCCCGTCCCAAAAAACGTTTAAGAATAGGGTTTGAAGACCTTTTTGTAACATTTTAGGTATACCGTTGGATTCAGCGTGTCGAGGAGATTCAGAATCTGGTAAAAATTCAGACACGAAAACGAGGTGACACACTGCCTTTAAAGGCAGGGGGCCACCTCATTCCGTTGTTGGAGTTAGAGACATATCCTAAGCCTTCTGGTCATGTTGATCCCAGTAATGTACATCAACAGACTCAAAAGTGACAAAAGCCCCATTTTTGAAGGGTTCAAACCAGCTATAGTCTGTCCGAAACGACGAGTCCGCCCACGCACGCAGGATCCAGAGGCAGTCCACGTTTGCCAGCGCTCCACGTCATCATCCTGATCTGCGTATCACGTTTCATTGTTATCTTCATGGTACTGACCAATGATCTGGCTGTGACTTGGACGATGTGGCAGCCAACAGCACCCGTCCCAGCCGCGCCGCCTCTTGATCCCTGCATGCGTGGGCGGACTCGTCGTTTCGGATGGACGATACATTTTTGGAGCCCGGAGGCGGATCGCTCCAAAAATTCAATTGCTGTGCTGGCTGCCTGCCACGGCTGCCGCGTTGGTCAACGAGTCTTGGCGTGTTCAATCGATAAGATCAACGGCTTCACATGTCAACTCGGGTTGGCGAACTGTTACAGACTCCGTCCAGGAAGACGGGTTTAAAGACCGTTTTGAGACAATTTACCAATACCGCTAGATTCAGCGTGCGGAGGAGATGCAGAATCTGGAAATATCTCAACCACGAATGTGAGGTGGACCCCTGCCTTTAAGGAAAAAATTTATCAATTTTGCAGACACACATATGGGTAGTGAGCATTAAATGATGGGAAGCTCTAAACTTTGAAGTGACAAGCCACACATGCCCCACAAAGTTTCAAGCCACACATGCCCCACAAAGTTTGACTGTCCCAGCAACAAATAAAAATGTGTACAAAGTAGAACAAATCATGCGCGAATGACCTACTGAAGTGTGGAATACAGCTTCGGCCTCTAGGAATGTCAACCAAATCAGCTATTTAAGGGTGAATTTAAGATATAGGCGATCGAAGTCATGCCCTCAAGGACCAGTCTATACCGGCAACGCACACCCCGGGCCTACTACTTCTAAAAAAGAGTTGCAGCAAATCCTAGCACCCGTCTGCCTCGCAAACCTCGTCGGTCACTCAAATGAGCGCGCCGCCACGTCGGAGTTGGTCCCGCAGCGATTGTGGCGTGCGGCGCGGCCCCTCGCCTCGTATCGACGCATTTCGTTGGCGTCCTCGCTTCACCGTGGTCGTGCTCAATCACTTTTATCCGTTTCTTCTTCATTTTTCTCCCAATAGAATAGTTCATTCACTATTCACAGCTGTGCAGATTGTTGTTGCAAACGAAGCTGTCTCTATTTTTAGGTCAAAAGGCACCTTTGGATACTGCTGGGCTTGGGTTCAGGATGGGTAAGTGCTGCGTTAGTTTTGTTAGTGTCTATTGTCGGTCGTTTAAGGGATTTCATTTGCAGCCTACAATGGTTCTTACGCGGATCCTAACGCTACGGCTGCAGGTGGTGATGCGTACGCTCAAGCTGATCCTCAGGTGAGCGTCTTTTTTTTGTATTTTGGTAATCTCAAACTCGGCCCTCTTGACGCAGAGACAACGGATGTCCTTTAAACGGCGCAAGACTGCAATGTTGGCGATACTAGAACGCATTGATTGCGCCAACTTGATGACGATCAGAGGAGAACAACTGATCAGACATTAGGCAGGATCCACATGTCACAGTCCTTCAGATTTTCTCTACGTACATGCTCAGATCTCCATAAAGTCGAGGTTTCTTGCGTTAGTATGCAAGATTCCATTATGTTTGAAGTCAAATGAATGGTGAGACGTGTATAGCTGGAGTTTTTCCGCTGTAACGAAACGATTGCAACGAAAATATTCCTGAAAAGTATTCTTTTCCGTCTTGAGTGAAGCTTCGACATCTTTGCACATAGTTTAGTCCGCAATACCCTATCAAGCTTTAACTTTCGAACCCGTATTCATGGGTAATTAGTACGAACTAGCTGTGAAATTTTAACAGATCAATTTCTTCACTTCGCTTCCACAGAACGAAGTGGATGCTCAGTTCGGAAGTGTTTTCTCTTTTCCTGATGTTTTGTAAAGGATGTCTTTTTCAAATAAAGGCGAAAACTAAACGCTTTTGCTCAAAACATCTGAGTATTTGTGCTCGAAAAATGTTGACACAACCTCTGACGACTTCCTGTGCGTAATATGCCAGCAAACACTTCTGTTTTCAAATTTTGACGGAAAGACCAAGTCATTTCAAAGTACACGAAGATGAAATCGTAGATGCGAATCAATTCACGAATGAGAAGACGATTAGGAATGGAAGCAATGAAATAACGAAAAATCAAGACCTCTTGAACACCTTTAGTTTGCCTAAAAATGCCACTTTGGAGTACACGATTGATTTTCATTGTATTTGAATATGTTCCTGGCGATCTTTTCCTTCTTCAGGTTGAAACGGTGCTCAATCCTCGTAGTCGCTGCAAGTTATCATTCCCACTGCAGTTCTAGTGTAGTATAGAAGCGCCAGTTTTGATTCATGCAACACAAACACAACATCTGTTGCGCCGTTTAAAGGACGAGGGCGAATTCACTCGCCGGCTCCTAAAGGGCGGCCGCGGATCCACTCGAGGCACCCACCGCGCCGCGCACGCCCGCGCAGCCGCTTAAGTAGGAATAGATGGGGCATCCTCTCCTATTCTACCCTTATCTTTCTACCACTCACTAGTATTCAACTGCTAGGCACTGCACGGCTAGTTCTGCTACCCAGAACACCAAAGTCACTATTTTCGTCAAATTTTGGCTGAGTGGGTTATTTGGTACGCAGACCACGAAAATCTTACCTATTTTATTGCATGCCACGCTATTTGTAGAGTTCCGATAACTGTAAGAGAGAAAGACGCAATCGAGAAAGACGTAATCCTTCGAAACAGTGGGCTTATTTGACATGACTGTCACGACAAACAACTTTATTTAGCAAAATGATGTCCATTTCCTTACAAAATTAACACTGTCTTTCGCTTTGTGACAGCGACTCTCCGTAACTGTACAAAATGACCTCATCGTACAAAATGAACATAATTTCCGTGATCAGTACATCGAATAACTACTAGAGGCGAAATCTCAGCAAAATTTTCAATTTGGTGTTTCTGGGGTGAAAAAGTAGCTGTAGTGGGCCTAACTGTTGAGTACTAGTTTATGGTAGAACAATATTAAGGCGTAGTATTGTGATACTGGCCAGCCAGGGTTCAGCAACGCGCACGCATACGGTGGATTTTAATGTCAATCAGGGAGACAATGGCTTCTACTCTTCTGTTAATCGTATCCCAGAGGTGCTGAGAGTGCTTATCAAGAGCATTCGATGCATTGTGCAGAAATCGCATCGATTAGGAAACTGATTAAAGCCAGTGGAGGGAAATTGAGTTAGGACACTATTGGGCTAGTTCTTCACCAAAATTTCGAGAATTTTCTTCGCCCAAACTTCGCATAGGAAGTTATTTGAGGTACCGAACATGAATATCGGATCCATTTTGTACCATATCTCCGTTTTCGTAGCGTAACGGTGGGTATACTGTAGGTACGGTATCTCACAGAATCCTCTCAAATTTTGCGTAGAGGGGTTGTTTAGGCGCTGATCACGAATATCAACTTTATTTTGCATGCCTCCTTCATTTTCTTCCCGAAATCGGCATTTTCTCCAATTTCCCACCGTATACTACCGTATCTCTATGAAAATGAGGTTACGGTACAAAACGGATACGATATTCGTGATCAGCGCCCAAAACAACCCCTCTATGCAAAATTTGAGAGGATTCTGTGGGTACCGTATCCACAGTACACCGTAACCCTACAAAAACGGGAGCTATGGTAGAAAATGGATACGATATTCGTGTTCAGCACCTCAATAACCTTCTCATGCAAAGTTTGGGCGAAAAAATTTTTCTCAAAATTTTGGGGCAGAACTAGCCGAATACTGCCTGAGTTAGTTGTGGGCACTTATGTAACGCCTAAGCTTTAGACATAGGTTTATTCCCATGCCAGAGCGTTGGGTAAGGCTAGGCTTCTAGGATGAAGCCTATGACCTTTCATAGAGTGCCCCCCCCCCCCTGCTCATGACCTTCGCCCATAAAATTGTAGAAAAAAGGAATAAAACTATCGTCGCCATCTAATGTGATTATGACAGTAATGTTACCTTTTATATGGTGAATTCGCCTCTGTAATTAACGATGCATGCAGTAACTTCCGTGTGCCCACGATTTTAAAATAGTTCGATCCACTAGATTGGAGTCCTTGGGTGGGGTCGCTTAAAGGCAAGGTGTGGTCAAAATCTTGTCCACCCAGGTTTTTTGTTCTCTGGAGTCCAAACCATATGTGTAACACGTATGTCAAGTTTGAGACCTCGGTGTAAGTTCTATCGCTAGACATGGGACAAAATGTTCGAGGATTACGGTAGCCGTAGGAAAACGCGCTCCAACCAACAAAGGGTGCTAGCGAGCATAGTGAACAACGATGGACACTCAGATACATACGGCCTAACGAACACTTCATGAAACCTTCCCGGCTTCACCAAACGGCCTAGCGTCCCTATGGATATAAATTTTTCCTACGACTTCACAATAGACAACATGTAGGGCGCGCCGCATAACGTCACTGAAAACACGGACGCCGCAATCCCGCAAACGCCGTATCGAAATTGGTCGATGGAAAGCGTTTGTTGTGGGACCTTCTCACGAATTTTTCTATAGTTTCCGGTTTTTGTTCAAGGCGTCGCCGTGGGCTACGAATCCAATAAAAATTCAGGAGATGGAATTTTGCCCGGACCTTGCCCTTAAGTGCATAACAGACTTTTGGGTGTAGCTCACTAGGCGAAATATAATTGCGTTGACTGTCTTCTGCAAGCTCCGCCTATCAGCTGTGGGGCTCTGGGTTGTAGGACGTCTGGCGCGACTTCTCGGCTGTCAGTACAGGCGGATGGGTGCTCACCCTTTCTTTCCGCCTGGTGTGCGAAGTATCGGGGTTTGCATCTAATTGCCTAGCAGAGCAACTCATCCACATTTCGACTACCGAGCGCAGATTGTAACAGCGACTTGGATGTATTTATGTTTTTAGGGTGTTTTATCGAAAGAACTACTCAAAAATGCGGATGAGTGGCTTGATCAGTCATTTTTATGGTGGCCAAATAAATGGAATATCCGATTAAGTCTTGGACGAAGTTTCAGATATCCCTGGTTTCTCAAAATATCCAGATGTAAATTATCCCAACAGTTCGTTTGTGCGAATATCAATATATTGGAAACATAGGATGATTTTGCTATGTTCAAGACTATTAACTGAGCACTCGAAAACTGTTTTGTTCCGGCAATTTGTGACCTGTCTGAATGTGGCTCTCAGGAACGAAAAAAAAAGAAAAAAGTAAATTTTTAAATATAAATAAATAAATAATAAAAATAAATATAAATAAATTTCTCCTGATTCAATATTGAGTGTTTTTCATCTCAATAGCTGCCGTTTCCAGTGTATAATTGCGTTTGATTATAACCTCTGCTACTTGAGAGGTGAGAAATTTCTCCCGAGGAACCTGAGGGAACAACACGACGTGTCCCTAGGCGTTGTGGCGGTGGGCGATCACTGAGGAGAATGGTGTTACGAATGCAACCAATCATTCCACCGAATTTAAGCTGAGATTTAAAGGCAAGGTCCGGGCAAAATCTTGCCCACCCAAGTTCTTTGCTCTTTGGAGTCCAAACCATAAATGTAGCACGTATCCCAAGTTTGAGACCTCGACATAAGTTCTATCACTAGATATGGGGCGAAACGTCTGAGGATTACGGTACCCGTGAGAAAACGCGCTCCAACTGACAAAAGCTGTGCGCGTGCATACTGAACAACGATGGACGCTCAGATACATACAGCCTAACGAACGCTTCGTGAAACCTCCCCCACCCCGTCAAACGGACCACCGGTCCTTCAAATAAAATTTTTTCCTACAACGCCACAATAGACAGCACGTAGGGCGCGCCGTAGAACGTCATTTGAAAGTACGGACGCCGCAAACGCGCAAGCGCCACACCGAAGTTGGACGACGGAAAGCGTTCGTTGTGGGACCTTTTCAGCGACTTTTCTATAGTTTTCGTCCGAGGCGTCGCCTAGGGCTACGAATCCGGTAGAAATTTGGGAGATGGAATTTTGCCCGGACCTTGCCTTTAAGTCAGGCTATGAAAAACAAATGTTTAGCTGAGGTCCTCCAAAATAGGGCTTGCGATAAAAATATTTTCTTTTTTTAAAATATTTTTTGAGCTCAAACTCTATGTCCACTGATAATTCGTTGCAGGCTTTGAAAGAGTACGAGGCGGCATGGGCCCAGTACTACGCATCGCTTGGGCAGACTGTCCCCGCTGCGCCAACTGCTGCTCCTGCACCGGCTGCGCCAGGTGGTCCAGGTGAAGGACCTGGGAATGGAGCTGATGTGAGTGTCACTTTAAAACGGAAGCGTTCAAGGCAGCGTTTGAAGATTTGTATATTTCAGTATAGTGGATATTATGCCAACGGAGCTCCTCCACCCGCTGGTCCTCCAGATGCAAAAGGTTTATTTTGTGAAGTTTTTTTCAGAAGTCATGGCTAACGCAGAAAACCTTATGCTTATCCATTTCGCACACAGCGGAAAGCCCTGACACTAGGTCTAGACATGAGTTATATCCAATGAAGATGTCGAAGAAAATGAGCACTATTTTAGCAGGACGCGGCGGTCGAGGAGGTGGGCCTGATGGCTACAGCACACGAGGCGGTTACGATGGCGGCCGCGGAGGATATGAAGGAGGAGGGCGTGGAGGTTACGATGGTGGTCGAGGTGGTTTCGGTGGCGGAAGAGGAGGCTACGATGGCGGCCGGGGTGGATACGATGGCGGCGGCGGACGTGGTGGCTACGATGGTGGCCGCGGAGGATTCGGCGGTGGAAGAGGCGGCTATGGCGGAGGAGGTGGTGGATATGATGATGGAGGCCGTGGAGGTTTCGGCGGAAGAGGCAGTGGTCGTGGTGGACGAGGAGACTTTGGAGGAAGAGGTACATATTTTTTTTCGCTTTTTTTGAAAAGCTGTAGATAGTTAAAGGCAGTGTGTTACCTCGTTTCTTAGGCTGTAGATATCAACAGATTCTACACGATTCCAACGATGTGGGTCAAGGCCCATAAAAGGGACGAAACCCCCGTTTTTGGAGGGTCCGAAAGCGCATCACAGACCAATCGGGCGGAGCGGTCTGTGCTGGCTGCCCGCCGCGGCTGCAGCGTGGCGAACACATCTTGACGTGTTCGATCGATAAGATCAACGGCTTCACGCGTCCATTTGGCAAAGTTCCATATATATACATATATATATATACACATATATATATATGTATATATACATATATATATCTTACTCTATATAAAGCGCAGACCCCCCCATCGCCGCGCGAGGGATGACAGGTCACGCTGTCATTGATCCACTCGCCTCGCTCCACCTCTTTTGCCCGCCGCCACGGGCTCATTTGCGAAAATTGACACGCCCATGTATATGTATGTGTACAACATGGAAATCTTCAATTAGAACATCTAATTTGCAATGAAAACGGAATATCTTGGATCTTTAAAGCAGAATGGGAGAACCACTGATGAAGCGAGTGTGATTTCGCAATCAGAGCCGCTAATTATCGAAATACAGCAGAGTTGTACGGAAATTTTCTGCCGCTCTCCTTCTAAAGCATCAAGTAGTAATAGCAATTGGAAATTAACGGTCAGGGAACAAATGATACACTCCATGAGCATAATATTGTGCTTACAAAATAGGAATAGAACATTTACGAGTTTATTCCTGTTGAAAGACGAATTGTGCCCGAACAATAAGAATTTCACTTTTCAGCGCTAACCCAAATGAAAACGACTAGACCACGTGAGGATTTGTGTTGCTACTCATACAACGGTCCATGTAGAAGCTCTTTATGTTGACCTACCTACAAACCGTTTATGGGCTACGCAGCTTCGCAAAAATCACTGTCATCTCGCCAATGCGGCGAAGCTGCGCTTCGTGTGGATGACAGTGATTTTCTTGAGTTAACCGTAGCCTGGAGGTAACGTGGCACACGGGTCCGAGCTGCCGCTATACTCCTCGAGGAGTATAGCGGTTTCGGTCGCGACTGTCGTCGACACTGGCGACCGACCGTCGCGGCTGTCGTCGACACTGGCGACCGACCGTCGCGGCTGTCGTCGACACTGGCGACCGACCGTCGCGGCTGTCGTCGACAACAGCGACCGATCGTCGCCGCTGTCGACGACACGCCGTCGTCGATCCCGATCGACGACAGCGGCGACCGTCGCGGCGACAGACGTGAGTTTTTTGTTTTTGAACAGGTTTTTTATAATTTTCTGCAGTTGTTAGTTGTTCTCAGTTCAATCTATGTTTCAGGTGAGGCCTACTGTGCAGAACGAACCAGCCGACTGAAGTGGGCTGCTTCGTAAAATGGGATATCTATCAGGAATCGTGAAAGGAAGGTATGAGTGTTTAGCCTGGATAACGGATGGATCCCGTCACGAAAATTAAAAAACCGAGAAAAACCCGAAAAACCCGGGAAAAATGCTTATACATACATACATATATACCAGTGGCGGACGCAGGGGGGGGGGCGCCCCCCCCCGAGAATGGGTCGCCAAATTTTCGAAATTACTTTACAATACAAGTAAAAATCTTGTGTTAGTTTATTTTTAATTGTTTATTTTTATTATTTTTATATTTTTTATTTATTGTTTATTATTATAATTAGTATTATTATTAATTTTATTTTCCGTCTGGGTCCCCAAAACGGCGGAGACCCCAACTTCTTTTCCTCAATGCCCCCCCCCCTCCCGCCCACTTTCTGCGTCCGCCACTGATATGGACATCAGTTTTTTATGGAAAATTTTTTTAAAAATATTAGGCGTCGTTTGTAGTGTAGAACTGGAAATTGTGTGTAATTGCACAAAATGATTTATGTATGTATAAGCAGTTTCCCGATTTTTTCGGGTTTTTCTCGGTTTTTTAATTTTCGTGGCGAGACCCATACGTTATCCAGGGACGGGACCTGGACAGCTCGATCCAGAATCTTATACTGAATCTAGAGGAAAAAAGTCCCACTGCTCCAGCTCTTCAGTGAAAGGCGCTAATCTAGAAGCTGGATGCAGTTTTTGAATTTTCGTGACGGGACCCATCCGTTAGCCAGGCTAAACACTCATACCTTCCTTTCACGATTCCTGATAGATATCCCATTTTTCGGATTCAGTCGGCTGCTTCGTTCTGCACAGTAGGCCTCACCTGAAACATAGATTTAACTGAGAACAACTAACAACTGCAGAAAATTATGAAAAACCTGTTCAAAAACAAAAAACTTACGTCTGTCGCCGCGACGGTCGCCGCTGTCGTCGATCGGGATCGACGACGGCGTGTCGTCGACAACGGCGACGGTCGGTCGCCAGTGTCGACGACAGCCGCGACGTTCGGTCGCCAGTGTCGACGACAGCCGCGACGGTCGGTCGCCAGTGTCGACGACAGCCGCGACGGTCGGTCGCCAGTGTCGACGACAGCCGCGACGGTCGGTCGCTGTTGTCGACGACAGCCGCGCCTCGCGCACCAGGCGTCAGGTCACAGGCGGAGATGGGCTGGGTCGCTGTTGTCGTTGACCACAGCCGCGACGGGCCGGGAACCGCTGTCGGACGGCGGCCAGCCACGCCGCACCAGATGCACGACGGCCAGTGTTGCTGCTATGCCGCCCGCAGGTCTGCCACACCTCTGAGCAGTCCCGAGCACGAGCGCCGCTTCGCGGCGCTCTGACTCGGACCCGTGTGCCACGTTACCTCCGGGCTAGTTATACCCTATATATATATATCAGCGGCGGACGCAGGGGGGGCGGGGGGGGGCGCCCCCCCCGAGAATGGGTCGCCAAATTTTCGAAATTACTTTACAATACAAAAAAAATCTTGTGTTAGTTTATTTTTAATTGTTTATTTTTATTATTATTTTTAATACATTTTTTATTTATTGTTTATTATTATAATTAATATTATTATTAATTTTATTTTCCGTCTGGGTCCCCAAAACGGCGGGGACCCCACTTTTCTTCCCACGCCCCCCTCCCGCCCTTACTTTGCCTACCTATTATATATATATATATATATATATATATATATATATATATATATATATATATATATATACCACCTAAACTTTTTTTCACATTTCTTACGTGCCTATGAATCCCTTACGAACACCACTCCCAACTCTGCACAGGAGTATCCTTCACTACTTGTGAACAATACCGTGTAATCAATGCCGTGCGAATAATCACCTGAAATAATTCAAGCTTCACGTTACTGAGATAGCCCAACTGATGAGCTTTTGCTTCAATTTACAGGGGGGGAAGAAGAGGTGGTCGACTGAGACACGAATGAGCGCAAAGCGTGCCCCCCCCCCCCCCCCCCCCCGGTAGACGTGCATCTCGGCGCTTACCCCACTATTGGGACAGGGCAGACCCGAACCATCGGTGGGACTCATATCCCCGCGTATTCCCCACTAATGGCCCCCTGCAGACCCAGTCTTCATCCGTGGACCCGTATCCTGGCGCTTTCTCTACTATTGGGCCAGGGCAGACCCAATCTCCATCCGTGGACTCGTTTCCTAGCATTTCCCCATCAATGGGCACCTGCTGACCCGATCGCCATCGATGGATCCGTATCCTGCCGTTTTCCCACTAATGGGCAACGGCGGATTGTTTCTCGATCGGTGGACACCTATCCTAATGTTTTTCTGAACAACGGGTCCCCGGCACATCTGTGCGTCATCAGTGCAACCGCACTCTTTGTAAATCTCGAAAATGATGGAACAAAGTTGGGAAATATTTAGAAAGCTTGGTTGTTCAATTGCACAACTGGTTTCAGAAAATGATACAACAATTTATGATGACGCGTTCTTCATCCTTTATATTCGACTAGCTTCCGTACCCTTCTTCGCTCGGGTGTTTTACTGCGTTGGTTACATCACACTGCTGAGGCCAATTACTATCACCAACAAATTCCTTAAAACCTCCATAATTTTGGTGATCAGCATGTTAGCGAAGCCCAGGTGATCCTTTCCTATCGACTTGTGGGCAAAAAGTTATCAAAGCTAATTCGGTGACATTGAATCGATGAATTCATGCAAAATGGTTGCCATATTCGTATTCAGCGCATTGAGGAACCCCAGAAGACATGTCTTTGTCCGTCCCCGAGAGAAGACGGGAAAAAATCGATAGGACCAATAAATCAATATTTCGTGCGAAATGGTTATCATATTCGTATTCAGCGCATTGAGGAACCCCAGAAGACATGTCCCCACCGACCCCTGGGCAAAAATAACGAAAAATCGATACAATCGACAAATCAACCGATAATCCCAGGTGCAAAGTAGCCTATAACCTCCGCCGGCCCGCGTAGAATGTGCATGCAAAATTTGGTCCGGATCGGTTCACCCTCCGCGATTTTTATTCATTACATACATACATACACACACACATATATATATATATATATATATATATATATATATATATATATATCAGTGGCGGACGCAGAAAGTGGGCGGGAGGGGGGGCGTGGGAAGAAAAGTGGGGTCTCCGCCGTTTTGGGGACCCAGACGGAAAATAAAATTAATAATAATATTAATTATAATAATAAACAATAAATAAAAAATATATTAAAAATAATAATAAAAATAAACAATTAAAAATAAACTAACACAAGATTTTTATTTGTATTGTAAAGTAATTTCGAACGCGCTCCCCCGCCCCCCCCCTGCGTCCGCCACTGATATATATATATATATCAGTGGCGGACGCAGGGGGGGGGGGGGGGGCGCCCCGAGAATGGGTCGCCAAATTTTCGAAATTACTTTACAATACAAATAAAAATCTTGTGTTAGTTTATTTTTAATTGTTTATTTTTATTATTATTTTTAATATATTTTTTATTTATTGTTTATTATTATAATTAATATTATTATTAATTTTATTTTCCGTCTGGGTCCCCAAAACGGCGGAGACCCCACTTTTCTTCCCACGCCCCCCCTCCCGCCCACTTTCTGCGTCCGCCACTGATATATATATATATATATATATATATATATATATACAAACTTTGACTTTTATATATACAGATTGTACTGCCCTTATTAAAAACACACAGAGACGGACCCTCAACCTGTATAATTCTCATGGGACCTTAAAGAAAGGGCCGCAAATAGCATATCCCAAGTGAAGACACCGAGTGAATCCTACCGCTACCTTCGCCAAGGTGATCGCACTATGTTCCAAAACTGAGTGGAGTTAACCTGAAAGCTTCAGCAGAGGGGCGACTCTGCTCCATACATTGCTGCTATGCATCGTCAACTCGTTGCAAACACTGCCTCGCCCGAATGGCTCGAGACCGCTAGCCGCTGGTCCCGCCGCGAAATCCCGAATGCACCCGACTTCCACTACATCTATGCACCTATGACGAAACATCGGCCGAATGCCCCGCTAGCTGCGCATCCTCGCGAGGCACGGTCTATAATTGAGTCTCACGGCGAGCGTATGCGATCACGTGCTAGTCCCCCTACGCCTGCGCTCTAGAAAATTTTGTATATACATATATATATTTATCATTTTTTTTATCGCAGGTAAATGACTAGGGATGCTGTATGGCATTATCGAAACATTTTGAAAAGATGCTGCTAATTTTTCGTAAACCTCAGGATGCAGCACCAAAAGAGTAATATGTGACATGTGTGAATTCTTTAGGCTAAGTGCTTTTGTGAAGTGCTGATTTTGTAATATTTCAAGAAATTGAAGTAGAAATATTTCAACATATGTACAAATACAGGTGGCCGTGATGGTGGATTTGGCGGCGGTGGCCGTGGAGGTGGTGGATTTGGTGGAGGCCGTGATGGTGGTTACGGTGGAGGCGGTGAACGTCGTGGACCTAGCCGGTGGGATGATGGAGGTCGTGGCGGCGGTCGAGGAGGCTTCCGTGGCGGGTAAGAATAAGTTTTATTGTTTTAGTTTTAACTCATATGTACTATCTAGTATATACTCTCTAGTCGTCTTTGAATGTTGGTTGGAAGAAGTGTTGAAGGAAAGTTCGTGTGGTGATGTGAAACTTTGTTCATGGTTAAAACTAATGTTATAGAGTTTAAGTGTTCTGGCCAACTGGGCCACTGATTGCAGACGGTTATTATGAGTTACGGTGTTTGATGAATTGGTGATGAGGTAAGTTTGTACGGACTAAGTGAAGGTGACTGTTTTCAATTTTGAAAGTGAATGCTAAAGAGTTGGTCGGGCAATCCAAGTATAGAGGGTCGACGAAGAAATAAATCTAAAAGAGAGATTTCTTTTCGTATCTACAAGTGATTCTTCCCGACCCCTTCTTACTTCGTGTCCGTTATACCGCTCCTAGCGGTATTATTAGCATAAATTTCTGTTAAAAATCCCTAATGGGATTTATGAGGTAAACGAGTATGCTTTAGAGTTGCAGGATGGGCTGAATGAAGCTCAACATCACCACCACCGTAAACTCGAAAATGTCTCACGAATTGAAAATCGAGTCTGAAGATCTGCGCGTCTTCTCAGCGGAGATTGCAAGCCCTTCTCCGCTGCTCATGAGAAAACTATCAACATGAAAAGTCGCGGAGAGGGATTTGCAATGTCTAGGGCATGGCGTAGTCGCTCGCGGACCCTCATGGTCCCGTTGCGACTGCGCTTGCTGCCCTAGACTAACACGTTGTGTTTCAGCCCGGGAGGTCCCGGTGGAAGAGGAGGTTTCCAAGGTATTCTCATAAGAATAAGTGTTATTACTGTCATTCTTTATAAAAAGGGAGAAACCATGCAAAAAGAAAAAAGGGAAATTGTGTCGTAGTTTATGGGTCGTCGATCCAGTATTCGTTTTTTTTATTGATTTTTCGGGGAAAATAGCATAACTAATATATAATCGGCTTCAACGACCAAGAGTGATGTGTACTTGCGGGCATACTTAGGATAAATCGAGGCCACCCACGAAGTTTATTGTTCTCTTGTTCTCTTCAGCTGTTCATATATTTACCTACATCAACGATGGGGTCGTGCATGTGGCAAAGTAAAATCAAACAGTGTTTTATGTTCATAAGTTGTAAAGGGCGACTAAAAGAATGACGTGATGAACTGAGTTGTTACGAAAGCCCGTCCAGAAATTCAGTTGAAACAGTTCTAAAAAATTGTGAATTGGTTTAGTGAAAAGAGATTTGGTGTGCACTCGGTTCATGTGTAGAAAAGTGAAAAAGTCAGGTGTATGCAACTTTGGCTTCCACACAGAGTGTGATGTCCAGTGGTGTCGTAGTCGTAGTAGTCGTTACTGTTAGAGGTGTTCGCTTAGGGTCATGTGTTACAGTACCGCCGCTATGCTTTAATTCCAAGAACAAAAAAGGTGTTTATTTGCAAGTGTTGTCACGTAGAATATTGAGGTGTCATTATCGGTGATTTCGGGTTGGACACAACAGAACGAAGGTGGAAATTGGAAGGTATAGTCGTTTCTTGCTTACTTTACGGCTAAACGCTGTTGCTCTTATAAGCCGTGTGTTTTTCAATATCGATGGTGTTTTTGCTTTGTTTGCTTCTGGGACTTCTTCTAAAGTCCGGATAGTACAGAGAGTAACGCAGGATCGGGAATAAAAAAATTGCACGTATAAAGATGGCTTTTCAACGATAGATATTTAAGAACAACGATCTCATCTGTACAAGGCCACTTCAGCTTGTTTGCTTCAAGTGCTAACTTACTTTTAATTGAAACAGAAAAATCGTTAATTAGATGATCTACATTGTTCTAAAGAAGAGAAATGGTAAACAGTGAGGGCTCGCAGAGAAAATGACTTTTCTTCAGAGGAAAATGTAGTTGTGGGAAGACAATGCTGGAGTTTTTCCATTTGTGCGTAATCAAGTGTTGCGAAGCAGGCTTCGCTTGAAATGTAAGAGAAACGAAGCTCGATTGGTTCAAAGGCAGGAAATGCATAAAGCTTCGCGCTTACAAATGTAAAGTAAGTGGAATCACGAAGTCATTTGAAACATTACGGGAATTAGGAAGGCAATTTGCTCGTCCGCAGGTGCACATCATTCATCTTGCACGTTGATGTTGAAAAGAGCAGTTCTATTATTTCCATTTGTTTTACTTTCTATGTTCAGATCGTGGAGGCCGTGGTGGCTTCGGAGGAGATAGAGGGGATGCTGGCGGGTTTGGAAGTCGTCACGATGATCGCGTAGAGCTGAAAGAGACGGTGTTTGTTCAAGGAGTCCCCGTTACGTACGTTCTAAACACTTTCTTTCCTACACCTAAAGTAATTTTAAGTGTTTCAGGGCAAATGAAACATACATAGCAGATGTCTTCAGCACAGTTGGAGATATCGCCAAAAATGATAGGACTGGTGCTCCTCGGATAAAAATCTACACAGATAGGGGAACTGGGGAGCCGAAGGTAGATAACGCTTCCATCTCATAAGGGCGCATACAAATACAGGGTGGTCCAAAATTACGGAGACAAGGGCACGATGCGCGTTTTTCGACTTATCTCGAATTTTGGCGTTTTGCATCCAATCTTTTGCTGTTCATTTGTTTAATTGTACAGCTTCTTCCAAAACATTACTTAACACTAAGATTTTTAGGAACAGTTAGGCCGTCAGTTAAGCTTAGTTTTACCACCCAGTTACACTTTTTTGTGTAGGTTTAGCGCGCATGTTGTGCTAATGTGTAAAATCCTACAAAAGGCACACTCAGCAGTTCAACGAAAAGTACAAGGTGTGGAAAACAGTAAAACGTTAAAGTCATTGTGAATGGCCACCTACCCTGGTTATGAGATCCAGAATTTCGTGCGGATACGCGGAAATTCAACGCGGGCTGAGGGTGCTTTTCAATTCTAATCACCATCATTAAATGTACTGTGAGAGAAATACTTCTTAGAACGTTGAGAATAGAAGTTGATGAGCCCAACAAGTTCCAGTCCCCTCCCCAAACAGTGAAAAAAAGACCAGAAACAGCCCTGAAGTACGTTTTTGCTCTGTTTTTGCACAGGAAGATATGTCGGCTTCCTTATAAATCTTATTTTGAGTACTCTTTCGAGCAAATTTCTCGTTATGATATTCATTTGAAGGCAAAACCTGACTTCACTCTTGTCAAAATTGTTCAATTCTTGGAGCAAGCGCTTTTCGAAAGGGCAGATTATTTAGGAAGACTTCGCTTCGCGCCACATCAGGCGATTAGTTCGAATTCTTCATGTGTTTTCTCGCCGGTGGTAGAAGAAATCGTGAGATGTGATGGTAGATTTTGTTCATTGTAGAGTGAAAAATATCGTATTGGAAACAAAGTTGCCAACTAGTGTTCCAACGTTAGATATGAACTTTTTAGCGTGTCTCCGTAATTTTGGACCATCCTGTAGTATCACTCTTGTCATCAGGAACAATTTGTGATTATGTATATTTTTCTTTAGGGAGAGTGCATGATCACATTTGCTACAGCCGAAGTGGCGCAACGTTGCATTGAAATGTATAATGGGCAGCCATTCCCCGGTGGTGACCGTCCAATGACCATTTCCATTGCCAAGTTTAAACCAATGGATCCTAGCGCACGAGGAGGCGCTGGTGGAGGCTTCCGAGGTGGCAGAGGTGGTGGCAGAGGCGGATTTGGTTAGCTAATATATTCAGGCTACTTGTGTATAGAATTTCATGAAGTCATGTTTTAAGATGGTGGATTCGGTGGACGCGGAGGTGGTGGCGACCGCGGTGGCTTCCGCGGTGGGTTTTCTTGCTTTGTTACTTCGGCTTAATAAGTTCGAGACTACAGAAACAGTTGCTTTTCCCCATCTGGGGAATATTCGTTTTGAATTAAACAACATGTCGTTCCTCACACGAAGTTCATCTATAAATCTTACAGGAGGAGATAGAGGACGAGGTAGAGGTGGTGGTTTCGGTCGTGGCGGAGGAAATGCGAACATGGAGCAGCGCAGCAACGACTGGCCATGTGAATCATGCGGAAATAATAACTTTGCTTTCCGTCAAGTGGGTTTCCCTTCTAATACACTTCGGAAGGTTAGACTTCAGTTCTCAATTCTTTGTTTAGGCTTGCAATCAGTGCGGAGCCCCAAAATCCGGTGGTGGAGGGGGTGGAGGTGGAGGCGCCATGCGAGGTGGTCGTGGAGGATTTGGCGGTGATAGACACAAGCCATACTGAAGTACAAACAAGCCACTTACATTTTCCAGTAAAGCATCAAGAGCTGCTTGTTTCCGACTAATTAAATGATCTGTTTTCTGTAACAGTGACCGTTACAGGAATGTGTTCTTGTATGTGTGTAGTATGTTTCTGTGTTCCTATCTATTAACTATAACGCTTGTGCAGTCACATTTCAGTGAGCACTATCATCTGTTGTTATTGCTACGGTTCCCGTTTATTACCCGTATTTAACTCCAAGTATTTCAGTAAAATGTTATTGTGGTGAACTACTCGTTGTGTACCAAAAAACTGTTTGGATCCTGCTAGTCCGTTTTTAACAGGAACCAGGGTATGTGTTTAGGGAGAAACAGTTCCCATACCAGTATAACTCAGCAGCTTTTTTGAATCTCTACTACTTTATGAATATATGTACTGGGGACTTCCTATGAATCATCGTTTGTGAGATTGAAAAAAATCTCAGTTGATCAGGAATTCATATCATTACATTCTAATACTTATCCTTCTATCTTTTTCTTATTGCCTTTATCTTATAACTCATTTTGAAGTATGATGAAAGGGTCTCAGACACGGGGGCGCCAAGGAGACCGACCACACATCTGGTCTAGTTCAAGCCTTGAAACCGATTAGTGTATAAAGCAATGGGTCCTCTCTCTGTCATTTCCAGCGTGGAGGATGAGGAAGTGTAGTTGGGAGTGACTGCACACACAAGTTTGATTGAGGCGTTCTGCTACCGTTTTTTGTAATAAATTTTGCTCCGAGCATAACTCACATCTATGGTTTTGCACTCTAATACTTTAGAAAGGATGTAAGCGCGCAGAAGAAAACAAGCCTATTCAGGCTAACAAACCATTACTCATTAAGCCTTGACTTCGGCAGGTGCATTTTCCCGATAGTCTCCGTTTTAGGATTTCCATGCAAAAGTAAACAAAGTTAAAATCTTCAGACTCTGAGGCACTGAGCGAACTTGATGATGTTTGTGTGGTGCCTAAACCTTTAAATGGAATGTCTGGAGTTTTCCGTAGTTTCCCACCCTAACAGCATTAGTAACGCCTGTCATGGAAAAAGTTTCCATTGACGACTCAAAATCATATTTCAGAGCTATATTCTTCTTAGTTGGAATTGGTCCGGCCAGATTCGTTTAAACAAGGCCACTTGGTTCCCGAATTCGTAGTCTTTTCCAGATAAAGTCCAAAATTATATTCAGGTGACAGGTTTTCATAGATTCATCTTTCATGTCCACGTTTTGTCCTAAAATTTACTCTGGTTTTGTTCCAAAAGCTACCCTGGTTTTTTCTGAATGCTTTTTTACGTCGTATCCGAAGTAGAGGTAATTACAAATACTAGCGTTTTTCTTGCATCTCCTATTTTGTGCTCCCAGGCATTCCACCAATTGACAGCAAGCATTGACGGTAATTGCTGGAAATTGTCTGGAAACAAAATAGTTGCGGGACTCCCTAGACCGACGCCACAAACCGTTTAGATTTCACAAGTATTATTTCTCGAAGAATTTCACTGAAATTTCCACAACGTTGGAATCATGAGCCTCCTGAAATATGGTACAAAGTGTGTTTCTCGATTTATCATTTATCCGTATTGTATTAAGGGTTTTTAATTTAATTACGAAATAAAGGAAGAAAGCAAAGATATTGATCGCAGAGGAGTAGCGAATTCCTTAAATTTTGTAGCTCTACGTTTTCAGGATTTAGGCGGGTGTTTTTTTTTCGGAACATTTATGCGATATACCTCACCTTAAAACGTGCTGTTTTGCAGCTGCGTTCCGCGACAGAGTGTAATGCAGTTCCCGTATCATCTTATTTGCAGCCCCTCACTCTCTAGCCCGGCACTATTCTGAACCGTGAGCTCTCAAGAATATTAGTAATTAATTAACCCATTGATGACCGCGTGGCTCACCGGTGAGCCTCGCTTTTTTGGTCGCGAGGGACCGCGCTGCTGACCGGTGAGCCGCGTCCTTCTTGTCAACTATTGGACCTTATTTCCAAACTATTTTGCAGAATTTCCGGATGAAGTAAGTACAACGCTTATAAACAATCTCTGAAATCACTGTGGTTCAGAAAAGATTTCCTTTTGTTGTGATTAATACCATGAAAAGGTGAAGATCGTGAAATCGAGGAAGATTGCGTTAGATTTCTTGCGTGGTGGGTGATAATAATCTGTATAAAAGCCATATTTATACACAGAAACACGTTCATTACATCATGAACTTCCTTAATCGTTAGGCTAGAGCCATAGGAACGTGTATACATTCACGACACTTCCTTTTAGCACTCAAAATACCTTTTACGAACTTCCTTCGGTATTAGAGAAAGTAAGAAGTGCTTAGATTCTCTCTTTTCTAGTCCGGTGACACTAGTAACCTTCCAGAATAACAATTCAAATTATTTATGCAAAACTTGTTTTAATCCCAGTTTTCTTATCATAACAGCATAGAACATGCGTTCACGAAAGGGGGGAGGGGGAGGGGGGTAGCTTCTGGCAAGTCACTCTTTCAGTGTGTGGACGAATAGGTAAATTTTTTTTCCAAAAACTAAAACTGTATGGTCGTTGTGTAGAAATCGGATCTTGCCGTGATTTGGTCTCCTTTCTGCTATTTTTTGCGGCCAATCTATCCGGCTGCTGATAGCACTGGTCTAGCGTGAGGGCAGTGTCGCGTGGCAGTAGTGGGTGATGCCTTTGCTGTCACAACAGGCAGTGACCACAACCTTCAGAGGGTGATCACCTGTCTTCGGCTGCGGCTCAGGCTGCTCACCCTTGTCAACTCACTGTCGATGGTGCTTGGTGGTGACGTACAGACACAACTTCTCATCTCCTTCGAAAATGGACTTCAGCTAGTTTCCAATGCTTCTGTACGAGGGCAATTCAGCATCCAACTCTGCACGTCGCTGGAGATCGCACCCGGTCAGATCATGATCACTCACTGTGACAATTTTTTTCACCTTGCCCAACTAAAGCAGGTGATCGGCGATGGTTGTAAAGTGTACCATGGCATACAATGGCGGCCACATATTTAGCACACCCACAATTTTAGGCCACAGAAATTTCTGCACATCTCAGCTCTAGGATGAGCAATCAAATCAAGCAATAAAATATTTGGTGAGGCTCTATGGGGGCTTCCTTCCTGTTGCTCACCACGACCACAGAGTAAGTTGGAGCTGGATTGAAAAATAAAATGCCAATTTCCCAATCACTATATAGTAAAACTCATCTGTTTGTGTGTTTGTCTGTAATCGCTTATATCTCACGATCCAGAGGACAAACACACATGAAACCTATACCGTTCGACTCAGAATTGTGCCCTCCTGTGCAATGTCAGGGTCTTTTGCCCTTTCCGAGAAAGACGATTTTATCGATTTTTGGCCCCCTATCCCCATCACTATATAGTAAAACTCATCTGTTTGTGTGTTTGTCTGTAATCGCTTATATCTCACGATCCAGAGGACAAACACACATGAAACCTATACCGTTCGACTCAGAATTGTGCCCTCCTGTGCAATGTCAGGGTCTTTTGCCCTTTCCGAGAAAAACGATTTTATCGATTTTTGGCCCCCTATCCCCATCACTATATAGTAAAACTCATCTGTTTGTGTGTTCGTCTGTAATCGCTTATATCTCACGATCCAGAGGACAAACACACATGAAACCTATACCGTTCGACTCAGAATTGTGCCCTGCAAAAATCATTGTCATTCATGCGAAGCGCAGCTTCGCCGCGCTTCTCTTAAATGACAATGATTTTTCGAACGGTATAGGTTTCATGTGCGAATCTTTTCGTCTACAACGAGAAAAACAAGGAAGAGTTGTGCTCAGTGACTGAATCCTTGGGGGTCTCTCCGCGTGCAATCAAGAGTTTTGGAAGGGGTTGGGTGGGGAATTTATTTTCCTATGCAAGACTAGGCGATAACCAAACAACACAGTTTTGGTACACCTATATATACCAATTTGCTATAGCAACATGATTTAGAGTGCACAAGCATACCGTTTAACTTCTTTCTGTGAGTGGACGAATGGACGAATAATCATGGCACTACTCAACTTTACATAGCCCCAAAATCTTCAAAAAAAAATTTTGGCTGAAACTTCACGTAGGGGGGTTATTCGAGGTGCTGAACACGAACATCGTATAAATTTTGCACGATAACCCTATTTTTTAATGGTTACGGTAGATGTACTGTAGATATGGTACTTCAAGGAACCCTCTCAAATTTTGCGTAGTGGGGTTTTTTGACGCCGACGACGAAAACCACCATTATTTTTGCAAGCCACCTCCGTTTTCTACCCGATATCGGCATTTTCTCTCAATTTCCTACCGTACACCTACCGTAACCCATGCAAAAATGGGGTCATGGTGCAAAATGGATACGCTATTCGTGCTCAGCACCTCAAACAACCGCCTCCCCCTCTACGGAAAGTCCAGCCAAAAAAAAATAGGGCATCAGACTGTCAGGCAGGAAGTCGGGGGTTTGGATCCCGTGGGCGCAACTTTCTTTGCATTTTTGAATTTAAGGCTTTTAAGCTTGTTCGAGTATTTCTAATGACTAAAACACATCAGATATGTGCGCCATTACAAGAACTACTGCAGGAACTTCGTCCGATTCGTTACGCACTCGGGCACCTCATCGCGGCTGCCATGATTGGAGCTAGTACTCATGATCGTGTAACCAGACGGAACCAGGTTATTCAAAAATGTGTCTGCAAACGTTCGATGATCCATAGGACAGCTAATCACGGCAACCACTGCTGGTTTGTGTGGCCAAAGTTCCATGAATCCAAGCCAGGACTCCATTTACAGGGCACTAGAAAATTGGTACTATTCAACCATCATGAACCCAAACTCTTCAAAAAAATTTTCGACTGAACTTTGCATACGGGGGTTACTTGAGGTGTTGAACACGAATATCGTATCCATTTTGCACCGTCATTTTGGAGGGTTACGGTCATTTAATGTCATTTTGGAGGGTTACGGCAGGCGCACGGTAGTATGAGGTGGTACACCTACCGTAACCCTACAAAAATAGCGTTACGTTACAAAATGGATATGATATTCGTATTCAGCATCTCAAATAACCCCCATATGCAAAGTTTCAGTCCAGAAGATCTTTTCAAAGATCTAGGGCGCGTGGAAGATGAATGACGCCGACAAGTCTTTGGCGCGCTCTCCTGCGCTCCTCAAGAACATTGGGCAAAAATGATGTGCATACATTAACATCACCTTAAACAATTTTACTAAAAATGGATGTTTCGTTTCGATCCCCGGGTTTAGCCTCTTGCACTTCCCTTGTTAGAGCAAGCAACTCACAAAGACATGAGCATTCGCACATTGTCCAAATTGCTGAAAGTGGATTCTACCGAAGTTCTAAGAGAAGTACAAGCTCAATGAAGTGAACTAAATGAGAGGAAATAAGGGTCACAATGCTCTCGCGCGACAGAAAGAAAGGCTCCGTCCAGATCAAGTTAAGAGACTTTACGACATTTGTACCAAATCTAAATAATTACATCTGTTATATGAGTACTTTCTAAAGATAATACTCCGCGGTATACTTTTGTTAGTAATGTGAAAAGAGTATCATCTGAAGTATTGTGTAGGATAAGAAGATCATCCATGTATCTATGAGGTAAAAGTAGATATTTGTGTATGTTAAGTTTTTGGTGTAAATATACTCATAGTATGGCAGAGTGAGGTTGGCCAAAAGAGTACTAACATCACCTCCTTGTGGAACTCCAGTATTCTGTTTAAAAATGAGTAGACCGAATGAGCAGAAACTGTTGGTAAGTATGTAATCAATATTCTGTTTAAAAATGAGTAGACCGAATGAGCAGAAACTGTTGGTAAGTATGTAATCAATCAAATACATGGTATTGAAGTATATAAAGTATATAAGTATATATGTATATATATACAGTATATAAGTATACCAGTCTGGCCGTCCGGCTAACGCCGGACTTGAATACTTCTATTAATGCTCGCTTCGCTCGCATACTGCACATGCACGTTGAAACCAAACACAAAAGTGTAAATGGATTGATAAGATCTGCATCCTTCCATGCAAATCTATCGCTCTCCTGAGAAACCCTTGATCCCGTAGGTGGTAGCTTTCCCCCATAGGAACGAAGTTATGCTCTTCCATGTAAGCGGAGTTAGTGGACATGAAGAACTGAGTGTAACCGATCCAGTGCAAATGTTATCTTGAAATGATTTAGGCTCAACTGGTTGTTGTGGTAATTCAAGTGATAAGGGTCCACCGGTGTATATAAACGGAAAGGAAGGAGTGGTTCATTCAGACACAAACGGAATGGGAAGAGAACACGGATATGAAAGGAAACAATGTACATCTAGGTGATTTAGGTAGGAGGGTCCGCCGAAACAGGATGAGCGTATCCCTCATGCAAGAAATAGACCCACCTAGTGAATTCCTATTACCTGTGGAAGCCGGCGCACCCTTATCACACCGTTGGACCCGACTCCAGGCGTTTTCCCACTTTTGGACGCCGGCGCACCCTTACCACACCGTTGGACCCGACTCCAGGCGTTTCCCCACTTTTGAACGCCGACGCACCCTTATCACACCGTTGGACCCGACTCCAGGCGTTTCCCCACTTTTGAACGCCGACGCACCCTTATCACACCGTTGGACCCGACTCCAGGCGTTTCCCCACTTTTGAACGCCGGCGCACCCTTATCACATCGTTGGACCCGACTCCAGGCGTTTCCCCACTTTTGGACGCCGACGCACCCTTATCACACCGTTGGACCCGACTCCAGGCGTTTCCCCACTTTTGGACGCCGGCGCACTCCTACAGAAACAGTGGATCCGGTGTAGAACATTTTCTTCGGTCTAGGCCACGCCCTCGGATTTCGTTTCACACACACTGACACACACACACGCACACACACACGTGACAGACTAAGCCCTTTATTATAAGTCATGATATACACAGTATATAAAGTTTAGAATATCATTGATAGTGTAACATCTACCACTATTGTAACTATCATTGTCAGAGTAAAAAACTTTTGTATCCATAGCGAACTATAGTTCTTTTGTTGGCATTTTTGAAACAAATCTTAAAAATTTCTCTGATACTAGCAATAATAGTTGTATGAGGGAGATTGGTGAACAATTAGTAAGATCAGCCGAGAAAAGTTTCATATTGTTGAACTTATGTTTACTAAGATGTTCACTAATATTTATATTACTAGACGGTATGCCCGGCTTCGCTCGGGTGTTCTACTACCCCGGCTATTTCACACTGATGAGGAAACCTGCTACTACCCGTAAATCCATTGAAAATGTCCATCATTTTGGTGATCAGTTATTTGGATAATAACTTTATGGAAAAAGCATGCCATATTTGCGATCAGCATTTTTGAGAACCTCAGTAACGTCCCTTACTCGTCCCTGATAAGTGGCGGAAAAAGTCAAAAACTTGATTAAAAATCCGATAAAACCAATAATTCGATGCTCCATGCATAGTGGTTGTCATATTTGTGATCACCGCATAATTCGTGTAGACATGTCCTCACTGACTCCTGAGTAGAAGCTGCGAAAAATCGATAAAATCATTAGATCGATGTCGTCATTCAAAAGGTTGTTATATTCATGTTCAGCACATTCGAAAACCCCAGTGGGCATGTCCTCACCGATCGCCGAGCGAAAGTTGTAAAAAGTCGATAAAATCAATAAATCGATACCGTCATTGAAAGCCGTTGTCATAATCGTGTTCAGCATATTGGAGAACCCTAGTAGACATGTCCTCATCGACCCCTGGACAAAAATAGTGAAAAATCGATAAAATCGATATAATCGATAAACCAATCAATAATACCAGGTGCAAAGTGGCCTATAACCTCCGCCGTCCCCGTTGGGCCTGTATGCAAAGTTTGGTCCGGATCGGTTCATCCTCCGCGATTTCTATAAGGAACATACCCACAAACACACACATACATACATACATACATACATACATACATACATACATACATACATACATACATACATACATACATATATACATACATACATACATACATACATACATACATACATACATACATACATACATACATACATACACACACACACACGCACACAAACTTTCACTTTTATATATACAGACTAGATGGTATGCCCGGCTTCGCTCGGCTGTTCTACTGCTATTTCACACCGATGAGGAAATTTGCTACTACCGGTAAATCCATTGAAAATGCTCATCATTTTGGTGATCAGCATGATGACGGACCTGAATGACCCTCATTTAAGCGACATATTGGCGAAAAATGAAATAGTGAAGTTACTTAGATAATAACTTTATGGAAAAAGCATGCCATAATTGCGATCAGCATCTTTGAGAACCTCAGTAAATGCGCTCTTACTGTTAACCGAGAAGTAGTGGAAAAAGTCAAAAACTTGACCAAAAATCCGATAAAACCAATAACTCGAAGTTCCATGTATAGTGGTTGTCATATTCGTGATCAGCGCATAATTCCAGTAGATATGTCCTCACTGACCCCTGAGTAGAACCGCGAAAAATCGATAAAGTCAGTAAATCGATACCGTCATTGGAAGGGATTGCCCTATTCGTATTCAGCACATTCGAAAACCCTAGTGGGCATGTCCTCACCGATCCCCGAGCGAAAGTTGTGAAAAATCGATAAAATCAATAAATCGATACCGTCATTGAAAGCGGTTGTCATGTTCATGTTCAGCACATTCGAGAACCCCAGTGGGCATGTCCTCACCGATCCCCGAGCGAAAGTTGTAAAAAATCGATAAAATCAATAAATCGATATTGCCATGCAAAACGGCTGTCATAATCGTGTTCAGCATATTGAGGAACCCTAGCAGACATATCCTCGTCGACCCCTGGACAAAAACAGTGAAAAAATCGATAAAATTGATATAATCGATAAACCAATTGATAATCCCAGGTGCAAAGTAGCCTATAACCTCCGTCGGCCCCCGTTGGGCCTGTATGCAAAATTTGGTCCGGATCGGTTCATCCTCCGCGATTTCTATAAGGAACATACACACACAACACACACACACACACACACACACACACACACACACACACACACACACACACACACAAACTTTCACTCTTATATATACAGATTAATTGACCAGTATCCGTGGAAGGTGTGGTTTCTTGTAGTAATTGATTCTACATAAAGGATAAAGGATAAAGTGGTCGGCGTTAATCTATCCCGTCACGAGGGATGCGCCACGCATTCGACTTCATCTGAGCATCGTAGAGGCGTTGAATGCGTATGTGCCCTGTACAATGACTTGCGGGGGGCACCCGATGTACCAAGTCAGTGCTTCATCCTCCCAGACTCCTCTGGTACCAATGTGCCGACCCCGGAGGGATGGAAGGCTTGGTTGGCCTCGGGCGGGATCGAACCATCGATCGTGTGCGTGCGCAGCGAGCCTCTTACCACTGCGCCACACGCGCCCTGATTCTACATAGTTTCTAAAATGATTTCTAACAAAAGTCAGGATTCTACTGAGTTCTAATGCTAATGGTTTAGTTGTGCTATTATAGGCTGCTGTAATATAACGAAATTTCACAGGAGATTTATATAATTTAGGCAAAGCATAAATAATTCGAATTTGCGGGTTTTTAGTTGGATCTAATTGGTGATTTGATAGAAATTTTTGGTATCTAAGTGTAATTTGAGTAAGATACTCATTTTGATAATATTCATAAGTATTATTTGATTGAAGAGGAATAAATTGTTGGTTTTTATATTAAATACCCATTTCTTCCATAATTTTTTGGATGTAGTATTTTTTGCACATTATTCCGTAGTTACCATTGGCTTTGTCTTTTTTAATCTCTACCCTTAAAACCGAGAATTCTATTCGAAAACGGAAACAGTCGGCATTACCCTGGATCCGCTCCGGCGATCAGTCACCCGGCGACAGAGAGACATATTTCGTAGTGTGTCCTAGCGGTTTATTATAGAGTAAGACCAAGCCAGAGCGCCGCTTCGCGGCGCTTTGTCTCGGACCTGTGCGCCACGTTACCTTAGGGCTACCCCAACCTGGAAAAAGGCCATCCCGAGCCAGAGCGCCACGTCACCTTAGGGCTACCCCTACCTGGAAAAACACCATCCCGAGCCAGAGCGCCACGTTACCTTAGGGCTACCTCAACTCGAAGAAAGTCACTGTCGTCCACACGAAGCGTAGCTTCGCCGCGCTGAGCTCCAATGATTCCCATAGGAGTTCTTTAAAAAAAAAGGCCTGCGCCTGCGTTGTTAGCTTAGATTCTGCGCGAGTGGTGCTTCATGAGAAAAGACGCTTCCGGAAGATGTCTGGTAAAGAAAACAAGGTGATTATAGTTGCTTGACCTTCAGTTCTTCAATTCTGTGCACCTGGGCTCCAATCTTGCTTGCAGTTAAGGCATGCACAGGCATTCAATAACCACTGGCATGCAATCTCTTTGTTCTCGAGTTCTCAATCTCAATGACATTCCTTTTTCTGCGAATCTCTACCCTTAAAACCGAGAATTCTATTCGAAAACGGAAAAAATCGGCATTCCCCTCGTCTCGCTCAGGCGATGACGTTACCTTAGGGCTACCCCAACCTGGAAAAAGACCATCCCGAGCCATAGCGCCGCTTTGCGGCGCTCTATCTTGGACCTGTGCGCCATGTTACCTTAGGGCTACCCCAACCTGGAAAAACCATTCCGAGCCAGAGCACCACGTTACCTTAGGGCTACCCCAACCTGGAAAAAGAATATCCCGAGCCAGAGCGGCGCTTTGTCTCGGACCTAAGCTTCACGCTATCTTTGGGCTACCCCAACCTGGAAAAACACCGTCCCGAGCCAGAGCGCCACGTTACGGGATGATATTTTCCCAGGTTGGGGTAGCCTTAAGGTAACGTGGCGCTCTGGCTCAGAATGGTGTTTTTCCAGGTCCGGCGACCTGGTTTGGTCGTGCAGGACTCGTAACCTGCTACCTCTACAGTCGCTGTAGTTACGTCCTCCCACATTTCGAAAGGAAGCGCTCTTCTTCTTTACGTGGGTTCTCACCAAAGCTGACGGCTGGATGCTTCATCGGTACCGTGTCTAGCAGGACCGGTTAGCGATTCTGCGACCGCGACACACGGATGCGATGCGTCTCCACTCACGCTCACGAGACAGCTCGAAGGGTGGCGGCATCATCTCCAAAGTTCCTCCGCACTGCAGGTGAGGTTTGACAGTGTTGTCTATCATCACCATATGCTGGCTGAGAGGCATTTCATTTGGCCACACCCAAACGAGAGCGGCAGTGGTACAGTGCCTATCCAGCTGATCCGCCAGTTCACCGAATTTTGGATATACCAGGAATTTCACTGTTTGTGGTTCGTTGACTTCTTTGAGCACTCCAGCGAATGATTTGGATAGTGCAATCAGGACTGGATTGTTAGGCATGTCATCCAAGTATTGCGATGCCGTCCGGTTAGCACCTACGTTGGCCCTGTTTCTCTTAGGTCTACTTCTTTTAGCTCTTCGTTTTAAAGGAGCTATAGGCTCCACCACATGCGGCACTCTACGGAGTTCGTGAGGCGGGATCCTAGGAAGGTCACATTTCCATTTATTGGGTTGGGGAATAAGTTCGTTCGGTTTTTTTCAACTTGTTTTTTCACGGTGATTTGAACCCTGCTTCACCTGCCGTCATAGTCCATTTTGTAGCCCTTGATTTGCTCTTTACAACCGTTGCAAGCTCATTTTTCAATTCTCGCTTTACCCTGTTTCCTACAGCATGGATTGTGACCACCCAAGTCAACAAAGTTGAACCTCCCCGCAACCGACTATCGTTCGTCTTCAATCGTAGATCAAATGTGGCTCAATTGGCTAGCGATATCAACGACGCTTAGAGAGGAACCTTTACTCCTGAAAGGACAGCATAGAAGTGGTAAACCCACTTCAGACAGAGCAAATTTGGCTTTGAATTTGCTTCTTGTTCTGGACGCCCACTTTGTGGGATATAAAGGCGATTATCCGCTAAGGTTGCTTTGGATGTAAGGAATAATCACTACTGCTGCTAACTCTGAACAATGTGTGAGTTTGGCTAACGCATTCCGTGCAAAACCCCAAAATGCTCGATAAGAGGTGATCGTCCACATTGGGTGTGCTCGACTTCTCTGTCGAAATTTCACCAAAATGACTAGAAAGAAACTCGACTGTAGAGGTCTTTCACTAGTAACTACTCTACAGGTTTAGTGCAGTCATACACAGCTTATTTTGTTCACATTCCTATTGATTTCACAAATTTTATCCCAAGAGTTGCGCTTGCGGGCTATAAATTGAGTCGTCTCAAACAAACAATTTTTCGTAGACATGTAGCTGACAAGCTGCCCTGTCTCTGGCAGCATTAATAGAAGAGGACACGTGCTATGCAACCCATTTAGTGCGGTTTTCATTGTTTGTGGAAACTAGTGCTTTCTATGCTCATAAAAAACCGAATGAACTTATTCCCCAACCCAATATGTCAGTGACGGTCGCGCTATTATCACTAAAATAATCTACGCGAAAAGGTTTGCTCCACTCATTTGTGAGTCTTGGATGGATTGATTTAGCCTTTTGCGTTGTGGTCCGCATGTACACCCTATTTCTGATTTTTAGTGGTTTCCCTGCGAACACCTCGTTTTCAGGTTTATGTACACCAATGTGGCATGACCATGTTTGAAGGGTGCTACTGAAGTTGTTTTTACCGGTGGGAGCTGCCTGGCTCAACACCTTGGCGTCTTCAGTCCTACTGTTGCTTCGCTGTATTGGAGTCCTACAGTCCCTGCGGAAATGTCCTGGTTTACCACAATTAAGCAGACTTATGCTCCTCTTTAGTTTCATCTACGTCGGTCGATTTCCTGTTATCAGATGCTGCCTGCACGGTGCTGCGACCCTTTTGCTCCTTTCACTCCCTTGCGCGAGATTCTTCAGGATTTCGTATACTTTGCGCGGATGTGCATTTTCCATTGCCACGAATAATTGGAAGTACTCTGGCCGTATTCGGAAACAAGCCCAGTCATTTTTAGTTGCTCCAGTTTTAAATGCGATTCCATGCGCTCAGCGGGGTTATTTTCTGCAATCTTCGCTGACATTGCGTCTACGAAGTCATCGAATCTACCCTTAAAGATATCACTTGGCAGACTTTTCATTACTGCTTTGGGATGGCCTTTCAATTTCTCCCTCATCAAATGTATCAGCATGTCATCCAACAGGCATTCTGCCATATTTCATTGTGATTGACGTGACAAAACTGGAAGATCCTTTACCCTCGGAATTGCTAAAGTTTGGACCTACGGAAGTGCCATTACAGCTAAGGTAGCCCCCACTCTATAATCCACCTTCGAGTTAATATCGTCCGTAGATAACGACCAACGTGGGGGAACGTTGTCCCTGATTGAAGTAGGCTGTCCTTTTGCCATCGGTTTCATTCTCATGGCGCCTTCGCTCTGCAAGTGAAGATGTTGCGTTCTCCTTCTGCATTCTGCTAAGCATCCAGCTACAGCGTGTGGAAATTCACCTTCTGCAGCTTGCCCTGCATCGAAATCGAACTGGGGTAGCTGACCGTCTCTGCCAATGTTTGCTTGCTGTAGGCAATTGGAACAAATGTCGTAAAGTCTCTTAACTTGATCTGGACGGAGCCTTTCTTTCTGTCGCGCGAGAGCATTGTGACCCTTATTTTCTCTCATTTAGTTCACTTCACTGAGCCTGTACTTCTCTTAGAACTTCAGTAGAATTCACTTTCAGCAATTTGAACAACGTGCGAATGCTCATGTCTTCGTGATTTGCTTGCTCTAACAAGGGAAGTGCAAGAGGCTAAACCCGTGGATCGAAACGAAACATCCATTTTTAGTAACATTGTTTAAGGCGATGTTAATGTATGCACATCATTGTCGCCCAATGTTCTTGAGCGCGCCAAAGACTTGTCGGCGTCATTCATCTTCCACGCGCCCTAGATCTTTGAAAAAATCTTCTGGACTGATACTTTGCATATGGGGGTTATTTGAGGTGCTGAATACGAATATCATATCCATTTTGTACCGTAACGCTATTTTTGTAGGGTCACGGTAGGTGTACCACCTCATACTACCGTGCGCCTGCCGTAACCCTCCAAAATGACATTAAATGACCGTAACCCTCCAAAATGACGATCCAAAATGGATACGATATTCGTGTTCAGCACCTCAAGTAACCCCCGTATGCAAAGTTCAGTCAAAAATTTCTTTGAAGAGTTTGGGTTCATGATGGTTGAATAGTACCAATTTTCTAGCCCTGTCGATGGGAGTCCTGGCTTGAATTCATGGAAATTTGGGCACGCAATCCAGCAGTGGTTGCCGTGATTAGCTGTCTAATGGATCATCGAACGTTTGCAGACACATTTTTGAATAACCTGGTTCCGTCTGGTTACATGATCATGAGTCTAGCTCCAATCATGGCAGCCGCGATGAGGTGGCCGAGTGAGTAACGAATCGGACGAAGTTCCTGCAGTAGTTCTTGTAATGGCCCCACGTATCTGATGTGTTTTAGTCATTAGAAATTTATTATTAATTATTCGAAACACGTTTAAAAGTCTTAAATTCAAAAATGCAAAGAAGGTTGCGCCGACGGGACTCAAACCCCTGACCTCCTGCTTGATAGTCTAATTCAATATCCACTCGGCTACCTCTCCACCGATGCCATTCTAGGCCCATCATCTCATAATCAGTTGAAACCAACTTATCCAAAAATGGGTCTTTATACACTTCATGGTCCCAGAAAAGGTGATCAAGGTAAGCCCAGTTGTTTTGAGTGGTCAAAGGTTCATAAATCTCAGATCTACATGGAGTCCTATGGTCGTGCAATCTAGAAATTTTTGACGCACCCTTCTGATCGCGGCAGGACCATTGGGCAAAAATGATATGTATACATCAACATCATCTTAGACAGTGCTTCTGTAAGTGCTTGTTTCATTTCGATCCCCGGTTAGCCTCGTGCACTTCCCGTGTAAGATTTCGCCGAGCTCGTCATTGCACAGTGGATGAAGCTTTTTCGCCACTTGAAATAGCTCTGTGACAGTTCTGTCATTCTTCCGCCTTGATACTTTCGCAAATAGGATTCCTTTGGTCTTGGCACCCGTTCTCGATATCTTGAGCTAGGTGAGCTCCTCTCCCCAGTCCTGATATCAGCTGGTTTGTGGAGCTTCTCAGTAAAATTAGCTTGTCAGAAATCCTCTGGTTTGCCAGCACTACCTCTCTGGCGTTTGCTTCTGTCATTTGTTGGATCTGAGATGACAACTCTACAATTTGCTGCTTCAACAGCTCGATTCGATTGTTTTTCGACTCGTTGTCCGCCAGAATTCAGCTCAGCTCCCGCTCTATTTCGTCTGCCATGTCCGAATAGGGGCGTTCGGTTGTATTTCAAGTAAGCCGGTTTCACTTTTGAGACCTGGGCTGCTTAGCTTGTGCCTGATTGCCCCACGCAATCCCCACAGCCCAAAATGCTCTCACCCTATCGATCGATGAGCACTACGTATTGATCTGTCAACACTGCCCACTGCAGTATCCTGATAAGAACTGGTTCCCAGCTTGTTTCCCTTCTCTTGAGTACTCTGGAAATTTGCACATTTCCCCTCACATAGGCTTTTCTTGCTATCCGCACTGTGCTTCGGCAGCATCTCGCTGACACGAACCTGCGGAACTGCCTTGTCTGGTTTGCTGGGCCTGTCGCTCTGAACGACATTGGCCCAAGTAAGCAAAGCCTTGAGGGTCACCTAAGACTCATTCCAAACTTACCTGTTCGCCGTCTGGCTTTTTCGATGATAGCCATATAAAGTTTTGGTTCGATGTTTGGATGTCCCTGTTCATGGCTCAGTTTTGGCTAGTCGGCGTTCTACAAATTCCTCATTCGAAGTGTGCAAACGAATCAACTGATTCAAATTGGCAAGCGCGGCCATTTCATAGGCGCGCAAGAGCACCATGGAAACGACGGTAGACACAATGGTGAGATGCGAGGGTAAACATGGAGAGTGTCGGCAGCACTACAACTATTGATTGCCGGGCAGCTGCGGCAGATATCGATTGAATGGGGCGAAGGTTGTACTAGAGTGAGCGAAAAGGAAATATAGAGCAATGTAACAAATTCCAAACAAGGCTAAAGGGGTGATGAGGGGTACTATTAGATTGTTCGGAAAGTTTCCCGCCACTCTCTTCCTCTTCTCGCCACCTTTTCGCAGTTGTTCGGGAACAAAAAAACGTATATAAATGGTTAGGCAATGGTCTTTTCATAACAAATTTCCCTCTGCATTCCGTCACGGTTATGGCCGAAAAAATCGTCATTGACTAGAAGCATGTTCGGCTACTCCTGCTTTGGAAATTCATGAAACATGGTAACGAAGGCGGTGCGGAAAGAAATACGCGTCATAAGATAGGCCCCTCCAGTGGCTCTTACCACACTCAGACAAAGTGCCGGGAATTCCGCAGCAGAATAAAGCGGCTTTTGAAGGAACGGCGGGGGAAAGAGATTCGCAGGCAGAGAGACGCAGTCAAGGAAAGCGCTTCGGAATTTCCGCGGCAGAAACGCAGGAGAACCGCAGGTGAAAATAACTGCCCCGAGCTTCGGAAATTTCGCAGCAAGACACGTCATCTAATGACGTGCCAAACTGATTGATTGGCCGGTCGTACTTGCTCCGAACCTTCATTACTACCTATTCAGATCATCGCTGTTGCTCATCATCTGTCACATTTCTTCACAATGTAAAATCTTCCATATTCTACAGCTCTTATGACTAGGTTACGAAATTCACCGGCATAATCTCGTACGCAACGGCTTATGTGCGTGGTATTTACATGGATTTTGACTGTTCAATTCGGTCGCCCTTCAGCTGATTTCAGCTTGGATGAACATTCTCAATACGCTCTGTTTTGCACAGGAAAAATTTTTCACTCAAAAACGTCAAACTCTTCAGATGTCAGCGTATACCCAGACATTCGAGCAGCCATGTCTGTTACCAAAAAGCAACGACCCTCTTATGAACATTTCTGCCTCCCTCAAAATAAAAATTCAAAGCTCGATACCCGTGAAGTGTACCGCTGGTTACCGCGTGTCCGCCCTAGATATCTGGAATGACTAGGCATCCTCCAAGCGCCGGTAGAGGCAGCCTCCTTCTACTTGAGCATGCACAACAAGCCCTGGCTTAAAACAGAACCGTAGGTGCGATTCAGAATGGCTAGAGCTGCCGAACGAGGTTATTTTCAAGGTGATATCAGCCGAGCTCTTGAGATGTAATGATTCTGTTAGAGTTCCTGCAGCGTTTATTGTATAGCACCACATCTTGAGAAAAAAATTAGAAGACTGTACAACGATAAAATAAAGGGAATAAGAAGTGACAGGCGCAAAATGTTCGTATAATCCTCCGAGCGAGATGAAGCTTTGATAGCGCGCCGTTCTCATGCATTCTTCTCATTCTCTTTTCTCATTCTTCGCTGATCGCGTCGAAGCCGTGATATCAGGCGCGACATACGCTCACACAACTTTGATTACTACTACGACAAGAAGAACTTTCACTGGTTGGCGAACAACGTGATTATTATATAATTTCCTTCTGTAAATCGCAAAACCTTCCCCTGAAAGACTCTCTTGAAGGCATGCTAAACGTAACCGTCAATCACACAAGGCAAAACACGAACGTCGCTTCCGACCGTGAAGACTCCGAGACAAACCACGACATCTCCGAGGACAACCGACTTCGCCAGCAATTATCGCCACTCGGCCCGTTCCTGACTTATAGATATTTTTATGTATCTTTTTGTCCTCGCTTTATTCTGATTATAGAAAGGTTTGCAAGAATCACGTTCTTTTTCTTTTTTCTCATTCTAAACAGCTTTTCTTTCCTCACGACGACGCTTTCGCTTTAACGGAGCTATCAGTTCAACGATAGAGCCTCGCAAGTATTTCATCCTAGTTTTATTTCACCCTTTTTCGGTGTCTCTAGAAGGGACAAGATTTTTACCTACATCTGCACATTCCTCTCTTCTATGAAGAAACGGAAGTCGGTGGAACCTTGATTACCAATTCACTATATCTATGATTAACTCGCCTCATTGTGCTCTAACAACATATTGTCTCCCGTCATCTCATGCTTGAAAGTGATCCTGGGTTCTTTAGAATACTATGTACCATTTATTATTATTGAGCTTTTACCTACTAAGAGCTTCACTAAGCGCTCTCGTTTTTCCGTCTGACACTGCGGTTCTCATCATCGTTTTCAGATCTAGGTTATTTCCCTTCTCAGCTGCATATTCAGCTGATGATCTTCTCTCATTGTTCATGTTTTTGAGCAATCCGCATCTCTCTTATATGTAGCCTCCACTCTTTTGATCATGTGCTCATTTTTTAGTTATGTATGTTGTTATATACTCATCAGTTTTTAATGAAGCACATTTCTCCTGTGTTGTTTCTCTAATAAATATATTTGTTAATTTAATCGTTCAATTGTTTCAGAGGTCATTCGTCAATGGCATTGACCAAATGACTTCACTGAACAGTTCAGCCAACTGATTAGTACCATTCACGAACGACGCCTGAAAGCGCTCTAAACAGGCGGAGTTTATTGGTCTAGTTTGGGTCGAATACCAACGCATTCCTGCCCAAACGCGGACATGTGCGAAAGCAGATCTTCGTTCGTTCCTTGCGTCGCCCCCCGCTCGTTCGGAACTCTGCTTGCCGGATTCTTGTCCCTGGAATTGTCTGAGTATCCGTGAATAAAAGACACCGCAGAAGACGAAAATTTTTCAACAAACTGCTTATTAGCAGCGTGGTCTTGCTGCGCCACTAGTTCTGTTACGTCTTGAAACTTACTTCGTACGTGGCAAAGAGTTAACAAGGAAAGGAGGATCATTAAGACATGTTCGGACGAGAATGATCCTTGTTAGAATAGATGAGAGTGAACGACTCACCTCAGAGACACCGCGAAAGTCCTGCTGAACGGTTGCAACGTGGTGTCAGTGACGGAACCAAGACTGAGGAAGGGTGGCCTCAGATTCTGCAAACAATTCGGGTACTAGTTTTTGAGAATTTTATTTTCGCCAAATCTTTGCGTAAAGGGATTAGTTAGTTGAAGTGCTGAACACGAATATCGTATCCGTTTTGTGCCGTATCTCCATTTTCACAGGCTTACTGTGGACATGCTGTAGACACGCAATTGATAGCAACTGCTCTCGAATTTTGCGTACAGCAGTTGCTATCAACTCCGATAATCAATATCAACATCATGTCGCATGCCATTCCTCCTTTCTTCCCAAAATCGGCAGTACACCCACCGTTACCCTGCAGAAATGGGGATACGGTGCAAAACGGATGCGATATCCGTGTTCAGCACCTCCAATATCCTCCCTCCGCCCCTCTTCGCCAAGTTAGGCGAAGATATTCCTCAAAAATTTGAGGCAGAACTAGCCCTTCTGTGTTATCTACAGGGCAAGGTGATTAAGACTCACCGTTGAATCTACAATAAAATAATGGCTGCGGGGAAAACTGGTTCAATTCCGCCCACTTGCGGCAGGACCAGCCAACGCCTAAAATCACCACCCGTTCAATTTACGTGCGGCACCTCTCTTACTTGCACTCACTACTGCGTCCTCGCCTGCAATTCTTCATTCTCACGCAACTTGCACCTCTGTTCTTTTGTTGCACACCTCATCAGCGGCCATCTTAGAGAAGTTTATTATTTTCCAGGCTAGAAGCATATCGTTGATGATGTAATGCTAAGTTTTTAAATGCAGGGGCCACCTCGTTTTGCCTGTTGGAGCTATCAGCATATCCTAGATCTCGCCATGATCCTAGGAATGTACATCAACAGGCTCAAAAGCGACGAAAGCCGCGTTTTCGAAACGGTCGAATTGGCCATATTTTTGGATCCCGGAGGAGGATCGCTCCAAGCTGTGCTGGCTGCCTGCCACACCTGCAGCGTTAGACAACGAGTCTTGGCGTGTCTAATCGATGAGATCAACGGCTACACATGTCAACTTGGGTTGGCAAGCTGTTACAGACCCCGTCCTGGAAGACGGGTTTATAAACCATTTTGAGAAAATTTATGTATACCGTTGAAACCATCTTGTCGCGTAGGTGCAGAATCTGCTGTTAGCTGGGCCACGAAGATGAGGTGGGCCCCTGCCTTTAAGAGAGAAATAGTAGTTTTTTAGGTGACAAGTCCTCTCAAGGACTATTATTTCTCCAGAACACGTCAGGAGAAGGAAGACCTTGAGGAGACCTGAGAGGATACACCCTTTGTCGCGGACAGCGAAGCTACCGCTCCTCAGCACTAATGCTCCGCGCATAGCGCGCTCCAATGCAAGTTGCGCGCCGCGGCACTGGCGCGCCCGTCGCACCATCGATCGCGCACCCACAAGCTCCGCCCCCTCCGCCAAATTCTATACAAGGGCGCGGCCAGCAGCCTTCGCGCTTTTGGTTCTAGAGAGTTCAGTGGAGTGTCTGCCGCCGTAAGGGCAGAGGCCCGTAACAGGGCTTGTGCGTGTTTGTTGTCGTGCGTTTTATTGTCATTTGCCTTCGTTCCGTTCCATCGTCGCGCGCTGTAAGGGGCCGGACGCTTTGGCGTCCTCGCAGAGGGACCCGGGGTAGGGACGGTGAAGAGGGAGAGCCACGTTAAAGCACAGAATTTAAACTTTTCGAATACATCACTCACGAGGGCTCACAATGTAGTAAAGGACCAATCTTCAATAAACTTTGAAGTTGTTTGTGTAGTACATCAGGGACTCCGAGATACACCATGTTAAATGCATGGTGTACACTAACCACTGAACCTCAGATGCAACATGGTGCATCCGGCCTTGTGTAACGGACCCGTTCGCTCCTGACACGAGGAATAAAGGCCGCTAGCACGTCCCTATGGTACGGATTTACTGGGATGGGTAAGTGTAAGGCAGCTCGGCATTGAAGAGTAGGGCTAGGGCATCTAGGGCCTCAAGTGTGGACAAGTGCATAGGGCGCACCGGTCTGGTTAGACTGTGGCAACTAGCCATACCCAGCAACCAAGGTGCACTTGTCCACACTTACCTAGGGTTTCGGTTTCCAGCAGAAAAAGTTACTCCTCAGATTTCCATTATGGATATGGGTCATTATTTTGTGATTGCGGTATGAATCCATCCTGGTTTGCAAGAAATAACAAAAGGATTTTTAACACCACATTGAGTGTACCATTGATCCCACAATACTAAGTCAACTGCTAACAGTCGCAGCATCACCTAGGGGCCGGCCCGTCCCATTACCCCTGGACTGGCCATCCAGATAAGGTAAGTTGGGCTAGGTGTTTATTCCGGTTACGCACTCACTCGTCTATTATGTTTAGTGTACCTGCTGGTAGTCAGGGTTTTCCCTGTGGGCTAACTTGTTCTGCACTAACTGGCCACCCCTCCCTACAACCCGATACAAAATGGTAATAACGCCGCCTAGCATTTAGTACTCCCAGGGTTTGGTTCGTATATCTGCACACGAATGGACATTTCCTGATCCCAAAGTAAGTTGACTCATAGGCAGTGACCCCCATTCCTTGAACATTGACTTAGCTCTGCACTTAGGTCGCGAACTAGGTTTACAATTTTAATCCCTGTTTGTTGAACTGTTTCTTTCTTCAGTATGTCGGTTGCGGGTTACTACAAGGGACAACTTACCAGAGCCATCAACACCCTCAGGCGGAAAATCGCGGAAGTGGATCCAGCGCTGTTCGAGCAATTCGACCCTTCAGGAGACCCCGGTGAGATTAAATCTGCTTTATTCAATCATGAATCATCCCTACTTTTCACGTCTCGTTCCTTGCAACATTCCTTGGATACATTACAACAGCGTTGGGAGCGTACGGAGAGGCTGGCGGAAAGCCAACCAGACGAGTCTGGGGGACTCCCTCTCCTCGACGAGTTCCAGGCGCACTGGGACGCCAGTGACGGTGACGAGCTCGTCGGGGAGACGGAAGCCCTCATTGATCGTCTCCAGGTAGCACTTACGCTTCTTCCGACTATAGAAGACTCGTGTTCTCCCTTAGAATCTCATCAATTGGGCAATGGTAAGAATATGCAGCTTCCACCTAATGCACTAGAAAATTTTCCACAACCCGCGGTCTCGCCGGCTCCATACGCTGCCCTTTCTCACGTATCCCCAAACCCCGGTGCCCCCACGTGCGCTCATTCTGCGCCACCACCAGACTTAACACCTGCTGGCAACACCAAAGGTGATACGGCAGAATTATCTGGCAACCACAACCTGCCGTTTGGGTTGAACATCCCAGCGCAAGCACCAAATCCGTTCCATCCGAATTCACTCAACATTCCAGTTGACAATTCTTCTGCCGTACCATCTAACTATGTACCAATGGAGGTGGGCAAAAATAACGCACACTTTATCCCATGTCCCGTTGCATACCCATCCTTTAAAGAGCAACAACTTAAGCTGCCTAGTTTGGAGTTGCCTGAATTCAATGGTGATTTCGAGGCGTTTCCGGAGTTTTGGGATATCTTTAACACAGCGGTGCACAGTAATGACACTGTTCCGCCGTCGCTTAAGTTTTTGCGGGAGCGCTGCGAGCATCATCAGTGAAATCAAATGCACGGCACAAAATTATGATAAGGCTATTACAACCTTGCTAGCTACCTATGACCGACCCGACATCCTCCGTCAAAAATTCTGGGATCAACTTCAGGCTCTTCCGCCGTCAGCAGGCTCTGCAATGTCACAGCGCACCTTAGTGTGCAATGTGCGGGCAATCTGGGCACAGCTGAAGAATCTGAAGGAGCTACCCGGTTCTACCCCTTTGATGCGAATGATCCTTAGTAAATTTCCTCAACGCACTCGCGACAAAGTGGGGGAGCTGAGGAATAAAAACGACGAGTGGACAGCAGAAGAACTCATTCAAGCTGTCGACAGTGTTGTCGCTCAGCTAGAGTTGATCGAGGACACTGATCCACGTTCATTTGCAGCCACTAACGTTCTGTCAGCTCAGCATAGGTCACATCATTCTCAAGGTAGGAGTCAGCACGCAGCGACTTTGCGCAAAAATTCAAACACTTCCGAGCGATATCCTCCATCAAAGAGTGTTCGCCAGGGTGCTAGATCGTCGGTGTGAATTTTGTCGGCGTCACGGCCATAAGGCGGATGATTGCCGAGAACTAAGATCTCCTCGTGAAAGAAGGGACGCTGTCGTAGAATTCCAGCTTTGCTGGAAGTGCTTGTCGAGCAATCACAACAGCTCACAATGCGTAGCGCCGCGCTGCCATTTTTGTGATCGTAATCACCATAGTTCTCTATGCCTTCAGCGAACAGGAACGCGTTCATACTTTCGTCGCAATTCCTCACCGTCACAATACAGCTCATACAACCGAGATGTGTCTGGTCGACGATCTCCTAGTTTTCGTGTGAGAGAATCGGCAAGACCCTCTCAGGTTCGTTCACCAAGCTACCCTTCGGACACGAGTAGATCGCCATCAAAGGGGCCTGCAAGCCATAGACGGGACTCACCTCATCCGAAAGTTACCTTTAACATTTCATCCAGACGTACAAGTCCTACACCTGCTAATGCTTGCGTTACCCCTTTCACTTATCCTCTAACTTCGAACGACGAAAATGATGATGAAGACTTATCATCACTCGCTCAAAATCTTGGCCTAAACTATCTTGCTTCGCCCACTCTTAATCCTATATCTCATCCATCTAGGTCGCGACTCATGATAGTTAATGCACCAACCTATAACTTTAAAATGGAAACGGAGCAGTTGCTAACCATGTTTCTAGATAGCTACTCGCAATATAGTTACATTCGCTTGTCCACGGCTCTGAATCTTGGTTTAGAACTAACCAATCCTCAGCAAATTACCATTCTGACCTTTGGAGGATACCAGCAAACCGAAGTCTCATATCAAGTTTCTGTCACCGAAGTCTCATATCAAGTTTCTGAGTCATGGATCAATCCAACAAACCCATGCATCTCAAGTTGTGGACTCGTGAATTTATTACTTCCATTCCGCAGTACTCTAGTACATTGGATAGTAACTGTGCTGCCACCAAAGAGGCCTATCCTAGTGAGAATATCAACGTGGATATTCTGATTGGGATAGACTATTATTGGAAAATTGTTGATTCTGAAAATATGCAGCAACTTCCATCGGGCTTAACTCTAGTTCCAACAAAATTTGGCCCAATTTTAGCTGGGATGCAAAAACATTGCGCTTTCTCTTGCGCTTCACCTCTGCAATCATCTGAAGAACGTGGAGACGAAGACGCAACTGAAAGCCTCGTCTGTCAGCTACTGGGCCTTGAAAATGTTGGGATTTCTGACGACGTGACTTCGATGAATGCGGAAATAGTTTAGCAATACTATGACAGTGTTAAAACTGTAGACGGTTTCATATATGTCAAGTTCCCTTGGAAAGCGGACTGCCCTTATTTGCCGGATAATAAATCTCTGGCCCTAAGAAGGTTGGAAAGTCAATATGCGAAACTCCATAACAACACAAAAGTATAGAAGGATTACTGCGAGACCTTCCAACAGCAACTTGATGCGGGCGTGATAGAAGATGTCACGAACTCCGCTCCCCAAGGACCACATTTATATTATATACCCCATCAAGGCGTTCATAAAAAGGATAGTAACACCACCAAACACCGCATCGTGTTCGATGCATCTAGCCATTGCAAAAACGCGCCCAGCCTTAACGACTGTATTCACCAGGGCCCAACAATGTTACCGGACCTGTGCGGTACGCTGCTGCGAGCGCGTCTGACTAAGTACCTTATTATAGCCGATGTTGAAAAAGCGTTTCATCAGATTCGCTTACAAGAAGACCAGAGAGATGCAACGCGATTTCTTTGGTTAAAAGACCCGTCTAAAAGACTCGCCATCCAAAGATAATCTGCGCATCTTGCGTTTTACGCGCGTGCCATTTGGTATAAACGCTTCACCATTTTTACTTACAATTAGTATATCGATAAAGTACGCTCTAAAGCGCGATCACGCCAATCGCCTCCGAGAAGAAATTCTCGCCAACACATACGTCGACAACGTGCTCATCGGTGCAAACAACACCGAAGAATGCGCTACAAAGCAAAAACAATGTAAAGAAACTTTTGAGCGTATGCACATGAACTTACGTGAGTTCATGTCGAACAATAAGGAGGTGACGGGATCCCCACTAAAGATCGTGTGAAACAATCCGCTAGCGCCGTTAAGCTCTTAGGCCTACAATGGAATCCGCGAGATGATTCCCTGGCCTTGGAAGTCAAAGTGGCGTCGAAGTCGGTAACAACAAAGCGAACGGCTTTAAAAGCTTACTCGTCGACCTTCGATCCACTTGGACTATTGACCCCACTTCTCGTTAAGGCAAAGCTTTTTAACCAACAGCTTTGGCAAAACGGTTACAAATGGGATGATCCACTAAATGAAAAGGACTGTAATGAATGGAAAAAGCTGGTTCAAGAAATTTCTTCCTTCTCTGGAACGGTACCTAGATTCATTGGACACACATCTGAAGCAAAATACGATTTAGTTGTGTTTTCAGATGCATCAAGTCGAGTTTGTGCCGCTGTGGCTTACCTCATTTGTAGACCCACAGGAACCGGCCAGCCTTATTCTAATATTTTAATGTCAAAATCCAAACTCGCACCATCAGGAAAAACCACTACACCGCGAATGGAATTATTAGCGTGTCACATGGCAGCAAAGTTATCACAATTTCTAAGGAAAGAACTTGCCATTCGCCTTAACTCTATAAAATTTTTTATCAGATTCCCAAATTGCCTTATACTGGATCCATTCTAAGAAAACTCTTAAGACCTTTGTCAACAACCGGGTCAAATATATTCGGTCGGCAATGGATGAGCTGGTCTCTGAAAAGATAGAAACCCGTTTCTATTATGTTAGTACTGAGTCAAATCCTGCCGATTGCGCTACGCGTGGCCTCAATGCTTCCGAAATGGTGGATCACAAGTGGTGGCATGGCCCTGGCTTCAATCTTGCTCCACCTACCCAGTGGCCTAACGCGCACATGGACTTTACTGTAGATCCGCCTCCCCTCAAGGATGCAGAGGAAGAATTCAGAACTGTTGCTTCCTCGGCTTCCTTGATTGAAGGTTACAAATCGTTTGTTCCATACACGCGTATGACTTCCTACTCTAAGCTGGTGCGGGTCACCGCTTGGTGCCTCAAATATCTCGCAAAGCTACTCTATCGGATCAAAGCCAAACTCCAAACCGCTGACACAACTCTTTTCTCAAAATTTACTAGAGCATCTCACATTTCTATAGACGACTTTCGAGAATCAGAGCTAATAGTTCTTCGTGAACATTACCGTGAAGGTGCGCTTCTTCTTGAATCTCGTAACATTCGAAAACTTCATGTAAAATCAGATGAAAACGGCTTAATTCGCGCAGATATTAGGATGGCCAATTCTGAGTTGGAAGAGTCCGCAAAGAGACCCATAGTTCTCTTGCCAGGACATCCGCTCACGCAAATGATCATACGTCATTATCGCTTAAAGTTGTTCCACGCTGGCGCTTCTCATTTGATCTCAGCATTGCGGGATAAATATCTCATACCCAATATCCGGCGGAGAGTGAAAACGACAATTGCGAAGTGCATCACATGTAAACGTCAGCAGGGGCGCCCATATTCGTATCCTGAATGTCCGAGTTTACCAGCAGAACGGGTCTCACGTAAACGCCCATTCCAAAACATAGGATTAGATTATTTTGGTCCGCTGCTAGTGCGTTCAGATCAAAGTCAGTCACGCAAGGTGTGGGTTTGCCTTTTTACATGCATGGCAACCCGCGCCTTGCACCTAGAGGTGGCTGCTGACAACTCCACTACGCAGTTCGTCTTCGCTTTCCGCAGGTTTATTGCCCGAAGAGGCAGTCCGGACATAGTTATAAGTGACAACGCCCCAAATTTTAAATTGGGAAAGCAGATTCTGACGAACCAACTGACTAGAATGGCTGAAGAGCCGCAAATGCAGAATCTTTCTACTGACAATGGCTCTAGGTGGTCGTTCATAACTCCTCTTTCCCCTTGGAAAGGGGGGTTTTATGAAAGGCTGGTTTGATCTGTAAAAAATGCACTCAAAAAGTCAGTTGGCGGCAACACCCTTGATTTCTGGGCCTTTGAAACACTTATATTCGAAATTGAAGCTACCCTGAATACTCGTCCTATTACTCCGGTAACGACAAACTTTTCGCAAGATACTTATGCACTACGCCCAATAGACTTGATAAATCCATACTTTAGACTTGGTCAGCTCAATGAGCTCAGCACTCGTAGCCTCCTTCAATACGACTTTTCTTTTTCAGACACGCACGAGTTCCTCATGTCATCATACCAAGAACTCCGCTCTTCGTCAGAACAGTTTTGGAACATTTGGTATAGGGACTACCTGCAGGCGTTAGCTGAAAAGATCCAAGCTTACGCGTCTTCAAAACGAGGATCACGGGATTGGCCCAAGGTCGGCGATGTTGTGCTCTTAAGACAGGAGAACGCGTCAAGAATGTTCTGGCCCTTGGGAATTATCATTGAATTGAACAAGTCTGTTGACGGAGCTGTAAGATCTGTACAAGTCAGAACAAGTAAAAGAAACATTCTAAGTAGATCACTTAATCAACTCATTCCACTAGAGGTTTCCGCATGTGATGAGTCGACTACTAGTAACCGCTCAAAATCCGTTGTTCCGGTTCCGACGCGAATTCAACCGCATAGGGCCACCAAACGTTCTTTGTCCACATAAAAATCAGATATACCAACTTGTGATACGGAAATATAGGGGAATGAGTGGAAACATTCAGACTTCTTCAATGTTTTTTCTTTATTTTGTCCAGTAAATCGGACATATTTCACTCTAGTAAATCGGTGACTTAAAGCTCAAATTTCAGGAGGAGCAGCGATGGTTGCAACCATTAGCCAGCTCGAAGTCCTGTGGTTCGGACACTCCAAGGATGTGCCAACAACGGATGGGTGAACGATGTCAGCAACGAAATGGAACGACGCTTCGCACTTCTCATACTGTTCACTGCCAATCACCAACATATTATTGATCAAGAAAATCTACATTCAAAACCTTTCGTAGTTCATTTTTCTCAGTTGAAAACCTCAATTATTTTAGAGCAAGCTTTTTGAAATTCTTAATATTTGCATTGGTCGTTCATCCACAGAAGAAGCATTTTTTCTAGTTTTATCACACAATGATATTTGCTTGTAAAGCGTCTCTCGACGCTCACTTTTGCCTTCTTTCGTTGTTTACCGGATATAAGAAGTTTTCTTTAGCATGGAGACTTCGTGAGTGCCAAAAAAGGGGTATCCAAATTTTCATCATCCACCTAACCTCCCGGGCATTACTGCTGTTGGTTCATTTTCATACTAATTTTCCTTTTGCGGCCGGGAGTGTCGCGGACAGCGAAGCTACCGCTCCTCAGCAGTAATGCTCCGCGCATAGCGCGCTCCAATGCAAGTTGCGCGCCGCGCCACTGGCGCGCCCGTCGCACCATCGATCGCGCGCCCACAAGCTCCGCCCCCTCCGCCAAATTCTGTATAAGGGCGCGGCCAGCAGCCTTCGCGCTTTTGGTTCTAGAGAGTTCAGTGGAGTGTCTGCCGCCGTAAGGGCAGAGGCCCGTAACAGGGCTTGTGCGTGTTTGTTGTCGTGCGTTTTATTGTCATTTGCCTTCGTTCCGTTCCATCGTCGCGCGCTGTAAGGGGCCGGACGCTTTGGCGTCCTCGCGGGGGGACCCGGGGTAGGGACGGTGAAGAGGGAGAGCCAGGTTAAAGCCCAGAATTTAAACTTTTTGAATACGTCACTCACGAGGGCTCACAATGTAGTAAAGGACCAATCTTCAATAAACTTCGAAGTTGTTTGTGTAGTACATCAGGGACTCCGAGATACATCATGTTAAATGCATGGTGTACACTAACCACTGAACCACAGATGCAACACCCTTACCTTATCATCATTTCCTCTCTCACTGATTGTGGTAGAATTATAAATGTTCGCTCATTCATGAATGTTAGCTATGCCTCTTCAACATTAACCCTTACAGGGGAAGGATACTAGGGGGGCCGACAACACGTAACGAAATGTATACTGTCATATGCAGTTTTTCATGCTGATTGCAAATCCGTTATCTTTATCTGCTGCGGAGCTCTCTGTGAAGAGTTACGTTGCATATTATCGGCTAGTCTAGGCCGGCAAAATCCAATTTTCGTGTTACATTCCGCAGAAAATGTGCGCGAAAACCACCTAGAATTTGTCAGCTAATTGTAACTGGTCGATGTTTCTAAAACTGCTATAGATCTAGATAAGTTCCCACGATCTTTTACCAGAATATAGCCAGGAAACGAAATTTTGGCAGCTCTGAACAAGCTGAAATCATGCCACGTAACTCTTCACAGAGTGCTCCGCAGCAGATAAGGAAAACGGTTTTGAGATCAGCATCGAAAACTGCATTTGTCCATATACACTTCTTTACGAGTTGTCGGACCCCGCTTGTATCCTTACCTGGTTAGTATTATAGAGAAGGATAATGGTCATGATAAAGAAGCAGCTGTTGAAATCTTCATCGACACCCTCCATTCACCCTACACACAAGTACCGCGCTGGTTGAATGCATACTCTTCACGTATTCCCACATCACTTTACCGTGCTCGTTTTAACGCGCCAAGCAGCTAGAGACCCTCGCGACCGGCAAGTTAGATCATGCGCGACTAGAAGGAATAGTGGGTTTTCCATGTATGTACACGAACAACGGATGAAGTTGAAGTGACGGCCAATAGTGAGTGGAAATAAGGGAGTCGTAGCATACTAGTTGAAGGTGCCGCGACTCGAAATGTTGGTTGGTCCAACAGGAAGTGGGCGGAGTTGGGTGAGTTTTCCCCGCAGCATTTGTTTCATTGTAGGTTTAACGGCGAGAGGTGAATAAGGGCCATTGCCGCGGTGGGCTTGGTACTCTGGCTGTCTGCCGCAGAACTCGACCGATGCTTTGATGACGTTCTCTGGATTCTCTGCCCGAGAGTTCCGCGCAGTAGGACCGCTCCCGATGCGTTTTCCCACCTTGGGCACCCTTATCACACCGTCGTGTATTGAATGAAAAACGAATGAACAAATGCGTAACAACTCACCTTCTCCCCCAACCTGGTTCTGGATGGCTGCTAACATAGCAATGAATGGAGAGTGACAATTTCTGATATGATCATAATATTCGTGACAAGACACGTGAGGACGTGTTCTACCGTGAACACGTAGCACCTCTTGACATGTGAAGTCTAACAGAACATGACTGCCATATGTGGCCCGAATAGCAACTCAATAGCAACTTTCGAATGCTAGCAGCAACGCAATAGCACCCACCGTTGCTGTAGCAACTGCCGTTGCTATTGCGTTGCTAGTGGTGAGAGTGGGTGGAGACGGTTCGGCTTCCGTCCGTGGAATGTCTGAGTTCTGGATGTTGCCGCTACTACATCAGGCCAAATTGTTGCTGCAGAATGTGAAAAATCAGCTAGGTGTATCAAAGGAACATGCAGAGGAATGGCAACGTCTCACCGATAACGTAAGAGCGTTTTACAAATGTTTACATCGTTTTCTCACATCCTGAAAAAAGGCAAAGACATCCGCACGAGGTAATCTGGTACAGATTGCGACTTCACGACATTCCCGAAGACCTTCTCAAGTAGGTGCAGATGCTTTACGTCTACCGCAGAAGTAAAGAACAGGTGGCTGCTGGCACCTCGACGGAGTTCCCCATTACCTTTGGCCTACATCAAAGCTCAGCACTCTCTCCGCTCCCTTTCATCGTTGTCATGGACGCCCCTTCCAAAGGACCTTCACAGACCCGTGCCTTGGACGCTGCTCTATGCCGACGACGTAATGTTGGCATCCGAAGACAAGAGCGGACTTGAACGGCAGATGCAAGCGTGAAGTGACCGGCTCCCATGTTTAGGCGTTCGCGTCAACATTAAAGGCAGCACTCACGCTAAAAAAGTTTTCTCGCATTTGTGCTTATTTTAAAGGTGTGATCAGTTGGAGCGTAACTGCAAAAGGAATCACTCCGAATCATGCAGTTCCTCGAGAAATAAAACTCGTACGCATGTACAAATGCGCCCGCCATGCTCAACCCCGCCCCATTCTCTCTGATCGTGTGCGGCTGTGTCTCTCAGCTGATACAGGATCGATCAGGATTCTCAGCGATGATTCTTTCGCATCTCGGCGGACTCACCCATCTGAGGCGATAGGACTCGTACACATGGACATGTAATATAATATAACAATATACAACATAGTATTCCTCACAAATTTTGCTCTTTTGAATGGCCTTTCCTCTACTGTGGGTACAGGGGTAGCCGCTGGAGTAGAATTCCTTGAAAAAATCGACGACTTTTTTTTATTGTGAGTGACTCACACGTCTTCGACTTTTCCCTGAAATTCTACACTGGAAGCCAGTCTTGATTCTACACTGGAAGCCAGTCTTGTGCCCATAGTAGCAGAAAGATCATCAGAAAAGGCTACGTTTGCGAGAAATGCTATGTTGTATTTTACCAGTCCATATCCATTTGTACGAGATCCATCGCCTGATATGAGTGCGCCCGCCGAGGTGCGGAATAGATCACCGCTCTCCGAAAATACTGATCGATCCTGTATCAGCTGATGAACACAGCCGCACACGATCGAAGAGAATGGGGCGGGGTTGAGCATGGCGGGCGCATTTGTATATGCGTACGATTAGCTGCAAGATTCGGAGTGATTCCTTTTGCAGTTACGCACCAATTGATGGCACCTTTAAAATAAGCGCAGATGCGAGGGAACTTTTTTCAGCGTGAGTGCTGCCTTTAAGGAGACCGTGTATCTAACCACTGATGAACATGAGTCCGCCACTATCAAAGTCAATGCCGCGGATCTCCCGCGAGCCACTACTTTCATATGCTTCGGTTCAATAGTTTCATCAGAGTCTCGCTCATGAGATCATCGCCCGCGTCAGCTCTGCATGGTTGATGTGCCGCTCACTGACTGGTGTGCTGAGCGACAAGGACATCCCAGACCACCTCAAGTCGAAGATCTACCAAACATTGGTACGCCCGGTCGCCCTCTATGGTGGTGGATGTTGGCCTGTCACCAAGGAAATGCAACGCCGAAATAGCGTCATGGAGATGCGGATGCTGCTGTAGATGGGTGGCATTGCGCAACTAGGTTGCACATGCAATCAGGACATACGGCATCGAGGCCTCCCTATAAAATATTCTACAGGTCTGGCCGCATCGCCAACGTCGGGGTTCGAGTTTTCTCGCAATTCTAGCCTTGCTTGGAAATCCTTCATTGCGCATCTACATGCAAAGTTAATTTCCGATGCAACGATACTACCTACTCTTTTTTTATTACATTTCTTGCATGCCTATGGACCCGTTATGGGCAGCCACTTCTAACTCTGCACAGGAGTATCTTTCACATGGCTTTAGTACTTGTGAACAATACAGTGTAACCAATGCCGTGCGAATGATTTAAGCTTCACGTTACTGACAATGGAAGGATACTTGGTGGCCGTGGCCATTCGCGATACGATGTGGACGATCATATGCAGTTCTTGACGGTGATTTCGAATCCGGGTTCAAATTTCCTGAGAAGTTCTGTATAGTGAGTTACAGCTATTTTTTTTCCATGCTGGAGTACTCATGTATTTGCTCTAGGTTATGCGTGGTAGCTGTTTTAGTGTCTTCAAACTACAGAGTGCTTGAGGAGAAACAAAGGCATTAATCGTGTGCTGCCGCAGCAGCTGCCTGACCCCGACTCGAGTTTGTGTGTGAGGACCGCACACAAAGTTACTAACTCACTCACAGTCCTCATATATGGCCTTAAATCGGGGTAGGGTAGCTGCATCGACAGCACACAATCAGCTGTTGTCTCCTGAGGCGCTCTGCTGTTTGAAGACACTAAAACAGCTACCACGCACAACATAGAGCAAATACATGAATACTTTATGTTAAGTCAGCGTGAAAAGAATTAGCTGTAACTCACTATACGGAATTCCTCGGGAAATTTGGACTACGGATTCAAAATCAGCATCAAAAAGTGCATCTAGTAGTCTACATCTCATCACGAGTGGCCACGGCCACCAAGTATCCTTCCCTTGTGGAACAGTCCAACTGATCAGCTTCTACTTTAATATAGAGGTGGCCGAATGGGACACGAACGAGCGCGTAGCGTGCCCCATTTCCACCGGTTCCTCACTATTGGGCCATGGCGGAAACAATCTCTATTCGCGCACCCGTATCCTGGCGCTGTTGTTCGATACGAATTCCCGATGGTTCACTTTTAACTCGTTGAACATCTGTCCCGTGCGAGTGTAAATTCTGATGGACTCTTCTGATGTATCCGCCTTCAGTAGAAGCTTATCCACATACCAGTGGCGGACGCAGGGGGGGGCGGGGGGGGCGCCCCCCCCCGAGAATGGGTCGCCAAATTTTCGAAATTACTTTACAATACAAATAAAAATCTTGTGTTAGTTTATTTTTAATTGTTTATTTTTATTATTATTTTTAATATATTTTTTATTTATTGTTTATTATTATAATTAATATTGTTATTAATTTTATTTTCCGTCTGGGTCCCCAAAACGGCGGAGACCCCACTTTTCTTCCCACGCCCCCCCCTCCCGCCCACTTTCTGCGTCCGCCACTGGCCACATACATATTATTTTTGATGTCCTGGATCAAGCCAATCTCGTTTACATACTGATCCAACTGGTAATGAGTAGTTGTAGCGAATAGAAACGGAGAAGGCAGAAGTCCAAATGTTATCCGCGTTAGCCTGAGAACTTGGATCCCAGGATTGGGCTGAAGTTTGTGGTCCTTCAACCACAAGCATCGTGTATCATCCCAATCCGCCTATTTTTGTTCCTCGACTCTTCTTGTTCCTTCAAGTATTGGGCTCAGTAGCTTTCTTTCAAGGGCCATCTAGTCTTCCTCTAGCAACCTGGGTTTTCCCGCTTTTCCTTTAGTCGTCCTAGTGTGCTGACAATGAGCTTGGCTTTGCTTAGAGTAAGCATTCGCGCTGCTATCACCATTCCTTTGTTCTGATCGAAGGCAACTCGAGGTATGGTGCGGGCCCTGACACATGAAGCAGGCTTGTTCATTGACAGCTTCGCTGTGCATTTTGCAAATGCGCAGATCAGACAGACCTCGTTCTCTCGTAAATATAACGTGCTTCAGGTGTAGTAAACTTGTTGCATGCAATAGACTTGTGATGTTCTCCACAGTACGCGTATGCGTATGCAAATCGCTTGAAGAACTCCTTCTTCTCTTCTTCTGATGTGCGCTTTGCCAGAGTGTATTCCTTTTTGGTGTGAAGCTTCATCATTTTTTGCTTAAAAGGAATTCTTCCAAGAACTGTAGTAACTTTTCAATGTTAAATGAGCTTGCCGACCTGGTATGCTTCTTTTGAAGGACCTTGTGTTGAATTGGAAATTTCGTTGGAATCTGTTTCTGCAACCAGTGGCTATCCACGTACCCCTCCCCCTTTTTTTTGTTTCAGCTGCGCAATAATCAATCTCAGTCTTTCAAGCAGAGCACGTTGATCACGTATTGAAGGCGATTTTAATGAACATGTGTCTAGATTGTCGATTAGTCTATTGACTAGTTCTTCTGGATTGGCATATTTCGTTATCAGATGGTCAATCGCTTGCATGTAATTCTCCTTAGTCAGTCGAAACTTACGTACCGATTCTAAAGCTTCCCCCTTGATCGCGTTCAACAAATAGTAGAACGTGAAAAGATGGGGTAAACCCTGTGAATGTATGGTAATTTGATACAACTAGCGCCCCTTCGGGACGCTAGAAAGTGGGGTGGGGCAGCCACTTGAGGCATGTGCAAAAGCTCCACACGTGCAAAATGCTAGAAAATTAGCAAATAAGCAAAATTAATCATTAACTGAGCTCAAATTCAAAAACCTTCTTATAAGTTACGTATAAGAGAAGCAGAACAAATCTTCCAATGGGCCCAAACATGAAGTCCTTCTTATGAGTTGAGTATGCGAATGAGAAGTTCGTTCCCCATCGTATGGCGTATTCGTGCGTATTCCTCACTACCGGGTGAACGCAAACGCGTTCTCCATCGGAGGAACTGTATCCTGCTGTTCCCCACACTATTGGACAAAGCGAAATTGTATCCGAGTGTTTTCCACACTACTGGGCCGCAGCGGACTTTCCTCCATCGGTGGACCCGTATTCTGGCGCCATCTTCACACATTAGGCCTGAACCGTATCCTGGTATTCTCCACTTTACTGAGTCACAGTGGACCAATCCTATGTTGGCGGACCTGTATCCTGGTGTTATCCATACTACTGGGCCACGGCGGGCCCTTCCTCCATCAGAGCGCCCGCATTCTGGCGTCTTCCTCACAGTTAGGGCAAGCCGGATCTGTTCTACAGGGGCGGGTTCGCATCCTGTCATTCTCAACGCTAAAGTGAACCCGTATCCTGGCGTTCCCCACACCACTGGGCCACGGTCGGCCCTTTCTCCATCGGTGGACCCGTATCCTGGTGTCCCCCGCACCATTGGGCCCTAGCGGGCCTTTTCTCTATAGCTGGACCCACCTCATGGCGTTCCCCACAGCACTGGGCCACGGTGGGCCCTTTCTCATCGCTGGACCCGTGTCTCGGCGTTCGCCGCACCACTGGGCCACGACGGGCCCTTTCTCCATCGGTGGACCCGTGTCTCGGCGTTCCCCGCACCACTGGGCCACGGCGGGCCCTTTCTCCATCGGTGGACCCGTATCCGTATTTAGTTGATTGGATATACAAAGTCATGCCTTCCTATCTAGAGGCGATGCGGCAATAGCACCCTCCAGATGAGGCGACCGCGTAGGTCCACCCTCCCGAGCTTCCGAGACGCGGCAGCCCTCATAGCACCCGTGCATCTCTTCCTGCAAGTGCACTCAGCGTCCATCAGTGGAAGGCTGGTTTTCCAGCTGCGTATATTGTGCAGCCTGAAAGCTCGTAAACACTCCCTCACTCCTATGTGGCGAGACCGCCAGCGAAGGTGATGAAATCACCATCCCGTGCATGCGGGAGAGCCAGCAGTGACGTAATTTCGGGTCCCGAAGCGAACGTGTCTGCGTCCATGGAAATCGGCCATTTCGCCACACAGTCTGCGCCTCAAGATTGCGGTGTCTATGAGTGCCGCCCCGTATCTCTAACCGCTCTAGCCCCCTTACGGCGCTTTGTTTAATAGATTCTCAGGAGTTGTCCCAGTCCCAGATATCACCGTGGAATGAAGGGATGGGTACCGTGGGCAACTCCAACTTCTTGTCTTTAGGTTGCTTTCCACTGGTTGGCCGTGTCTCTCCATAAATTCCTTTTTCGACATCTGCATTCTATTTCAAAACTTAAGAGCTCTTACGAGTTTGCAAAAGCACGAGGTAATCGAGTGCTGACGTCAATGCATTCTCTGCTTCCCTGGAATACTCGCTAAAGTCGTCGATGGTGCTATCGAACATTGTCGCGTATTTCTGAATCAGCCGCTCCATTTTACCATTCTAAGAGGTTGTCGCTCCTATTGATTATTCTAATTTCCAAACGCACTCGTGATTGTGGTCAATCGACACCTCTCCCCCTACTGAAGGAACTATGAGCATTTCAAGTCCTTCTCTCTCAAAACGCGCAATTGCTATGTCATTCCTTCTTCCATACTGAAAGGGAAGATGCTTGCTAGAAGAGAGCTGTGGTGTCATTATAAAAGCAGAGATTTTTTTCTCCTCAGCACAAAAAAGTACGCTCAGAAATCACGAGAAATTTCACGAACGCCGAGATATCAGACGCCGGACCGCCGCTCTTATGCTTCTACAAAGGCAATCGATCAATGACACTTGCAAGTAATCGAAAAATGAGCCCTTGCTAAACTCGAAGTCGCACGCAAATCGGATCACTTGCGTAGGTACTGAACACCGATTTGAGTCAGTGCCGCAGATGTATCATGAATTGTACCCAAGTAGACGCTGCCACGCGGAAAGTAAAGCGACCAACCACAGAACAATCACTGCCACTTTTATCTCTGACTTGGGTAATTGAACCCATAATGACTACATATAGGAGAGAGACAAATAACGATGGTGAAAATAATACTGACAGATTATGATGAGAAAATGGAAGAATACTGGTAGACTATGGAAGATGGAAGGAATTAAATGTAAAGATAGAACATAAAAAAACGTCAAGGCAGCATCAAGGCAGAACATACAACGGAATCGTATCTTAAATACGACACAATGTTTTCTGACGCGTTGCTGCCGCGTTCCAATGAGTTCGACAGACAAACAAATCTAGTCGTACTTCTCGTAGAAGTGAATTGCTACCAAGAAAATATCATCATATCTCATCTACCATGTTGTCAACATTGTTGACGCAAATCATTTATTCGACAATCTAGAAATAAGAACCGCTCAATTAATTCATTCGGGTTTTCCAAATCATGGTTCATTCAAACAATTCTTCCTTTTCGACTAAGGAAAACGACTTCAATTGATTATTTTGTTCAGACCCTCAAAATTTTGACAAGTTCGAGACATTGATTTAAATGACGCAAAAAATGTCATGACAAAGGAAGGCCAGCGTGAAGCGTTGTATAGGTTTACAAGGTGATGCCCTTATGGTTCGTTGTGGCCGCATTCATCCTTTGCAGATCGTCTATTATAACGTGATATGTGTCAAGGTCGACCTTCGCAGGCGTAATTTAAAGCTTTTTTATGGTGGCCAAATAAGCCTATCAGGAAAAGTATGAGTGAGGTGACGGGAGCGTTTGCTAAGTAAAAGAAGGAACTAACAGACTATAATAGTTTTGAAGGGAAATTCATTCTTATGAATATGCTTATATACTCAGATTTTTTTTTTGGGGGGGGGGGGGGTGAGGGCGGACTTTTTGAACAGCACAGCAGTCCCGAGAAAGTAGCACACTGCTGGGTTACTGCCCTACTTTTGCTGGCTGTTTTCTTCATAGCAGTAGAGCTGCCATGAGGTCAGCACAACTGTCGAAGCTCCGCCCATTGCCCAAATCTCGCACACCTCCGTGACCGAAAAGCGTTAGGATCGAGTCTGCATACAAGCTGTCAGTTGCTGGAGCAATGCAGCGGAAGCCGCCTGGTGACAGACCAATGCAGAAAAGTTGAAAATAGAAATAAATAGAAATAGAGAATTCAAAAAAAAATGGAATCGAGACCGTCCCTGTCGTTTTATGCGAATATAATTATAAGGAATATAGGAACTACAGAGATTCCTTTGCGCTGATGTAACCCAGAAAGAAATCACTGGGGTAATCCAAAAAGAGTAAATCAATAGATTGACTATATGGATTTAGAGGCTCAACAAATCTGAGGCAACATTACCTCCACACTACCGAAATTCTTTTTGAGTCGCTCTTATTGCTATCATTGATGTGTTCTTTCTTTTGCTGAAGCTAATTGCTTGCGTAACTAATCGCCACATATGGTGTCAGAAATACTTAGCAGACACCTGTAACAGACACATGCCTGCAGGCGTATCTTACGGATGCAATGTTGCAATACTGCCGACTAACATCCGTTTCTTCCGTATTGATTTTTACTTTGAAGATAGGAGTATAATATATTAACACTAGTGATGCGAACACCGCATAACACCAGCAATGAAAAAAAATAAATGCAATCACCTTCACTTCTTTCTGAAATTCAAACAATAGAGAATTTCGGTATGTGTCCGAATCGAAGTTTGTTTCTCAGAAATCTCTGTGTGATAACACTCGATTCTTACAGGAGGTCAAATGGAAATTTCAAAAGTAAATTCACTGTTTTAAGCCTTTATCTCGTGAGAATTTCGAGAGCTTCGAAACCTTGAAACGCGATGCAGTTCGCTTAATCAGAAAGCCTGTCTCTAGCAAAGAGTGGTGATCTTCCTAGCGCTCACTTCTTTTAGCAAAACCCATTCGAATAGATTGTGATTGCCAAAGTTACTTTTTATATTGCTTTATGACCTGCGGTCGATTTCTCATTTTCTAAACTACTAGCGGAGTTTTTTTTTCTGGGATGGAGAATTTCCTCATGTGAGCATTTTGATGAAATGAATCAAAGGCAGCATACACGAAAATGTTTGGGTTTAAGATTCCGTGGTATATTGGGATTTTTAGGGACGATGAACTCATCGACAACGATGAAGTAGCGTGAAACACGCGAAAACGCATAGAAAATGATGGCGGTATTTCATGTGTGTCCACAGCGCGGACGAGTGTTCCGTGGTGGGTCCCGCCACGAAGCCCTGCGAATGGTATGAATTCCATAAACTCGCCTCCGCTAAACCACATGCGTGCACCCTGTCAACGGCGTTAGCTGGCGCGACGAAACCTGTCCACATCGGGGGATGTGTCCATGGCAGTATCTTCGCAGGTAGGCTACGCCTGCAGGCACAGTTACATACTATAAGGCATTGCTTACACCCCATCTGATAACGTGTTAGTGTTCGATAACAATGTTAAGAACGCAGATGTAAATGTGAAAAATTCTAAAAAATTTTCGAATTGAATCTTAACGTGGTAACAATGTTTTACATGTTTGAATAATGTTTATTAAGAAAACTGACTACGAATGTTCACGCTCTGAAGAATAATAAATTGAGATAAGTTAAAAGAATTGAAATTGATTGATTAAATTCCAAATTATGCACAGGTTTCACCTTCACTACTACTCTTTCTGGTTTTTATCTATTTGAAAGTGAAGTACACATCAGCAGGAGCTTTTCAGGTTGAAATTTTGGTAAATTCGGTGAGACCTAACATAAACTCGATTCATGCACTATGGAATTGATGCAAGTTAAAAAATCTGTATATATAAAGTAGAATGTACAGAGAACTCCAAACGTACGCAGTCAAGAGTCAGGACCGCGGCGCGGCTCTCTTGGGCAGAGTCACGGGAGCTCAGCATAGTGTGCGTCGCGTCCCTGTCCATGAGAGCCGCGCCGCGATGTTCGACTCTTGTCTACGTACGTTTGGAGTTTCCTATATGTGTGTGTATGTATGTATGTTCCTTATAGAAATCGCGGAGCGTGAACCGATCGGGACCAAACTTTGCATGCTCATTCCTCATGGGCCGGCGGAGGTTTCAGACTACTTCATGCTAGGCATTATCGATTGATTTATCGGTTTTATTGATTTTCCGCTACTTTCGCTCAGGGGGCGGCGAGAACACGTCTAATGCAGTTTCTCAATGCGCTGAACACGAATATGATAACCGTTTTGCACGAAATATCGACTTATCGGTTTTATTGACTTTTCAATATTTTTGCCCGAGAGTCGGTAGGGACAGGTCTACTGGGGTTTGTCAGTGCGCTGAACACGAATATGATAACCGTTTTGCACGAAATATGGATTTATCGATTCTATTGATTTTTCGATATTTTTGCCCAAGAGTAGGCAGGGACAGGTCTACTGGGGTTTGTCGATGCGCTGAACACGAATATGATAACCGATTTGCACGAAATATGGATTTATCGATTTTCTGATTTTTTGCTATTTTCGACCAGGGCGCGGTGAGATCATGGTTACTGGGGTTCCCCAATACGCTAAACACGAATATGATAACCATTTTGCGCAGAATATCGAATTATTGGTATGATTTTTCGCCATTTTCGTCCACGGGCCGGTGAAGACGTGTCTACTGGGATTTTCCATTGCGCTCGCTGTACACGAATATGACAACTATTCTCCACGGATATATCAACTCAGTAACTTCTTTTGCTCTTTCTCCGCTTTCGGAAAGGGACGGGGTAAGAATGTGTTTACTGGATCAATTGAAAACGGTAAACCCTAAGTACGATTATGGCAACTGCTTTCCACGAATTTGACACTGAACTAACATTACTGACTTTTCGCTTACGGGTCGGTGGAAGAGGGTTACACGAGCCTGCTAATAAGTTTGCCACCAAAATTATAAGCATCCGCAATGAATTTGTCGGCACTAGCAATTGTCCTCATTGGTGTGAAATTGCCGGGGTAGTAAAACATCCGATCGAAGCCGGGTATGCAGTCTAGTACATTATAAAGTGGACTACAAGTGGACTCTCATATTCAGTGCTGTAGATAACTTTAGATAACTCTCTTTACAAATCTTCTGTAGATGTACTAAACCTAGCGTAGTTGCTCGTATACAGTCCCGATCCTAACGTCGCGGGCGAGATTTGTACAATGGGCGGGTCTGCGATAGTTGTGGTGACCTCATGGCAGCTCCACTGCAATTAGCAAAACAGCCAGGAAAAGTAGGGCAGTGACCCAGCAGTGTCCTACTTTCTCGGGACTGCTGTTCAAAAGGTCTCGCACCCAGATTTTAGGATTTTCATGTGCATGCAAACAAAACGGGGATGGGGCATACTTTGTTTGTAGAACGTTCATTCAATTATCTCTGCACCAGAAATCTATTTTTTTTGTCGTACTCTTTTCCTCGATGTAAAGCAAAATGTTCAAAGAATTATTTATTTATTGGACATGTACAAGTATATATATATATATATATACAGGGGGGGCCATAAGTTATTGTACAACGTTTGCTGGCCCATTTCTCCGCAGTAGTAAAATATTTTTTGCCGCACTAGGCACTGTTTAATAGAGCTGGATTTGCTCTATCTTTTGATCACAAAAACCTCCTGGATACTTCCAAGATAACGAAAAAAGTTTATCGGAAACATTCATTGCAGACTTTCGGTGCCGCAAAATGCACTAACTCTGCCCGCAATTTCCGAGCAAAACAGCCACAAAAACAGTTTGATATTTTTAGAAAGAGCATTCTTTGCTCTTTAAGATGCATCTAAGCAGTACACCCCACTTTAGAGATTTGGTGGATTTTTCGTAAAAAATTTCCACATCAACCCGCTTTTTTCAAAAACCTGTTCTAAGTCCAACTGCTCCAAAGCAAAACTCTCCCGGGAAACCGGGTTTTAACTGTAAGATACTTTGATCCCTGCTCTATTCGGCAGCGAAAAGAGCAGGATAATCCATGTGTTGCTGGTGGAGAAATAAATGAGCAAACGTTGTACAATAACTTATGGCCCCCCCCTGTATATATATATATCAGTGGCGGACGCAGGGGGGGGGGGGCGGGGGGGGGGGCGCCCCCCCCCGAGAATGGGTCGCCAAATTTTCGAAATTACTTTACAATACAAATAAAAATCTTGCGTTAGTTTATTTTTAATTGTTTATTTTTATTATTATTTTTAATATATTTTTTATTTATTGTTTATTATTATAATTAATATTATTATTAATTTTATTTTCCGTCTGGGTCCCCAAAACGGCGGAGACCCCACTTTTCTTCCCACGCCCCCCCTCCCGCCCACTTTCTGCGTCCGCCACTGATATATATATATCAGTGGCGGACGCAGGGGGGGCGGGGGGGAGGGGCGCCCCCCCCCGAGAATGGGTCGCCAAATTTTCGAAATTACTTTACAATACAAATAAAAATCTTGTGTTAGTTTATTTTTAATTGTTTATTTTTATTATTATTTTTAATATATTTTTTATTTATTGTTTATTATTATAATTAATACTATTATTAATTTTATTTTCCGTCTGGGTCCCCAAAACGGCGGAGACCCCACTTTTCTTCCCACGCCCCCCCTCCCGCCCACTTTCTGCGTCCGCCACTGATATATATATATATATATATATATATATATATATATAGTTTTAATTTCTGAAATAAGCCCAGGCTTTGCAGGAGGCCTACTCTTTGGAGCATTTGCCCTTGAAAGTCGTTTTCTAAGAATTATGGTCGTTACAGCGTTTACCTGTGGAGTCTACAAAATTTTCAAGAAGTGCTCTGCTGCTTAACCTATTCTCGAAACACAACCTCGAAATGCTCTTCCCAATGCTACTTGTGGTTTTCCATAAAAACTGATAATGTGAAGCAAAGGAGAAAACTACAATATATAATACGAAACATATGAAACTATATTATAATATAATATAATACAACTCACTATTATATTATAATATAATATAATAACTATAATACATACTCCCGTTGTAGCCAAATTCTACTAAAATTGCTTCCTAGAAGTTATTTCTGCTAAAAAAAACACGGAAATGATTAGGGAGCAGATGGTATCTGAGAAGTAAACCGAAGATGCTACACAATTATTGCTTAATCGATTGAATAGGCTCCGGTTTGGGCCAACGGTGACCGAGTGTAGGGTTTGGTTTTCTCATTTAAGGAAGTATTGGAACACCGTTGTTCTCTGCTACTGTAAACAACGATCCTGTGTGGATTTTGCGTGATGGTCCCGTAATCGTAGTCAACATGATGATGCGATGGTTATCGATCAGTCTAATTCTAGGTGGGATGAAGGTTTTTCTCTCTAATACTATATGGAATTTCGAGCTGAACTGATGAAAATCTGCGCCAGATCTTTGCTTCAAAAAAAAAATTCTCCGCTACGGCAGGAGTCCTAGGCGATCCTGTGATCAGAAAATAGCTTAGATCCAGCGCTTTTAAATAAGATCAATGCTCGGCAAGAAATCAGAGACTACAGCAGGAAAATATCCCATCAAGCGATGTACCATAACTTGAGCCTCTGCAGAGGTGGAGTGTGAGAGTTCAATAAACTCGTGAGTAATTGTCAGCTTCATAAAATCTGAATGACATTTAGAAACCTCTAAGAATGCGGGCTCCGGACCGAAAATTCTGATTGAATATATCCATTCAATCGACCTCCACAAATATCCCTTTATTTGAACCTTCATTCATTTGGGCAGTCAAAAATACTTCTTATTCGAGTGATTTGTTCATTCGTACTCTGGAAAAACTAGGATGTTCGAATTGCTCATATTTCGAAAAATTGAAATTCGGTAATATTCGAATAATTCAGAAATTCTGACAGGTGAAAAGTCTTCGAATATTCCCATGTATAATGCAAACATATTCGCTCCATATTCACATTCCGCATATTTACTTATCCGACTCTGTAATTTCTGTGTGTAGACCCCTTACTCCAGTCTTGGTTTTTTTTTCTCATTTTTCGTTGAAAACGAAATTCGTAAGGTTTTCACTGAATGGCAGGTTGCAACGCACCAAAATCCAACCTTCGTAAACTCCCCGTGTGAAAAAAGAGCACTGTTCCGAGATGAGGCCGAGAACTTCTTACAGATGTTAATCAGTGAGCTTGAAAAAGACTTCGCTTTTGGTTCGCTACCATAATCTAGTGTGCGTGCCCCCACCGCCTTTGATCTGAATCAATTCTTCTCATCATTTTCGGACGCGATTTTGGCTTTGCCACGCCCGTATTATCTTGCCTCTTGTCACCTTTTGTGCAGAACCTTTTTTGTATATTGTTCTAAGTATTTTAGACGTGATGGCTGATATTTTTGTTGTTATCTTGATTAAAGACTGAAAGTGGCTAGGCTTGAGGTAATCTTCATCCTAACATGTACTACAATTGTTTTGATATGAATTTGTTTAAGAAGTGACGTCGGGGCATTTGTATTGCTCATTTTGAATTGTTTCTATACTCCCCTAACAAAAATTCCAGTAATGTGCAGCGTAGAACGTAATGTTCCATGAATTTCCATGGATCATCTCTTCAATGAATTCAGGGACGATTCACTCCTTGCTGACATTATAGGAAATGTCAACTTCTTTTTACATATGTGATTGTCTCCAAGACTGAACAACAACGTGTGTGCTCTCACTTCTGTTTTCTTCAAGCTCCCGTTCCCCGCTCGAGCATTCCTCTTTAAAGGCAGAGGGTCACCTCGTTCTGCCTGTTGGATTTATCAACATATCCTAGACCTTCTCATCATGTTCATCCCTGGGATGTACAACAACAGGCACAGAAGCGACGAAATCCCCATTTTTGAAAGGCTCGAACTGGATGAAAATTTGGAGCCCGGAGGCGGATCGCTCCAAGCTGTGCTGGCTGCCTGCCACGGCTGCCGCGTCAGTCAACGAGTCTTGGCGTGTCCAATCGATAAGATCAACGGCTTCACATGTCAACTCGGGTTGGCAAACTGTTACAGACCCCGTCCTGGAAAACGGGTTCATAGACCATTCTGAGACAATTTATGTATACCATTGGAACCATCGCGCCGAGTAGATGCAGAATCTGCTGTTAGCTGAACTGCGAAAATGAGGTGGACCCCTGCCTTTAACTGGCAGCTGTTCCGGCAGCGGACATCAGATTAGCGTGAGATCCTCGCTGGAATTTCAAGACGACTAAGTGCAAAACATCGCTGTCATTTCTATGCTTGGTTAACACTGTGGGTCAATGTTGGACTATTATATTCCTCTAGAGAGCAGAAACCAGTTTTCTGTGTTCTTTCCTAAGAATGGTCCTTCCCTGCAATTCGCACGCGCGAGGAGTGTCTGGTAATTCAGCGCTGGCCATTCTCGGCCTTGGTTTTGGAATATACTGGAAACGCCGCTTTTGACCGAAAAGGGTGTTTTCGCTAGCACAAGTAACATTTCGGTGTTTCCGCTGTGTCGATACATTGTCTCTGATTTTTAGTAACTTCGCTCAGTATGAACGCGACTAAGTCCCTTCCGCCTACTTCAAACGGCAATCAATTCAGATCTTGGTAACTCGCCATCGCTTTTCGCTTCGCACGGGGTTGTGATTTCGGATGACGTGGTGTTTTGAGGTGGAACGGGATCGTCATGCTGTGATAGCCATCTGTAGTTGACATTTCTAGTGGAGATGTAAGTATGCGAGAGAGCCCGCTGCAGCTCTTCAGCCTAATTGCCTGTCTCCTGCAGCATTCCACTCCACACTCGTTCACCGTACGCCACGACGGCTCCGCTCTAACTACTGCTGTGCTCACTTCTGAGACTTGTTTACATTTCCACCACAAAACTACGGTCTTCTGTAACCCAAAGCCTTTTGGAGAGTTGCGCAAAGTGTCTGTTATACACCATAATTTCGTCTTGCAAAAGGTCTCTTTAGTTTTCGTCCTCGTGGTCTGTCACGTTCCTGTGCCTCTGTACCTTTCAACAATTTCAGTACCCTTACCTGAGTGCTCAATGGTTTATGGCTTCACTAACGCTTTAAAAAATCTTAATACATATTGCCAGGAAAAGACTACTAGGATTCGAGACTCTCTTTCACCTGCACGTAAGTTCACTTTCCAAATTCAACAATGGAAGCCTTACGAAGCTCCGATACAGAGTGGAGTTCCTCTGGAGCCTCAAGCGAATAAACTACGAAGAACAGTCCTCTGGCGACCTCTACAGGAGTGGCGTTGATGAACAGTGTCCAGGCTGCTAGGCACGTAGTCAGTTGAATCAGGCGCTGGTGTTCGACTTAATTAAAACCTCACATCCTTAGTTAATCTTATCAGTACATTGCCCCACGGGACTAGCGTTTAATTTGGAATTGTTAGCTTCCATTGAGTGGTACTTTGCTGGCACGACGACTTTTCACAGATGATTATGTGCGGCTGTAAGAGCAACATTGGCGCCGACATGGCTTCTCTTCGCTAGCATATCATGCGCCGTTACCTTTACCCTCACCGATCACACAGGATCATCCATGCATAAACTCTTCCTGCACCATCTCTTGATTTTTTTTTCGGTTCAATCTGACTTCTTATGGGACAAGGCCCTGTCATCGAGGTACTGCGTTTATCTCAGGTAGAGCATGCGTGTCATCTAAGTACTTTTCAGTAATCCTGGTATTAGTTGAACTCACTCCAAAAAGGTTACTGAACTTCACTTACACATATTGGATGCGTCTATGGCTCCAAATTTTCTGAGGCAGTGTCTGTCGATTCCTGCTCAAAATCTTGGACTGCTCGTGCCTCTCTTAGGCCGGACGCACACTACACAACGACGCTGTCGCTACAACCGTTCACCAGCACAAGTTCTTTCACAGTGGCTCCTATGCCAGCATGGTATCTCACGCAAATCGTGTGATAAGATATTAGAATTCGTAACATTTTGTTCCCATCGTTTCCATTCATTTTCTTCACCGCGACGGTGTCGCTGTGAAGAAAATGAATGGAAATGATGAGAACAAAATGTTACGAATTGTAATTTATTGTTTTAATAGCAATCGTCGGTACGCAAAGCGTGGTCTCATGCTTCTGCCACAGATAATCTTTCAAATTGGATGTGACCCAACCAGCTGCGCTATTTTCTCCATCACACCACGTAGCGAAATTTCTCACAATCTTTCAATACAATGCCGGAAAGGCTTCTATTCGTTGTGCTGCTCACCATTCCACTTTTTTTGAGGACAGTCCTCGGTTTCTTCTACACCTACTACGATACCTTCACCACCATCCATGCCATTCAGTGATACAGCCGAAACTCCTATCGAAGATCCTGTACCGATGCCTGAGGGTAGCAAAGGTGAGTATGCCAATGGCAAGATAAGACCCACCAAACGGCATGTTATAACTATATTAGGAGATGAACCGAGGTTCCTTATAGGCAATCACAAAGTAAACCCGCTTCAATAGATGTTCTTCGTATCCATTAACAATGTGTCATGATGCGAAATTTAGGAGATGTCTTCTGTTTCACTCTTCTTGTAGGAGGAATCTGTCCAAATACTCTTCCATTATGGTGGAGATTCCAAAAACAGTGCGGTTTATCGACATTGAATGAGATGAACTGGATGTTCACTTACCCTAATAGATTCTAAAGCTTCGTACTTTTTCAGATCTAAGTAGTAGTAGTTTCAAATCTCAACAATAATGGTATCTAGTCTCTGTACTCTAGCACTCAATTCTTCAATTTCCACTATAGAGTTCTTGAAATTTATCCTATTTATGGAATGCGTCGAGTCTTTGGACAAGCATAACCGTCTGAAAAAAAACGAGATGAAAATGAAGAGCCATAGCGAACGTTCTGCTCATAGCCTGATTGTGAATATTGTTTATCTCTAATTCATATTATACTATAACTAATATGTAATTATAACTGTTTCTTCTTCCAAAGGTTTCACCTCTAAAAACCTTCTAGTCTCGGAAAATCAAAGATAAGGCCTCGGCTCAGGTACATAAGCTGTTAAAGTCAAGTTCACCTCGGATATTCTCTGTAATTTTGCAAAAATATCCGAACGACAGCTGTGAGTAGAGATGTTCTTAGCATCTGAAATTCAGCAAATTCTCCATAATTTTGGAAGATTGATGTAGGATAGCGAGAAGCGATTCTTTGCCTTTATCTTCGCAGTGGAGAAGAAAGAGCACTTCAAGTGGTAGTTCACTGATCAAGCAATATCCAAATCCAAGTGCATATATTGAAAAGGCGAAGCAAGTAGTTGCTAACAAAAACAGGAAAAAATTGCAGCACGTTTCAAGCACTCACTAGCATTGTCCTTCCTCGTTTTGCACTTTGGAGGTGTCAGGAGTTCCTTCTTCGCAAAATGATTCCAATTATGTACATCGAAAGGCCCGCAATGATAAAGGCTTTTGAGAGAGTCCGAGGTGCAGATCTCGTAGACTTCTTCGGCGAAACGGTCCTCGTGTACTGAATGTCTGCCAAGGTTCCGACATTGGCCATCGAGTCTTGGCCTTTGCGATCGATAAGATCAACACTGGAACATGGCTGGCCGGTTCTGCACATTTGGATCAGCAAAGTGGTATAGTCCCGAAAATCGGCTAAAAAGGTCATTTTCAATTACTTTATGTAATCACCAGAATTAGCATTTTGAAGGGATCCAGAGTCTGGTAATAGTTCACGATAGAATGTTCTTCGAATTTTCGAGTGTCTGGGAACTTCCGAATACTTGAATACTCGAATTTTCGACTTTTTTGCGACCGCCGAATTTTTGACTATTCGAATTTTCGTATTTTTGAATGCATTGAAGTTTGAAATACTCTAATTTTCGAATATTCTAACATTCAAATAAACATTGGAATTTTATTCGATGCGGTCAAAACTCTAGTTCACATACGAAGATGAAGTGAAACATCGGCCTTAACTGCGAAAATCATGACCACTGCAAAAAGCGGCGACAAATTATAATTCTCGTGCTACTCGGACCATTTCCTAAATTTTACCGATTTTTTCCTTAGTTCCATAGCAGAAGGGTTCTCCTTCGTCCCACAGAAATTCGAAGTTTGTCCACAAGCAGTTAGAAAAATGATGAAGGAAAATTGACGACCACCACTTTCCCGCACGAATCCACATCTTACGTTCGTTTTCCAAAATGTGTGCGTCGTTTAGAGGAAAATTCATTGAAACCCAAGTAATCTTGTATTGTATGTATTTGTGTCGAGAACTGGACTATAAACAGGAGATAACAATTGATTTCTCCATTGTCCTTTCATACATGTTTTCGGCATTTCCCATAGGTAGGTAACGCTCTCGAACAACCATTCTTCAGGAATGAGCCGAGCTCAGTTCCGGAGGTACGGGAAAGAGACTGTGGACTACATCGCGGACTATCTCGAGACAATCCACAAACGACGTGTTGTTCCTGCAATTGAGCCAGGATACCTAAAGGTGAGCTCGCTGTACATCCGCTATCATTTCCAGACGAAACTAGTCTCCCCTCAGAATTTGCTCCCAATGGAAGCCCCGAATAGACCGGAGTCGTGGGAGACAGTGATGGAGGACTTCGAGAAGCTGATAATGCCTGGAGTCACACACTGGCAACATCCTCGGTTCCACGCCTACTTCCCGGCCGGCAATTCTTATCCGTCGATATTGGCGGATATGATTAACGATGCTCTCGGATGTGTCGGCTTTAGCTGGGTTCGTGTTTTTGACACTTCTGCTCCGCGCCATCCCTCGTCGTTTGTTTTCCTATGTTGTTTCACTGACTAGCCAGGAGCAGTCAAAATTGCAGGCTGCGTGTCCTGCAATGACTGAGTTGGAAATGATAATGTTGCACTGGTTTGGAAAGATGATCGGACTCCCTAAAGAGTTCCTTCCGCTCACTGAGGGTGGCAAGGGAGGAGGAGTGATCCAGGTAAAGAATTATGCTGCATTGAAGAATTCTTTACGGAAACAAAAGAAATTCAGGGTTCCGCTTCCGAGTGCAACTTTGTTTCATTATTGGCAGCGAGGTTTGAGGTGATGAAGGAGCTTCGACAGCGTTTCCCATTTGTTGAAGAAGGATTGTTGCTATCAAAGCTTATCGCATATTGCTCTAAAGAGGTGTGTTTGCTAGCAGTCTGCGAACACCTGCGATTTTAGCTGAGGATTTCTCAAAGAAGGTTAACAATAATCGAGCTGAGTGCAAAGCTCTACGGAGAACCCAAAATGCGCGTCTCTGTTTGCCCCAGCTAAGCTTCATCCATGTTTCGCAATAGGACTGGTATTAGACAGAAGAAATTTCGGTCCGAAAAATCGGTATGAGCGAGAGCGACAAATGGGATCTGAAGTGACTAAATGAAGTCTGAAAGTCGAACCATGCCTGGCTTTCAGATTCCATTCAGCTCTCATCTCGGCCTTGCAACTTCACTTTTTTCCTCAGCAATTAATTCAGTTCTTCAGAATCTTTAACTATGTGTATTTGGATTTGTTCCGTGATATCATCCTTAATGCGTGATGTCTCATTTGACATCATATGTATGTGGCTCCGTCCCATGCCCAAATACATACCGGAAAGTCTATCGAGATTGCACTCCTGCAATGGGGTAGCCCCACCTCACTTCTAACCTTGGTTGATTCTCCGTAGAGCTTTGCACTCACAAGGGAAGGATACTTCATCAGTGTCGCCTTTCGTATCGAGGTGTATACTACCCTAAGCAGCTCGCGACACTGATTTCAAACCTGTTTTTATCTGCCCCTAAATTTATCTCTGTGAGGAGTTATACCATTCTGTTAGAACGCTCATGTAGAGCGCACAAGTTACATGTAGCAGGTGGGTCTTGGCGCAGTGGTAAGTCTCTCGCTCTTCAGGATCAACAATGCGGGATTAGTTCCGCTGAGTGATCGCTGTCTTGCATTTCGCTCCAACTGCTGTTTTCCCGAAAACCCATTCTATGCAGTTTTATAAGGTTTTCCACCTACAAATTGATCTTTTGGAAGTTTGGAACCATTTGGAAGGATCTTCATCACCGAGTTTGGAAAAAGTGACACTGTTCATTTGACCAAGTGTACGAAAATCAGTGGAGTAACTACTGTCATCCACGTCACGATTTTCACGTTCGATTCCGTCTGTATTCGTATTTGATAGGAATTTGTGAACATAACGACTGTAACGAGGTCTTTTTCATTCGCTGCTCACACTGTGAGAAGCTATTAGGGTGGTCAGAAAGTCTTGAGCCGTTTTGGACTTTTTTTGCGCTTTATTTTATTACTCAGCCCACAGTGGAATTTGCTCAACAATATAATAGCCACAGTTAGTCAATGCTGTGTCCCACCTAATGGGCAGGTCAGCGGTCCCTCTCTTCCCAGGAATGGGAAGACTGGGAGCCAAAGAAATCGCCGACCTCCGTTTCAACATGGTCAACTTTGGTGAATTTTTTCTTAGCCAGGAATGCCTCGAGGGGATGAAATAAGTGACAGTCAGAAGTGGCAACGTTAGGAGAATACGGTAAGTGGGGAAGCGTGTCCCAACCCAGTTCCTCCTATTTTTCAGGGGTCCCTTAAGCAAAATGGGGCCTAGCGTCACCATGGCGTAGGTGTACAAAAAACTCGTCTTGGCCGTTTTTCTCGAACAGCATCCGCGACCTTCCGGAACTGATTGGCGTATGTGTTACTGATGACTTTGTATGTTTGCGGGAGCAGCTTATAATACGACATTCCTGGCGAATTCCAGAGGTAGCAAAGGAAACACTTGTTTGGGTGGGGGTGCGATTTGGTGGATCTTCTGCTCGACGGAGCCACATGGCAAGATGTATGTTAGAATCCTAGAGGACACAACTCTCATCTTCAGTAATTAGTTATTCTAAAAACTCCTTTCGGTGTGGTCAATGAAGGAAAAACTGATCTTGGGTAGGAGGACCTCTTTTGGAATTGACGTCGTAATTAAAGTTAGGAAAGCCAATCCGGCTATATATGCCTACTGTGGAGAAGCCCCGAGTTTGCTCTACGATTACCACATGGTAGGTCATGGGTACCGATCAATATTCAAAAGTTCTGGAACTTTCAAAAAAATCGGCTCAAGACTTTCTGACCACCCTAATATTTTGTTTTGAGCATTTTGTATGATTCTTCCATAAAAGTGTATGAACTATTGGAGATTAATTTTCGTACACTTCGTCAAATAAGCAGTGTCACCTTTTCCAGATTCGGTAATGAGGATCCTTCCAAATGGATTCAAACTTTCAAAAGATCAATTTATATGTGGAAAACCTTATAAAACTGAATAGAATAGACTTTGAGAGGGAAACAATAGGTGGAGGGGAAATGCAAAACACCAGCCACTTAAGGGAACTGAACGCGCGTTGTTGATCCTGAAGAACGAGAGCCTTACAATTGCGCCCATGACTCACGTGGTGCACCCACCTTGTGCATCCTACGTGAGCGTTCTGACAGAATGGTATAACTCCTCACAGAGACAGTTTAGGGGCAAATAAAAACAGATTTGAAATCAGCGTCGCGAGCTGCATAGGATAGTATACACCTGGCTACAGAAGGCGACACTGATGAAGTATCCTTCCCTTGTCAGCTCGACTACTGGTTGGAACCTGCAAACCGTGATTGGACTAACTTTCGGGTTAGTAAGTGCCAATATGCGTTAACAAGTGATATTGCGCTTCTAGCAATGCAACTGCTGCAAACACGATTGACTTTCCCTATAGTACTGAAAACAAATACTAGTGTGGCAGAGGTCACATCTCTGAAGTCCGCCACATGAACATTTTACGGGTCTCGTTGCCTGGCCAGCAGACGTGCTTGCTTGCTGGCCAGGCACGCAAGAGCCGGAAACTGGCCAGGCAACACCCGGGAACTGGTCAGGAAATTCAGTCTCGGAATCTGATCAGGCAACCACGAACACCCAGAAACTGGCCAGGCAAGACCCGAAAACTGGCCAGGCAAGACCCGGAGACTGGCCAGGCAAAACCCGGAAACTGGCCAGGCAACACCCGGAAACTGGCCAGGCAACAATGGGAGGCTTGCGCGGCCGGGCATGTGCCCGGACGTCCCTACAAAAATCAGATGACATGGCCGCTCGGAGTGGGAGGTCTCACGAAGCCGCATGCAACTCTACCACCAAAAATCTCGAGGATGAACCACTCCACCCCGACTTGTGTGCACGAGCCACTTCATGACAGCCCTTTTCGTCTCGATTGTTGAAACACATTTGCAACTTTGAGTCCCCCTTCATTGTGCTGCGTACATGTTGCTGGTTGCAACTCATATGTTAATATAGAGAAAATCCATTTTGACCGAAAAATTGCTCAATTTTTCACTTTATGGGAGGACGTTAAGGACACATCCATTTTGCATAAGCTCCACCTCTAAATGTCTTCGCACTGTAGAAAAATATGGATGGGAATACAAAAATTCCCTACTAACACCCGTAATCTGGTCAGGCAACGGGTGATACCCGTAATCTGGTCAGGCAACAGGCGATACCCGTAATCTGGTCAGGCAGCACCCGTTTCCTGGTCAGGAAACAGCAAGTCCGGGAATCTGACCAGGCAACACCCGTAAATTGAGCAACACCCGTAAATCGGATGTTGACCCGTAAAATGTTCAGGCAACATCTGAAAACGTCGGTTGAGCCGTAAACTGGCCAGACAAACTTCAGATCTCCCGTTTTCTGGTCAGGCACACCCGTTCTCCCGTCTGCTGCTCCGGCGGCGGACTTCAGAGATGCATCGTTGAGATTCCCCATGGTAAGAGCATTGAAGCCCTGACGAGTATATTTGTGCGGCCTTATCGGTCTTATTGCGTTTACCCAGGTTAGATTCACTTATGCATGCTGCGCCAGGCCTGCGTGCAATCTTCCCACCGCTTATTTGCTAAATGGGAGGGAAAACAGGAGGATCGGGTAAGAATGAGAACGGTACTGTCAATAATACGACCGAAAGCGCAGACGCTGAACATACCACTCTGCGTGTAGCGTAGCGCAGGCCTTGACCACTGGAGCCACCCACGCTCACCTTTGTTGCGCTCGCCAACCTAATTCAAGATGCTTCCATGGATAGCTGAGTTCAGTAGTTCCTTCATGTAGGAACCTGTTTCATGACATTTTTATCTAAAGACAAGACTGTGCCCTCCATCAACCAGATAGTGGTTATCGCGCTTAGGGTTACACATGTAGAGACGGTCACATATTTAGCATACCCACGATTTTGGACCACAAAACTTTTTTTTTGCATATCTCAGCCTGAAGATGAGCTACGAAAATCAAGTTCGAGAATGTGTTGAAGCATTCGATCACATTATGGCTCGATTCGATAAAATGAGGTAGAATAGAGACTTCTACTTTTCTATTTTTGTTTTTTAAAGAGTTCTGTATTTCGAGCCATTCATGCAAAGAATGAGTGCAGTTCCATTCAGAAACATTTTCTTGGGGAATAAAGTAGAGTTGAGAGAGAACATCATACCTCGTCCTGATAGCTCATTCCAAGCTTGAAATATGAATTTTGAATTTCCATGAGTTAATAACCCAAAATTGGCAGCGTGCTGAATATGTGGCCGTAAGTGTACGTTTCATCTACCTCCTCATCATTCATGGGGCATGTCAGACATATGAGCATTCCTGTCCTGGGAATAAAATGGACGTTGGAAGTAGACTTATCTGCCGCAGAAAGCTTTTAAAAATTAGCTATTCCGCGCAAGGGTCTGGGGGCGTCCACCGGCAACGCATTTCCAACATTGCTAGCTTCTGGGCCGATTTCGCGGCACGGCTCGATGACAGGATCTAGTGCAGGTGTCCGTCTACATAAATGCATTAGTTGATGGGTGCAATGAAACTCTCTCTCCCATTTGATTGCTTTTATTCCCGAACATGAAATCTGCATAGCCGCGTCCAAACCATTCGTTGCTGGCAGAACGTGGTCGGAGCTGCTTTCCAGAGGATATGTCTTGGAAAGAAATCTGCAAATCTGTGCACATCCTCTGTCAGTGAGAAAAGAAAATTGAAAATGGCACTGATGAAGGAACTTAAGCGCAGACGTGGTGATTTGTTGGAGCCTTTACTCAGTCTGAAAATTGCATCGATTATCGAATTATTCCTCCCAAATTGTAAGAGGAAGTTGACAAAATGCTGTGTGTGTCCATAAAGACAAGAGTTACAGTGCATTATTATTGCTGGAACATCATTCAGTTATAGGCCCACTCATCTGTGGAGAAGGCTTGCATGATTGGCATGGTGAAGTTGCGAATTCTTGAAACCGACTCCAAGTACCGTTTACGAGGAGAAATTTTACGAAACGCTATTCAGGTCTGTCTCGATCTTAGCTCCACCCTCTGCTCTCTCCACTTTTTAAAAGTCGAATATTGCTTCCAAAATGTCAGTGTATTGAATAATTCGACTGCACAACTTTTCTGAGACTTCTGCATGTTCGTGTGTAAAGTTGATGGGGCAAGAGCGCTGACACGTTTCCAGGAGGACCGAAATCTCGGACTTATTCCATTTTTTGTTTCCACCACGCTCGGCACAACTTCGTGTTGCTCCTTCGATGTGCTCAGCGAGATCGGTCCTGTTTGTGAAGAGAACGAGTTAGTCATTACCCACTTTGTCGCTGATGCTCTTTTTCCTGAACAGGCTGTGGCTGAACACTTACAGGCTGTGGCTCCATGTTGACGCAGCCTACGCTGGATCGGCAATGATTTGTCCAGAGTTTCGTCATCTGATGAACGGGATCGAGTATGCCATGTCGTTCAACACCAACCCGAACAAGTGGATGCTCGTGAACTTCGACTGTAGCACTATGTGGTTGGTGCCACGAATAACACAATTTCCCAAGTGACCAAACCATAGCGGATCAAGATTTAACCCTAGCCCAGCGTTTCATTTTTGTTTGTCAGTACTAATGCAATGTTTCGCTGCTCATTGACCTGCGGCGTGGGGGCGGGGCGGTGTATTTTGCTGTACTTAATTAGCAGTGACGCACGCAGAAAGTGGGGGGAAGGGGAGAGGCGTCGGAAAAAAGGGGGTCTCCGCCGCTTTGGGGACCTAGACGGAAAATGAAATTAATAAAAATATTAATTATAATAAAAAAGAATATACAAAAACCACTCTTAAAAAATAATAAAAATAAACAATCAAGAATAAACTGATTTAAGACTTCTATTTTATTTCAAAGTATTTTTCAAAAAAATTGCCCACCCATTCTCGAGGGAGGCGCCTAATCCCCGCCTCCTTCCCCCCCCCCTTCTGCGTCCGCCGCTGATAATTGTTTATTGGCGAGGATAGGGCAAGCAGTAATTGGTGTACCTGATTAATCAATAGGTTTGGAATCACTGGATGGTTCTTTTGAACAAGCACCATGTCTTGGACTCTAAGTGTTCGGCCAAGTTCACTGATATAAGAACCACAGGCGAGCCAGTATCCATACACGTCCGCCCTCCTCCCCTCTCCAATCAAGTATTTTCGTGAAAGCACATGAAATTATGATTAAACTAGCTGCCGTACCCGGCTTCGCTCGAGTGTTTTATTACCTTGGGTACATCACACTGCTGAGGCCAATTACTATCACCGATAAATTCATTAACATCTCCATAATTTTGGTGATCAGCATGTTAGCGAAGCACAGGTGACCCTTTCTCATCGACTTGTGGGCGAAAAGTTGGCAAAGCTATTTCGGTGATATTGAATCGATGTATTCGTACAAAGTGGTTGTCATATTCATACTAAGCGTATCGAGGAACCCCTGGAGAGATATCTTCATCGCTCCATTGGGCGGAAGAGCCAAAAGTCAACAAAATCGATAAATCGATGTTTCATGCGAAATGGTTGTCATATTCGCGTTCAGCGTATTGAGGAACCCCAGAAAACATGTCTTTGTCCATCCCCGAGCAAAAATGGAAAAAAAATCGATAAATTCAATAAATCAATATTTCGTGCGAAGTGGTTGTCATATTCGTGTTCAGCGTATTGAAGAACCCAGAAGACATGTCTTTGTCCGTCCCCGAGCGAAAATAAAAAAATCGATAAAGTCAATAAATCAATATTTCGTGCAAAATGGTTGTCATATTCGTATTGAAGAACCCCAGTAGACATGCTCCCGTGACCCCCTGAACAAAAACAGTGAAAAATCGATAAATTTGATACAATCGATGAATCAATCGATAATCCCAGAAGCAAAGTTGCCTATAACCTCCGCCGGCACCCAAAGAACCTATGTGCAAAATTTGGTCCCGATCGGTTCATCCTCCGCGATTTCTATTCGAACACACAAACACACAAACAAACTTTCACTTTTATATATACAGAAGATTTGTCCGAACACTTTCGGCTGTTTAACACTCTCATCATTCCTCTTTCTCATATTGTTATTATGAGACAGACACTTACACCGACAAGTCTTACAATAGCTTGCCGAACCCGCTCTCTCGAAGTCGACGGTTTTGACGATCGATTCGGAATTTCTACAGCGAAATTTAGGCAAACCACTTTTAGATGAGAAATCCACAAAAGATCGGATGCTTCCAAGTAAATTCTTTCCGCAATACCTTGTGCCACACGAAGGCGAGGTATGTACATACCTAGTCAGGGTTAAGTATGACGATGGGAAAAGCCGACTCTCAATACGACCCCCCTTGTTCTCTCGTCCGATCCCCATCTTTTCACGACCCCCCCCCTCCCCCCTCCCCTTCTGCCTGCCGCATATTCCCTCTGTACACTGAACAGTTTCAAGAAAGAAGACTGAAAGACTGAAGAAACGCATTTGAAGTGATGTGCATCGTTTCTTATCCAATTGGGTCAGTCTGCCACCAAAAACGGTCACGTCACGACGTGTCAAAACAGGACTGACTGGCAGCGCATGCGAGAAATCGGTTTCACCGTTGGCACTTGCGCACCCACGGATTCGATTCCCGGCGCCTACAAGAGAATTTTGCACGTGTCGGAATCGCTTCAGAATTGGGTATGAAGGAACGAGAGTGGAAACGTTTGAAAAGGAAGCGAAAACGATCGATTGCACGAACGAGAATTCGCCTGCACGGCCCATCAGTTCGTGGAAAATTAAGGTGACTCAGACCTTGCGCTGAACTTCTTTGACTCGAAACTAACAAATGCTTTTCGCTATGTTCATAACGCATGATCAGCTCTCCCAGAGTTTTAATTTTTTAGGCCCTCATATATTTTTGATAGCTCGATATGAAATTTTCCAAATATTCGGATCTCTAGTGGGAAATTTCCCATCTCACTCACTCAAGCAGGAGCAAACGTCGGACCGCGATAATGGGGGATAGGAATGAGTGTTTGAAGCACTGCTACTTGAAGGAAGTCTTATTGTCTTATTCCGATAGTAGGAAAACTCTCTGTGTAGGAGTAGAGTGAATGAAAACCTCGCATTTTGAAGAGATGGTGAAAATGGAGTAGATCTATTTAAGAAATCACTGAAAAGCCATTTGCAGATATCACAAAAACTTCTCTTCTATGAGTTGCAGTAAGCGAAAATTTCCATAGGTTTACATAATCTGGTTCCACGAAGTATGTTCTTTTTTCCGCAAATTGAATGTTCGATGGAAAAGCCACCAGCTTTCCCACCGATTTCCCATCAAGCTCCCCCCCCCCCTCCAAAAAAAAATAAAGCCCTAGAAAATTGAAACGCTGCGAAATGATAAAGCTGTTCATGTTCTATGAAGACAATGAAAACCGTTTTCTGATTTGGAGTCAAAGAAGTTCAGCACGAGGTCCATGTCACCTTACTTTGAGACAAATTGACGGACCCTGTAGGCGAATTATTGCTTGTAAAATCAATCGATTCCGCTTACCGCACTTCATTTTCAAACGATTCAACCCTTTTTTCTTCGCTCTTAATACTAAAGTGGTCCCGACTCGGGCAAAAATTTCTCGGAGGCGCCTGGAATCGAGCCCGTGGGTGCGCAAGTGCCAACACTGGAACCGATTTCTCGCATGCGCTGCCAGTTACTCCTGTTTTGACCCGTGATGACGTGATCGTTCTTGCTGGCAAGTGCCGACCGTCACTTGTCATAATTGATCTTTTTATTGAACGGCTAACGTTTCGGCGCAGTCGCCTTCGTCAGAGCCTGGAAAAGTCAAAGACAAGTATGATTTACCCCTCAAACACCTCATCACATCAACAGGACCTAATCCAACAAGCGGGATAGGACCAGAACAATACCAGAGGAGAAGGTAACCGTGATGCTCACCTTGACAGCCGCAATGCCGATGGAATAACGGACCACCTAGTGATAAAAGTGCGCCGCTTAAGGTATTTAAGTGCCTTACAGACCCGCCAACGTAGGTCAAAACCCGCATAGGTTCTGGTACAGCGCGAGCTCGTTTGTTATAGCAATGCACTCCTCCTTTCTGTTCATTTTTGGGTTTTTGGAAGTAATCCAAAATGCTTCCAACGTTTTGCGAGCCAGAGTTTCGGATTCCCGCGACAAGATCGTGACCTTTACTTCAAACAGAGCGTTGTTGTGACGTAATACACGGTGAGTTCCTAGTGGCGTGGAAAGTTTGGATTTATTGAGACCCTCTAGATGTTCTTTAATACGGACAAACAATGGGCGCCCAGTTTCCTCAATATACTGCTCCCCACAAGTACTACAAGTTATAAGGTAAATTACTCCCGATGCAGCACAGTCTCCTTCCCTGCCCGAACAACAAATTACACAGTTTGGTGTTTCGCAGAGGCGGTCGTAAGCCCGGTTTCGCACTAGGCGCTCTTTGAGGGTTCTGGATGGGATATCTACAACCCGAACAGAGTCTTGAAATCCCACCCTGCGTAAGCATGTGCGCACCTCGTTGCTCATCTCGTCTATGATGAACGGGAGGCAAAAGGGGATCTTGGCGCTGTCGTCCCTATGCAAAGGCTCTCGCTGCGCGAGTCGATGATGGCGCTGTGGGTAAGTGCTGCCAGGGTAACCATTGGATTGCGCAACCTGCCGGGCCAGGTTAACTGAAATCATACGTTCTTGGACATCTGATGCTGCGTTTTGAGCTGTCCTATACATGTTGGTTATGACGGCTTTCTTAGTTTTCCAGGGGTGCGCAGAACGGTAATGAACCAAGATGTTTTTGTTACTGGGCTTGCGATACCACTTAGTTTTCCACTCCCCTTTGGACAAATACACCTGTACATTTAAGAAAGGCAGCCAGTTTTCTGTGGGTTTTTCCCTGGTGAATTTAATATACTGTGATTGCTGGTTTAGAATATTGAAGCACGTGTCCATTTCTGCCTGAGTAGGACATACAATGCAGCAATCGTCTATGTAGCGACAGTAAAGGGTAGGTTTGCGCTCTAACACAGGGCTCTCCTCCTTGGACATGAATGCTATGGCTAAGGAGGGTGCTAGTCTTTGCCCCATAGCTAACCCTCTAACCTGTCGGTAGTATTGTCCAGCCCAGCGAAAAACGTTACAGTTCAAGCACTCACTGACAAGTGTCATGACCTGCCCAACTGAAAACCCAAACATGTTAACCGACCCTTCATGTCCTGTAAGAAGCTCGAATACTGCTTGCAACGCGGCGCTATTGGAAACATTGGTGTATAGAGAGGTGACATCGAATGACTCCATCACGCACTCTCGTTCGAAACGTGCATTGAGCAGGTGCTCTAAGAACATGTTGGTGTTGGAAAGATGCGCTGGAACATGTTTTAGCAACTATGTGATTATTATGCTGAGCAACCAGGATATTTTGTTGGTAGGACTTCCAACGCTACTTATTATAGGCCTAACTTTGAAGTTTCGCGGATCCCCGGAGGTAAAGGTAGCGCCGGTCAGTTTATGGGTTTTTATTAGGACGTAAAGAACAGGGCAGGTGGGGTGGTCGTGCTTAAGGCGAGCAATAGTTGTTTTAGAAACCCCTGCTGTTTTCCCTATCTCAATCCACACTTTATTAAGGCGCCGGTATTGTTTAGTAAATTCATTGGCCGAGGATGGGCGGTACAACGTGTCATCCTCCAGATGGGCTTTAGTTATATTCACGTCCAATTCACGTGGTATCACCACGAAATCCCCTCCCTTGTCGCTGACCGAAACTCTGATCTCCCCAAGAGATGAAAGATCACGTAGTTCCTTCAGGCCGCGCCTTTGCGTAGGTGTGAGATTGTTTAATTGACGTTTTTGTGCATGACGCTGCAAAATGGCGAAAACCGATGTAGCAAACAACCTGAACTTTGTCGAGCGACGCATTCTACGAACAGCACTGAAGACGAAGAACGACCATATGTATTCATTGATCTCAAAGTGTGCTCACAAAGAACAATGTTGTCAACGTCTTCTGCCGGATCATCTTTGGAGGAGAATTGTGGGTGAGTCAAAGAACATCTGTGATCTTATCCGCTCTAATGCCAAATCCAAACTCCAGGAAAAGTTCAATAGGTTGGTGGGTCTGAAACAGGATCAGAGATCGGAGATACCAGTATGCATCACCTCTAGCAGCTCTGACCACCACCAAAGTAATGCCGCCTCTTCAGTTGTGCTCACAGGACCCCGAGTCTCTGTTATTGGCAATGCATCCATTTCTGATGACGCGCTTTCTGTTTTGGATCTAGGCCCATGTTTCGCACCTGCTCAATCAATAGGGCCTATGGTCGCGCGAAAGATCGTGAGCAACCTTCACTTCGTACATGACCGCCTCAGATATAGAGCAAAGCGCGAGCAGCAAGAACAATGTGGGCAAAACGTCGCGGAACCAACTTTACCTGCTATACCTTTTCCCTCATCGTTCTTCAGACCCAAGAACCCAACTCTACGGTGGATACAAAGTTCAGGTTGTTTGCTACAGTGTGTTTTTCCGGGAGTAAAATCGCGCGCGATCTGATCCATTCCAATAGATCAAATTCTCAGTCGAAAGACCACGTGAAAGCGGAGGTTCCAGCAATTCGCACGTAGCCTTTGTACTGGGTCCGCAATTGCACCGATTTTACTCCCGGAAAAACACCCTGTACATCGGTTTTCGCCATTTTGCAGCGTCATGCCCAAAAACGTCAATTAAACAATCTCACACCTACGCAAAGGCGCGGCCTGAAGGAACTACGTGATCTTTCATCTCTTGGGGAGATCAGAGTTTCGGTCAGCGACAACGGAGGGGATTTCGTGGTGATACCACATGAATTGGACGTAAAGCCCATCTGGAGGATGACACGTTGTACTGCCCATCCTCGGCCAAGGAATTTACTAAACAATACCGGCGCCTTAATAAAATGTGGATTGAGATAGGGAAAACAGCAGGGGTTTCTAAAACAACTATTGCTCGCCTTAAGCATGACCACCCCTTTACGTCCTAATAAAAACCCATAAACTGACCGGCGCTACCTTTACCTCCGGGGACCCGCGAAACTTCAAAGTTAGGCCTATAATAAGTAGCGTTGGAAGTCCTACCAACAAAATATCCTGGTTGCTCAGCATAATAATCACACAGTTGCTAAAACATGTTCCAGCGCATCTTTCCAACACCAACATGTTCTTAGAGCACCTGCTCAATGCACGTTTCGAACGGGAGTGCGTGATAGAGTCATTCGATGTCACCTCTCTATACACCAATGTTTCCAATAGCGCCGCGTTGCAAGCAGTATTCGAGCTTCTTACAGGACATGAAGGGTCGGTTAACATGTTTGGGCTTTCAGTTGGGCAGGTCATGACACTTGTCAGTGAGTGCTTAAACTGTAACGTTTTTCGCTGGGCTGGACAATACTACCGACAGGTTAGAGGGTTAGCTATGGGGCAAAGACTAGCACCCTCCTTAGCCATAGCATTCATGTCCAAGGAGGAGAGCCCTGTGTTAGAGCGCAAACCTACCCTTTACTGTCGCTACATAGACGATTGCTGCATTGTATGTCCTACTCAGGCAGAAATGGACACGTGCTTCAATATTCTAAACCAGCAATCACAGTATATTAAATTCACCAGGGAAAAACCCACAGAAAACTGGCTGCCTTTCTTAAATGTACAGGTGTATTTGTCCAAAGGGGAGTGGAAAACTAAGTGGTATCGCAAGCCCAGTAACAAAAACATCTTGGTTCATTACCGTTCTGCGCACCCCTGGAAAACTAAGAAAGCCGTCATAACCAACATGTTTAGGACAGCTCAAAACGCAGCATCAGATGTCCAAGAACGTATGGTTTCAGTTAACCTGGCCCGGCAGGTTGCGCAATCCAATGGTTACCCTTGCAGCACTTACCCACAGCGCCATCATCGACTCGCGCAGCGAGAGCCTTTGCATAGGGATGACAGCGCCAAGATCCCCTTTTGCCTCCCGTTCATCACAGACGAGATGAGCAACGAGGTGCGCACATGCTTACGCAGGGTGGGACTTCAAGACTCTGTTCGGGTTGTAGATATCCCATCCAGAACCCTCAAAGAGCGCCTAGTGCGAAACCGGGCTTACGACCGCCTCTGCGAAACACCAAACTGTGTAATTTGTTGTTCGGGCAGGGAAGGAGACTGTGCTGCATCGGGAGTAATTTACCTTATAACTTGTAGTACTTGTGGGGAGCAGTATATTGAGGAAACTGGGCGCCCATTGTTTGTCCGTATTAAAGAACATCTAGAGGGTCTCAATAAATCCAAACTTTCCACGCCACTAGGAACTCACCGTGTATTACGTCACAACAACGCTCTGTTTGAGGTAAAGGTCACGATCTTGTCGCGGGAATCCGAAACTCTGGCTCGCAAAACGTTGGAAGCATTTTGGATTACTTCCAAAAACCCAAAAATGAACAGAAAGGAGGAGTGCATTGCTATAACAAACGAGCTCGCGCTGTACCAGAACCTATGCGGGTTTTGACCTACGTTGGCGGGTCTGTAAGGCACTTAAATACCTTAAGCGGCGCACTTTTATCACTAGGTGGTCCGTTATTCCATCGGCATTGCGGCTGTCAAGGTGAGCATCACGGTTACCTTCTCCTCTGGTATTGTTCTGGTCCTATCCCGCTTGTTGGATTAGGTCCTGTTGATGTGATGAGGTGTTTGAGGGGTAAATCATACTTGTCTTTGACTTTTCCAGGCTCTGACGAAGGCGACTGCGCCGAAACGTTAGCCGTTCAATAAAAAGATCAATACAAATCTTGGCCTCTGCTCAAATAGACCACAAAACGCGGACTGACTATGCCAAGGTTCAGAGAAAGTCGAACCTTTATTCTGCTACTTGTCATAATGTCATGAAAGAATCATACTTTTTACGTTACATTCATTGGTCAAACCAGTTCTCTACTTTTCCCACCTTTACCCCTCTATACGACCTCCCCCCCCCCTTCCCAGCCCCCTTCCATACGACGCTCGAGGGAAATTCCCATCGGAAGCATGACCCTGTACCCAGACAAACTTTCGGAGTTTCCGCAGAGCTTGCCGATTTTCGGAGCATGTTTTCGTCCATTTTTCATAGTGGTATGTGATTGCTTGAGATCTGCTAGCCATAGAAGAACCGTGGGATAATAAGGAAGTTTTTCCGCTATTTTTTCCTCGAAATTCACTTCGGAATGCCCCAATAATGACATCGTAATGTCGAATTTCGGGTAAAGCTCGTGTCAGATAAATGTACGTCTGGGATTATTGCCATAAATACGAAAATTTGACAGATTTTACCAAAAAGGAATTTTTCCATGTTACCATTGAAGTTGGAAACTGATGCAGACGAAGCACAGTCAGAGGGCAAACCTGGTTGAAGCTCATCTTCAGAAAACGAAGCCACTACAGGCGCAATTAGTGCTACGTGGTGGAACGATCTGTGGTGGGATTCATGATCCCACGATTTTTGGCATCGGGACGCGTGGAGGTGTTCATCACTCCATGTTGGCCATTTTACCTTATTACTCGAATTACTAGGTATGTGAAAAAGTTTCCGCCCTCTAGCGATGAGTGGTTATATCGTTAGCTATCCTTGCAAATACTCTGTAAATCCTACTTCATTTTGTTGCTTTGACATCTGTCAATAATATTTAGTACATATTTGTTTCGATTTATATCAACATCATTGTGTTTTATGACGATAATCATGCCGATATTTGAGCCAAGTAAGCGTCATTTGCGCGAAGCACTTCTTTTCTGCTTCAATTTGAAGAGAACTGCTGCAGAATCTTGCCGAATGCTCATGGAAGCTTATGGGGACCATGCTCCATCAGAAACAACATGCAAAGAATGGTTCCGACGCTTTACTAGTGGTGATTTCGATGTTGGAGACAAGCAACGCAGTGGAAGGCCAAAAGTTTTTGGAGACAAAGAACTTCAATCATTAATTGATGAAGATCCACGCCAAACACAAGAAGAGATTACCTACTCTCTAAATGTTGATAGATCCAACATTTCCAAGCGTCTCAAAGCCAAGGGAATGGTTTATAAGGAAGGCAGATGGGTACCATACGACTTGACAGAACGCGACATGGAAAGAAGAAAAACCATCTGTGAAATGTTGCTTGACAAACAAAAAAGGAAGGGATTTCTGCATCGTATCGTTACTGGAGACAAAAGGTGGATCTATTTCGATAATCCGAGCGCCGGAAAGCCATTTGCGACCGTGGCCAACCATCACAATCGACCCCAAAGCGCAATATCCATTGGGAAGAAGGCAATGCTATGTATCTGGTGGCACCAGAAGGGAGTCATCTATCATGAGCTGCTTAAACCAGGCCAGACGATCACGGGCGATCTCTATAAAGAGCAAATGATTCGTTTGAGCAGAGCATTGCACCAGAAACGGCCGGAACACGAGACAAGGCAGCACAAAGTCATTTTGCTGCATAACGATGCTCGTCCACATGTTACAAAAGCAGTGAAGGAGACGCTTGAAGCACTTCGCTGGGATGTGCTACCACATGCGACTTATTCACCAGACTGTGCTCCGTCAGACTACTATTTGTTTCGGTCGATGGCCCACGGGCTTTCCGAGCAGCACTTCCAGTCTTTCGGAGACGTCGAAAAATGGGTGAGGGAATGGATCGAGTCGAAGAACGAGGCCTTCTACCGCTGCCGCATCCATCTCCTCCCAGAAAGATAGGCAAAGGTTATAGCTAACGACGGCCAGTACCTTGATTGATCTATCTGTTTCTTTTCTATTTTGAAAAAAAAAACACTCAATTTCGCTTAAAAAAGGGCTGAAATTTTTTCACATACCTAATATGATTGACTCTGTAATGCGCGAATTACGTCACTCTTGTTCGATTTCGGAACTTCCGCGGAGCTCATTCGGAATTTCCGCCGGGTCACCCGCGGACGTTCCGGAAGTTTGTCTGTGTAGTTTGGTTTTGTTGAGAATTTTCTCCATGGGGAACCCAAGGGATGCTGAATGGGTTAATTTAATACTTCCTACCAATAAACAACAGGCAGAAATATCGCAAATAAATCCCCTATTCGTAGAACCTTTCTGCAGTCGCCTAAAACATTATGAAAATCCTTACAACCACATTTTTGTCTGCAGTGTTTCGGTTGTACTTCTTCTTGTATAAGAATTCGTCAGTTCTTTATAAAGTAGGCTCTCTGAGTCGTTAAAGTAGTTAGGAATAATTACCAGATTTCTCCAAGTTGGAGAGGTTGCAAATCCTTTATGGCTTCTCACTTTTCGTCTGACAGTTCGTCCGTATCATAACTCTCAGCCATCCTGGAACTGCAAAGTCTCAGGTTTCTAAGTACAGAGAGTGTAATTGCGATTCGCTCACTGAGAAGAGTTGGGGATTTAGAAATGAGAAAACTCACCTATACATAGCCTCTAAATAACTCAGCGAATGCAGAGAAGTGTGGATTCCCTCATTTAATCCTTTACACACTTTTTCAGGGTGAAGGACCGTTTCAAGCTTACCCAAGCGCTCGTCGTTGATCCCCTTTATCTGCAGCACAGTTGGATGGGTGTGTTTACATTATTTTCTCCTCCATCTCTTCTCCCTCACATAATTGAACCTTGACTTATCGTTCAACAGTTCCTTGCGCTGAAAACCGTTTTCCAGATAAGTCCATAGACTACCGTCATTGGGGTATCCCATTAAGCAGACGTTTCCGTTCGCTGAAATTATGGTTCGTTATTAGGTGCTACGGTGTAGAAGGACTTCAAAACTATATAAGAGAGGTACGTGGGCTCAGTTGCTACCGCTCTGTCATGTTATTCGTCGCTTGAGTCCTTTGTATCAGGTTAGTGCGAAGTTAATTGCCGTTTTTGGGTATGCACAAATAAACTTTCCTCTCCTGTGGAATTTGAGCAATTGCAATCAAATTTGTGTGACATTTTGAAAAGATTTTTCCTCCTCTTTCAAGATCGACTTGGATATTCTGGCTAGATCTTTTCAGTAGCTTTTCATGGAGTTCCGAAGTTTCGAACAATTGATGAGCCAACTCGATTTTCGGGTGGTCATGGTTAATGAATTTGAACTCCAGTACTCTGAACCGGAGATGTCTTGCATTTGTTTAGGTCTAGAGTCGCCTTCTCAATGAACAGTGAGCTAGGGGTTCGAGAAGTTTTCTTTCTACGATTTTAAACTCAAATACTACCATGGTCATGGTTGTGGGATGTCGTTTGACGATCAGGCATTGAGGACAGCCGTGGAGCCTAAACCTGATCTTACCATCCGGACGACGAGAGCGAGATGGATGCTCACTATACTACAGTTTCAAAACATCTGACCTCAATCAGCTATGTAAGAAAGACGCGGACGTGAACACCACAGGATCTGACTGATGACTAGCGTCTCACCTAGCGTGACAACGTTTCTAAATTGATTTTTCTTCGCAAAACGACTCACTTATGGGCCATATAATTACCGTGGAGGAAACTCGGTTTCTGTAGTGCGGATAGGTATGGGCAGAGACGTTTTCCCACTCCTAAGTTTTCCTAAACAAAATGTTCGCTTTAGGGAGGTTGTTTCAGGAGTTTAGTGGTGCTGTAAAGGTGTGACTGACCGCAGCCTTCTCAAACCCAGTTAGGCATTGACAGCAGAGTCATAGTATTGTAAATTCGAGTTAATCTCCAAAAATCTGCAGTAGATATGGTAGACAGTGATGAACAGAATGAGGTTTTCCACTGCACCAAGGTGGCGGTAAGCCTTTCACTCAAAAATTCACCCAGCAAAAACTGGGGCAGTAGGGCATCGAGATTGGCATTCATCCTCCTCGATCGTCAGACTTTTTCCTTATTGAAAATCACTTTTTCTAAGTCCCAGATGCAAATCTGCGAGAGCAGCAGATTGCTGATCTGGAGCATGCTGAAATTGCTCTCCAAAAGTTTGTGAATTGTCACTATATCGGGTTTTGTTGTAAAGGCATGGAATATGCATTAAATTGTTGGGAATGATCGCCGAATTGAATGGGTGCTAAATTGATTGGCGAAGTTGCGTTTGAGCCGAGTTATAACATAATGAACTGAAGGGTTTCTTTTCGGCAATTAATTTCGCACCAAACTGATAGTTAACATGAATACTTGCAGCATGTTCGACTAGCGAAGAAAATGGAGGCACTTCTGCGAGCTGATCAAGTTTTCGAAATTGTCGGCGATGTGATTATGGGTTTAGTCTGCTTCAGGATGCGGGTTAGTTTCTTACATTCATGATTCTGACAGAGAAGCGCACTTGAAAGAGTAGCTTCAACGAAATGTTCAACTCATTTTAGACCCTGAAGAAGGAGATAGCTTCTGAACGGTAGATATTCTGGAAAAACTGACTGTTAATCTCGCGTGCAGTTCAATATAGAACAACACAAGATCCTTCCAAAGCTGGACTCGCACCTGCTTCCGTCGTCTCTGTGGCTAGCGTAACATCATAGTAGGAGCCGTGGATGCTGCTTTTAAACATCTGCGGTGACCGCATACACACAAGCTATGAACAGCAGCGGTGAGAACAGCAACGGTTACTACATATGCTAGTCGGACTCTGATGCAGGAGCTTGATCCTTACAGTGGACGTCAATGACGTTGGCCCATTCGCGGCGTCAAGAAGGACGTCGCGCAACCGCGAAGCGCGCGCCGTAACCAATGTTTCTGCTGCTGTTATGCTATTTCCACCAGCTTTTCTACCCGATTTCAAGGATTTTCGATCAAATCGGGAAGAAACGAGCCTAGAAATGGCACTCCGGCGGCAGACGACACCGGCGCGGTCGTGCTGCGTCCTTCTCGAGGCCGCAGATAGGCCACCGCCATTGCCGTTCATTGTATAGTCCTTCTGCGCAATCAGTAGAAAATTTTCGAGCGCGCCGAGCCTGCGGCGCGTGCGCGGTGCTAGTAACAGCGGTCCGGCGCCCTCGATCAGCTGTTCGAGGACACCTTTCATCAGGCATTGGTTCACGTAAGCGCTTTTCGTCTATTTTCTCCATTAATTGGAGTACTTTGGACTGTTGAGGCCTGTGGCTGACCGATATTGATCGGACGGCCCCGCATGCCTTGTTTTTTTGCAGGTATCGTTTTTCTTTGCTCCTCAATGTTTTTTATTTGTTTTTGGCCCCGTAGAAAGCTGCTCGTCCCAGGTAGCCTTTTCTTTTTAAAAAGAAAGAGGAGCCTGGTACGTGTCGGCTGATAACAGGGCCTCTTATTGAGAAAAAAACATGCGAGGAAAACAAGCAGAAAACGACGACCATGCGAACAGGTACGGAACGTCAAAGATTACGAACAAAATAAAAGGCCCCGTTACCAGCCACCACGTCTCAGGATCCTCTTTCCTACAAGGAAGACGCTACCTGGGACAAGCAGCTTTCTACAGGGCCAAAAACAAATGAAAAAAAAAAACATTGAAAAGCAAAGAAAAACGTTACCTGCAAAAAACGAAGCATGCGGGGCCGTTCGATCAATATCGGTCAGCCACAGGCCTCAACAGTCCAAGGTACTCCAACTAATAGAGAAAATAGTCGAAAAGCGCATACCTCGGCCAATACCTGACGAAAGGTGTCCTCGAACAGTTGATCGAGGACACCGGACCGCTCTTACCAGCGGGCCGCGCCGCGCACGCGCCGCAGGTTCGAGGCGCTCGAAAACTCTCTACCGATTGCGCAGAAGGACTGTACGTACGTCTCGGGCACTCCATATAATCGCAAAGATTTCTATCTATGAACGGAATGTGTTCGAATGCCTTCCCAATGTCGAAGGCGAGGAGAACGGAACTATCGTTGTCTTCCAACCAGTATCCTGACAGCGTAGATGGAGTTGCTGGTAACGCATCTTATGAATCCACATCGATTAGACGTTGTGGAAAGAAGCACCCTTATCTGAAGTCCAAGATGCGCTCGAAGACCTTCATTGCATGGCAGTGAAGGCGAATTGGTCTGTATTAGAAGCAGTTTGTCATGTCCCTTTTCCCTTCGAGATAGTTACGGTTTTATTCGTCTGTCAATCTTCAGGCGTTTTCTCCTCAGCTATAAGCCTGTGGAAGATTCTCGAGACCACGCAGCGCTTCTCATCAGCTTCCACAAATCAATGGGAATCTCATCAATTCCGCTAGTCTTGTTAGGCGTCATTTCCCTGATGGACTTGGTGACTTCAGCACGCATAATCAGAGGAACTAGGCCCCTAACGCCTCCGACGAGCGGAATAACTGGATGTGGAAACTCCTCGTAGAACATCTGATCGACGTGTTCTTTCCGACTTTCCAAGGCATCGTTTGGACTATGCAGAATGTTTCTATTTTCCGCACTAGTGGTATTCATGTGTCCTGTGACCCATGAATATCGCTTTCGCTAAACGATAGCAGTTTTTCTCCCTCCACTGAACTCAGCGGTAGAAACAGCTTTCTCTTCTTCATTTTTTGCGGGCAAGTATGTAGGCGTCTCAGTCCTCCGCCCTGCTGTTTCGCATCCAGCGTTTGTATCTAGACTTATTTTGCCCGAATATAGCCGGCATCTCCTCAACCCACTACCAAGCCACCTTTTCGATCCTCGTTTTGCCTGGAGGTGTACCTTCCAAGAAACCAATGAGGTTTTGTGGCTTCATCAAAACACTCCATTGCTCGTTGACAGTGTACTCAGTCGATGCCGTAGGCAAGACAGTGAAGATGATGAAACGCTGTTGTTCCGCCCCTTCAGTTTCTTGCATTTGATGTGCTATGTGTCTTCTTTTGACTTGGCTTCTCTGGGCAGCAGACTTCCAAGCCCATAATGAGCAGATGGCGCTACTAAGCGATATGGTTCGACTGATTGACATTTGCATCTGACAAGATGTTAAAATCACGTCGGCACAGCATCCGGAATTCGAATCGTGTTTTTCACTCGCTGCTAGCGAAAATGAGCAAGTACGAACTCCTGTTTCGGAGCTGCGTGATGCCTAGCAATGCCGATCCGACACTGCAGTGGGTTCTAGAGCTCTAAGTCCTTCCTCATTAAGCATGGCATAAACATATCCTTCATGCCTACTTGTCAAAGCCATTTTGCTGTGTTCCAACGTGGCCATTAAGATCATTTACAATAGGTGGCACTTTTTCTTCACCGACGGAGTGGGAATACTGCTGAAGATCTCGATAAAGGGGAGTCTCTCCAGTAGTATAACCCATCGTGGAGTGTATAGAAGATTATTCACATTATGGCTTCGCCAACGTCCACATTGACAGCCCTTACGCGATCTGAGATGCAGTCTGTCGCAGTGGCGTGAATCCGGGGTAGCTTACTAATGACCACTTCCCGGCCACTGCTATCTGATGCTCCAAAATACATGGATCTGCATCTGTCATCAAGGGCTGCACCTTTTGATCTTTTGGAGCGCTTTTGTTGCCCACAGCATATCCGCACTGTGGCTGTCGAGAGTTCTGGCAAGTCTACGACTCATAGCCGTGTTACGAACTGAGCGTTGCAGGAAGCATTGCTAGTCATGGATGCCGGTACTTGTCCTGCTGTGGATTAGTCTCCTTGGACGACTCCGACCATTTAACTAGTGGTCCTCGCACACTTTCAACATTGCACGGGAGGTGGCAATGTGCATCGCGTGAGAAGAAAGTCCCAGCTTTCATCGACCAGGTAGATGTCATTGCAGACCGTATTGGTACGGCAGGTTCTTCGATCGGCTTGTTGTGACGGCCTGGCGTCTTAATCGAGTCGTTCAGGTTCAGCTTACCTCACCATGATGACGCTAGGAATTTCTAGCGGCACACCTCACATCACTTAAAGGAGCGATTACCAAAAAAAAAAAAAACACTCATTATGTGTATACCAGTCTGGTGTCCGGCTGACGCCGGACTTCCAGACTTTTCCTAATGCTCGCTTCGCTCGCATGACTTCATCCCTTTTCCATTTAATAGGCTCACAGCCACACCACATTTTTGCTATCATGCGTTCCACATCCTCTCCATTGCATTCCCTGATGCAGAGCTGGACTGATCAAAAAGGATTACCCGCGTTTCTCAGCGCAATTTTATCTTTCACTCACCTGAAGTAGTTATTTGTAACTACATATAACCGATTAACCTGGAATGACTACCCCAAATGGTTTACCATTCTTTGTTTGTTGTAACTGGTCAAATGATAAGAGCCAGCTTGAACATATGAAAGAGGAGGGTGCAGTGGGTTCGTGAACAAATGAGAGAAGAACAGCGCGGAAGGGGATGTGAGGTGGAAGGAATCACGCAGATTGCACACTACCCACTGCTTAGCTCTGACATTTAGTGTTTTGCGACCGATGTTAGGGGCCAGCTAACCGATCTAGCAAAGATAGACCCAACTCATGTTATTTCCTCAGTAGTGAACACCGGCGCAAGCTTATCACGCCGTTGGACCCGACTGCAGGTGTCTCTCCACTTTTAGACCCCGGCGCACCCACCACAGCAGTGGACCCGTCTCCCCCACTTCTGGGCACCGGCGCACCCTTATCACAGCAGTGGACACGCAGGGAGTCTGCTAGCAAACACGAGGTATGATTGGAATAGGATAACCGCCCTACTCTCTTCAAAACAGGATGAACGAATTTCGTGACACACAGACACAGACACACACAGACACACACAGACACACACACACACACACACACACACACACACACACACACACACACAAACACACACACACAGAATAAGCCCGTTATTATAAGTCATGATTCTCCTTTGTAGTTCAGGCGATTTAGTAATCCTTCGAGATTCTGTGCATTTTCCTCAAAAGGATTTTTTTGGTAATGAACATTGAGGCCAACTGTACCAAAACGACGTCGTTTGGCAAGAAACTGTCTTAACTCAAACATGCTTCTCCAGTATAGAAGGAGGAAGTATGATCTCTTGACGGAGCTATGATCTCTTCTTGAAGAAATATTTGAGCAAACGGTGTGCAATAATTCATGTTACCCCTGTTCTCTCCATAGATTCGCATGCTACATCTGAGAGTTGTCAACAAGTATAGAGCGTGCTTCATTTGACAATCTTCCACAGGTGGCTGTGAAAGGCTAGCACGTGTGTTAATGGCTATGCAACGTTTGCGACATTGGAACCTGTTTTCACTCCATTTCCTCCATTCAATTTATTTCCTACGCTCGTAGCACTGCAGTAGCGGGCTTGCATACGTCCACTAGTTACAATCATCATGCAGTTGTGGGAGAGGGGCTGCAAAGTGAAAATTCAGAGCAATTAGATCATGGGATGATTTCAGGGTAATGATGAGCGCAACCAACAACTACTAACCCGTCTGAACAGCTCGGGAAGAATTCATATGGTAAGTTTTCATTCGAACTCTAAGCTTCTATTCATATATCTCGCATGCGGAATAGGTACTGTCTTGTTATAGAAAGTATTTGGTTGGTGCGAAATTAATTGCCGTTTTGGGGCATACATAAATAGACTCTTCTCTTCTTTGAAATTTGAACAATTTCAAGCCAACTCTTGTGACTTTCTGAAAGGGTTTTCCTCCTCTTTCAAAAGCCGCTTGAACATTTTTAACTCTTTTCACTACCTCTTTGTAGAGCCACGAAGAATCCGACGCGATTTTTCGGTGATCATGGTTAATGACTTCAAACTCGATCACCCTGAATCGGAAGAGTCCGCTAATATTGCACTAATTTTGCCTTGGAATCGCCTTCCAAGTGAACAGTGAGCTAGGGGTTCGTGACATTTTCTTCCTACGATTTTAAACCCTAACCTAACCATGGTCGTGGTCGTGGGATGTCGCTGGACGATCAGGCGTTGAGGACAGCCGCGGAACTTAAACCGGATCTTACCATCCGGACGACGAGAGCAGGGATGGGCCCTCACTATATCACAGTTTCAAAATATCTGACTTCAATCAACATGACAAGAAGGGTGCGGACGCGAACACCACACGATTTGACCGATGAACAGCGCCTTACCTAGTGTGACATCTTTTCTTACTTAATTTTTCGTCCGAGAACGACTCATAATTTTTCGTGCGAGAACGACTCATTTCTAGACCAGGTAATTGCCGCAGATAAAGCTTGGTTTCTGTACAATAACAAGAAATGTGAATGGTCGTGGTTAGAGACGTGTTCCACTTCTAAGTCCTCCTAGACCAGATCTTCTCTCTAGAGATGTTGTCTCAGTAATCTGGCTGTGCTGTAAGGGTATAATCCTCTGTAGCCTTCTCCAACCTAATCAACTGTTGGCAGTAGGGTCCTAGAATTGTAAGTTCATGCTGATTTCCCAAACTTTGCTGTAGATGTGGTTGGCAGTGGTGAACTGAATCAGGTTTTCCCCTGCTCCCCGGTGGCACTATGCCTCTCACTTGAAAACTCACCCGGCAAAAACTGGCGCAGTGAGGCATCGAGGTTCTCATTATTTCTCCTCATTCCCCAAACCTCTCCCTCACTGAATATCACTTTTCTCGAGTCCCAGATGCAAACCTGCGACAGCAGCAGACTGCTGGTCTAGAGCATGCCGAAATTGCCTTCCAAAAAATTTTGCATATTTGCGATCTCAGTTTTCATTGTAGTGGCATATAATTTTCATATGTTGTTAAGGAAGATCTGACGAACGAATTAAATGGACTTTGAACTGATAGAGGTCGTTGTGTTTAAAGGCAGCTTGTCACCTCGTTTTCGTGTCTGAGCTTCTATCAGATTCTGAATCTCCTCGAAACGCTGAATCCAACGGTATACCTAAAGTGTTATAAAAAGGTCTTTAAACTCTATTTTTAAACGTTTTCCAGGGCGGGATTTGTTACAGTTTGTCGAGCCGAGTGGACGCGTGAAGCCGTTGATCTCATCAATCGCACACGTCTGGAGGTGTTGGCCAACGCTGCAGACGTGGCGCGCAGCCAGCACATTCGCGGACCGCTCGGCCAGGTGTTCCGTGAACAGCACTTTCCGAAAACGAGGTTTTCGTAATTTTTATGAGCTTTGACGTACATCTTTGGAATTAGCGTGACGAGGAGGTCCACTCTGAACTTCCTGCCCGCGATGGATTCACGGTACGCCCGAGGTGGAGCGTCGGTTCGCCACTACGGGCTCATGCATTTTCAATGGGCTGATTATTTTCTTCTCAAAAGTGTTCCTGCATCGAAGACCTTGTCGTGAGGAGGATAGGCATATTCACGATGGCATTGGCATTTCATCCTGCAAGCGTTTTTACATATCTGGATTCGAAAACACGTACCTCCTCGAACTCATGTTTCCAAGTCCGCTGTCTTATCCACTCGGCCATGTATCGTGCGTGGAAGTTTTGTTGGCATTGATGACCCATTCGAAACCACGTACCTTCTCGAACTCATGTTTCCAAGTCCGCTGTCTTATCCATTCGGCCATGTATCGTGCGTAGAAGTTTTGTTGGCATTGATGACCCAATCAGCTCTACTGCGGATCCACCGCTCGCATGTGCGGGTCCACCGTGTGATATGTGCGGGTCCACCGCGGATAGCCATTTTATTGCGGGTGCACCGCCGGCATGTGCGAGTCCACCGTGGCCATGTGCGGGTGTAGCGCGGTAATGACGTCACTCCCGTTTGTCCACCGCGGGATTATCGCGGGCAACCGCGGATCCACAGCGGAAAGTTCAGAGAGAGAGTCTATTGGTATTTTCAGCTCACGGAACGAGGCGACACACTGCGTTTAAGCCACGTTACAACATTTTGAACTGGAGTGTTCATTTCGGCAATAATCTCGCACCAACCTAATTTTAGATTAGCGTTTGATTTCTTAGTGTATTGCATTTGTGCGCAGTTTGGGAACCAATGATTGACCCCTCGCTGTGTGTTTCAGCACTTATGTCACTCTAAAAATGCCATCCATGTAATACAGCTTTTGATCACAGACGATATAGGACAGTTCTCACAGTGCAGACGAACAAAATTGAGAATATACTTCCACTCCACATTCCCTCCCCATCCTTATGTCAACGTCGAATGAGAAAAAGCCCATTGAAATCATTGCCAGGACGCTCTATACAAGGTAGTCTTTCTGCTCGAGGCAACGATGTAGCGTAGCTTACCACGATGGTCATGAAAACCACCCCATTAATGGCAATTTTTAGGCGAAAAAATTCGATTTCTTGGTTATGGCACTTTTCTTGACGAGCCATGATCACGACTGCAGGCGTCCAAAGGAGGGTAGAGGGAATCTTGATAAAGTCGTTGGCAGTAGGGTTTAGCAGAAACCGAAAATGGATGCAAGACCGCTGTCTACAATATCAAGACCACATGAGAGGGAATTTTAAAAGTTTGACTTCGAAGAGAAGCCGAAGGAATAGTTATACCCACGTAGTCTTATCCAGAGCTTTCCTGTTAAGCTGTTCTGAACAGATTCGAGCCTCGTAATGGTGGTTTTGGACTTCGGACTAGACACAGTTGTGCCATATTCTGGAATAGGTCGCGTAAGATTTGTAGGCCAGTTCTCTGAACTTTCTACCCGTGGTAGATTCGCGGTACGCCCGAGGTGGAGCGTCGGTTCGCCACAGCGAGTATGTGCGGCTCCACCGCGGGCATGTGCGAATCCACCGCGGGAACATACATTTTCAAGGGACTGATTATTTTCTTCTGAAAATGGACCTGTATCGAAGACCCTGCCGTGAGGAGGAGGAGGCAAATTCACGATTGCATTGCCCCTCAATCTGCAAGCGTTTTTACATCACTGGATTCGAACCCACGTGTACCTTTCCAAACTTATGTTTCCAAGTCCGCTGTCTTATCCACTCGGTCATGCGTGTATCGTGCGTGGAGGTTTTGTTGGTATTGATGACCCAATCAACTCTACTGCGGATCCACCGCGCGCATGTGCTGGCAGAAAGTTCAGAGTAAAAGATGATTAGCTGAATATGTCGATAACGATTTGAAAATATTGTTCGAAGTTCTGTCGGCCTTTTTCGCTGCAACACGACAGTATTCATCGAAGCTGAGTTTCGTACATATTATATTATGAGATCCATCTCTTTTGATGTGATGCAGACATCCGATATTCTCCCCTTGTCAAAGGTTTTTTACAGTTCTCAGCATAGTGCGGCGCGAGAAGTGAGACGCTGCAAGCTGACTTCTCGCCTTGGGGAGTCGCGCTGGTGTTGCGGCAAACGACGCAGCTTACCGCAATTGGAGGGAACGGAAAAGGGTTGCATGAGATGCGTTCCCCAATCACGACCAGAGCTTGCCACGCACCGCGAGGCCTCTCGCTCTCTGCGTCTCCGATTTCCGATTACCAATGGGTCGCTGTACTGCCTTCATCCATCACCGGCGCGTCTATGCTCTAGTCCCTCGCTGCCGCCGCAACGCAGGTGGCGGATGCATCTCATGTAACCACGGAAAAGTAGCCTCGGAGCACGTTATAGACCCTATTTTGCATTTCAGATCAGTGATACAGCGCACAATATGGCAGATCTTTTCGTATATAAAGGGGCACACATCTGTTCCCAGACTCGGACACTTTTCTGCACAAGGTCTTTTTCGGGGTGAAGGAAGTCACCCCTAAAAGATCACAAATGTGAACTAATTCGAGACAATTCGGAATGCAACAATCTTTAAAACGAACAATCAACACTCCTTTAACACTTCTAGATTCCAGACACTTCAAATGCCATGTTTAGCCGTATTTCGAACTCTGCTGGGCCAGCCACGCATAGCGAGTACGGGTTGAAAAAAATGTTGAGAATATAGGCATGAGATTGCCTGAAATCTGAGCTTTAGCATAGAATATCATCTTCAGCTCAAAAAAAGAGTGTTGCGCAGTTGTCAGACGGAATAACAATGCGACTTTACACTAGATTGTAGTAGAGCCACAGAAATGCAGCTAATAATAACTGAGAAATCCCCTTGAACGTAAAAGCCACGATACCTTCTTTATTTGCAAGAACTGAAAGTTACGCAGTTGTCAGCTGAACTCAGAATGAAATTTTGAGCAGAATGTTGTATAATTCTTAGTAATTTCGTTCACTTTCGACGGAAAATCAGGGTGAGACAGATGCCTCCCCTTCGCGTCGAGTATCCTCTCATATTGCGTGCTCTCTCGCTAACCCCACTGAGCTACACGGGGCATTTGTCTCAGGCGGGCTTTTTCAGCCCAGCATGGGTTGAGGTAGCAAGTATTATATACCTTTCTACTCGAAATCTCACGGGCTCGGCAGCTGACAACCGCGCAACACCTGATTTTTTGGATTGGAAGAGATATTTAGCGGAAAAGCGTTCTCAAACATGGCCTGTTTTCTGGGCCAGTTTCAGACAAATGCGCTTGCTTTTATGACCGCTGTATGCACAAGGATATCGACAATTTCATAGATAATTGCGAAACTCACCGTTTTCTGAAAATTGCTGAGAAATTTTAAAGGACGCAAGTCCCCCCTCTCGATTTTAAAAAATTGATTTCTTCGTAGATCCTTGGTAAAAATTGCCGGTCTTGGTGTCATTTCGTAGAGAATTTCATGAGGAAGATAACTGACAACTGCGCATCTGATAGCTTTGTGAGATTTCCGAAATATTTAGCGAAAATCAAGCTGAGACGCTACCAGCGTTGAGCTGTGGTTCCCCGCACGAAAGCAGGGCACCAGTGCAAATCTCTGAAATGTCAGGTGTCTGACATGCTAGAGTGAGAATGTAGGGATTGTGAGCATATTTAACATTCCGCCCTTGAATGTGTGATCTTTTTCTTATTTTGAGCTGTAAATGCAGCTGTATGATATATTGTGAGAATGTCGAGATTGTGAGTATCTTTGACATTTCGCCTCTGAACATATGATCTTTTTTCCCTTTCTATACTAGAGCTATTTCGGTGGGAGCCCAGCATCGAACGCATACACATATTTGCGTTTGATTTTCCATGAAGATCGGTCTAGTGTGCTCACATCCTAAATGAAGATACTGCTCGGTAGCTGTGAACAGCTGCGAGCCCACAAATGTGCACGTACGACTTGCGTATTAAGTGCGTCATTGCTGCGACTAAGCCTATACTTCGTGATACATACGCACGCGTGTCGAACGCACGCATCTACTATAAATTGCCCTTATAACTAAATTAACCGTGCCAATCCCGTGGAAAACCGACGTCAACATCGTGGAGGGGCGGGGCTTACGAGATGATGTCAACCCGATGCCAATCCGATGTCAATTCCATGCAAATCCCATGTTAACGTCAGTTTGGGTGGCATGAAGTTGACGCGGGATTGCTATCAAGTATAGTTGACAGAGTCTTGGTGGCAAATCGGCGTCAACCACGGTTTTCAAAATTCCTGAGAAAAGCAGAGAACGTTCGATTTGCCGCTTCGACGCAGCGCAAAGAATGCCCCAGAGCATTCCTTGACGCGGCTCGCAGTGCGAGCTCGCAAAATGACGCTCAAAAACTGTGAAATTACCCCCCCCCCCCACCGACGGCAGATGACGCTGCGAGCTCGCGCAGCTCGCACTGCGTTGACGCTGCCTATGTTTCAGCATAGGACACGGCGCAGCGCGTCAAAACTATAAAATCCCCTTTAGTTACATCGTTTCTTTCTTCCAGGTTCCGGCTTCTCTCAACGATCGCTTCGTCATTCGCTTCTGTGTGTGTGCTGAAAATGCGACGGATAAGGACATAGAGACTGCTTACGCGATTATCAGTCAGACAGCACAGCACATCTTGCGTGAGTGGTCTAGCAGCTTTCTCCACCGCTCGTAGCCGCTCGACACGGAACGCCTATTAGCTTGATACGTGCGTGCCGTGTATTAGTAGATGTCGCCAGAACACATGTCTTTTTGTAGAAGAAGGCACGTCGCTCCCGATCGTTGAAGACCAAGAAGCAGAACAGCTCGAGGAAGCTGGATACGAAGTGAATGCTGCGGCACTTACTAGTGTATGTAACTTGTTATTAATCGGTCACTTTGTTCACACATGCCCGTGTTGTGTTCACCGTGAACACTCCATCTGAGAAAGGTAACTGATTCTGCTGCGTGTGGAGACATGTATTAACTTGTCGGTAATGTTCTAGACGCAGCATCGGAAAGTCGCTCTCATATCCTTCCAAAGTAGTTTATGTTCACGGTTATTCGCTTATCTGGCGGAATGTTCCAGGAGCGCTCACATTATGGATGTAGATGAAAGATGTGGTGCTGTGCAGCTTCTGTTCAGCGAGCTACGATTCAGGACGATTCGAGGGTTACTTTGTATCGGCGGGGTAACAGTGCTGGATAACCGCCAGCAACAACAGCACGGCTTGTCTGCCGTGGAACTATACGAGCGCGGAATGAAAACTTTCTGGATGACTACTCTGATGTTCATTTACGATACATTTGACGTTTTTTTGCCAACCTCTTAGACGAGCTTGCCAACTACCTAGGCAAACGAAGCCCGTCAAATGTATTGCCAAACAAGAAGTCCCGCAAAATGTATTGCCAAACAAAACTTCTCCAATGTATCACCACGCAAAGCTTGCCATTTGTATCGCCAAACAAACCTTTCCAACTGTGTCGTTAAACAAAAAGGTTATCAACCGCGCAAAGATTTCGATATCAGGAATATGATACCAATCTTCGTGGTCCGCTGCCTTACTACCTGGTCCATCCAGGTCGACACCACGGATGGTCAAGCCTCCAACTAAGAATGAAATGAACGCCTTATCAGAACACCCGTAAAATGTATCGCCATTCAAACCTTGCCATTTGTATCGCCAAGCAAACCTCGTCAAATATATCGTCAACAGATTCTCTTGCCTTTTGTATCAGCAAACAGGCTGTTCACTCATCCTCCCGTAATCATGTTGCCAAGCTAAATTTTACCCCGTAAAATGTATTTCCAAACACTCGGACAAAAGTCCGATCGAGCGAGACGCGACATGGCTGCCAGCGGGCCCCAGTAGAGCGGGCGGTGGCCATGTCGCGCCCCGCTCGCACGGTTGTAACAACCCGCCCGCACGGTTATTGTGGGCCGCTCGCACGGAATTTCGGATCAACCTATGTTGTCGCGGCCCGCTCGCTCGAGGATTTTCCGTGCAAGCGAGCCACGACAACCGTGCGAGCGGGCTGCGACAACCAAGCGAGCGGGCCGCGACATGACTGCGACCCGCTCTTCCGGGGCCCGCTCGCACGGCACTTTTGTCTGAGCACATTCTCTTGCCAAATGTATCGCCAATGAACATCAGAGTATGAAAACAAAGCGAATCGGATGCAATCAATATTTTATTTCTTGACTCAATCCCTCCAAAGCTCAACACACGCGGTCCAATCTGTTTCTAAACTTTAGTTCTCGACCTAGAATGAATTTCTTTGAAGTACTCAAAATGACAGGGTGATGCCCGGATAAGCTCATCTCTTGATCGGAACCTTGTCATTGAGGGAAAGTTGTCAAGGACAGGTACAGGTAGGAGGAAGTCACTGCGAAAGTACCGTCGAATGAGGTGAAATTTGTATTCCATTACTGGAAGTTTTTTCGATGATTCAGAACACCTGCTTGGGCGGTCATGCTGACATGGAGGGACAATTCTTTTTTCCTCTTCAAATCCGAGCGTGTCTCTCAGTCATCATAACTGAAGCTTCTGAAATATTCGGCTGATATTTAGGAGTGATGGCTTTTCCATCAATTCCTTGAACTCCCAAAAACTGGCGCCGTCACCACTCCACCTCAGCGAATGATACTTTCTTCTTCAGAATCTATTCTTTGTGTCTAACCTACTGTTTTTATTGCATCTGCTGTGATCACAGAGTAGCACTTAACCTGATTTTTAAAGCGCATCACCGTTGTGATTGGAAGCCCAATTGAACCATTCAAAATAATTATCTGATTTTCATCTTGGATTGCGTTTCTGTTCGTGATTGAGCAAATGCGGCATTCAATTTTTCTCAAAATCTTTCATCGCTAAAATAAAAATTGATGGTTCATAGTAGATGCGCTAGGCTCCCTTATTCAGCAAGCATTTGTATTCTATCTGTCAAAACCTTGTCAACGATTTCATTCACTTTTTCTGATGTGGTCACCTTTTCCTAACAATCCGCAGATTTGTCGACGGGCAACATCCAGATTGGTGACTTCAAGGCGTGAGCTCCCTCTCTGTGATTGGTGGTGACAAGTAATACATATGCACAGCTATTGCAGAAAATAGTGAAGGGTTTCACCTTAAAAATTGGAGCAATCAGTATAGGTCTAAAGTGCCTAAGTATTTCCCGACAATTTTATTCTGTGTCTGGTATCCCTTTAGAACTCGAAAGGCCAGCGTTTCTCTCTTTTCTACTAATCCTCTCATTTTTTGAGGGAAACAGCAGAGGGCAAATTGACACATGGAGATATGCTCTTTTTGACATGGAATTGTCGCCAGTACAGTTTTTAAAAATATTCCTTCGATGCTACTTTCTGCTGGATTCCATGTTCTATAACTTCTTCGCATATTCATCTTCTATGTCAGATTGCAATTTCCTGCTTCTTTTTAAAGATTTCAGCACTTTCAACCATCGATTTCCTTCGTGTTTCCAGAAGTCCAGTACGAGTGAAATCTGCAGATTGTTTTTTCTACCAATTTTTCTTCATGTTCCAATTTTTATCACATTGTTTCGAAAATAACTGCCGTTTTGAGGCATTCTCAAATGAACTTTTCTCTTCTGCCCGAATTGAGCAACTCCATTTCAACTTACGTAACCTTCTCGCAGGCCATCTCCTCCTCTTTCAAATGCTACTTGAATATTATGGCTAGCTTTTCCCCATGGTTGTTTTAAGAGTAGCAGACGAAAGATGAACCGATGCGATTTTCGAGTGAGCATGGTTGATGGGGTAATCATGTACTCGTTTGAGCTCTCAATGGACAGTGAGCTAGGAGATCTCGAACTTTTCTTCTGGCGATTTCGAATCCCAAAAGCAACTATGGTTGTGACCGCAGGTTGTTCCTTGATGATCAAGTGTTGAGGACAGTTGTGGAACCTGAACCGGATCCAGTTATCCGGGGGGCAGGAATAGGTGCTCACTATACTACAATTCTAAAACATTTGAATTCAATCGGCAGGGTAGGAAAGGTGGGAAACTGAACATCCCACGGTCTGACTGATGATCAGCGTCCCATCTGCTGTGACATCTTTTCCAACTTAATTTTCGGCCCGTAAACACGACCCTTTTCGATGCCGTGTAGATAATGCAGGTGGAGCTCCGCTTCCGTTCGATAAAAAAAAAGCGAGAAAGGGTATGGGTTAGAAATTTCCCCACCTCTGAGTTCTCCTAAACCAGATCTTCACTTCTTCACTCTAGGGCGCTACGTAAATGGTTTGGTGGTGCTGTTAGGGGGTGATCCACTGCAGCCTTCTCCAACCTGGTTAAGCATTGAAGGTCCTGCTATCATAATTTCAAACTGAGGTCCAAGAAACTACTAAAGATCTAGTGAGTTTTTATTGACGACAGGCAATCTCCACTGGATTGTTGGAGAGGTACTACCAAATTGAATGGGTAGGAAAATGGTGAAAAAAGTTGTGATTGAGCCGAGTTATAACAGTTTGAACTGCAGTGTCCATTTCGGAAATTAATTTTGCAATAGCCCGAGCCCACTTTTTTCTTTTGCAACGCCCAGCCGGAAATCCGGTAATCTTAGACGTCTCTTAACGCACTATCACCTTCGATTGAGACCGAAGCAGTAAACTTCACCCATGCCAATGAAGATAACTGGGTGCGAGACCCGAAAGGGTGCAGAATGTTGATCAGTAATGTCGACAAGAAAAGTTACATGAAGCGCACAGTTGTTGCTCAAACTTTCCACACAAAACATTCTTGAAAAGTCCTGTTCGAGAGAACGTTCTCGAAGGATAGGTGTGAATTTGCCAGAAAATGAGGCTTCAACCCCCGATAACCCTTTTAACCTATGAAGAACGTAAATGCTGCACAAATGCCAGACATTACCAGTGTCATCTAGGACTAGATGTTTTTCAGCATCACAAATACGAACAAAAAACCTGAGAGATCGTTGAAAGTGTAAAAGTAGGTGTATCTTGTTTATTCCGTAAGAATAAATGTTGAGCTTTCGTCAGTTGAATCCGGAATTGCGTTCATTCCCAACGATATTCTCAAGGTGAGCAAAGTGCCCCGTCTATCTCACTTAAGCGTAACAAAAACAGGGAGCCAGTGCAACTCTCAACTATGTGTGGCGTTCTGGCTCAGAATGTGAAATCATTCTTTTACTTCTTGAGCAATATTGAAACTGTTTCAATGCAATCTAACTCAGAAGATCCTTCATTATCTCGTTCTCGGCATTCGCTTACGTTCCTCAACCCTGTATCAGCCTTATCGAAGCTTAGTTTTTCGGTCTTACACGTCCCTAGCAGTGGATAAACATCTACTCAGTTGTTCCGCGTAGAGAGGAGCTTCAATCCATATTTGCGAGATGTTGTGATTTGGAGAATTTCTGATGCTATCTGCTCAAAGGATCTGCAGCAGTCATTTATTCTTTTTAGAAAACGAATTTGGATTGCTCTAGAAATGAACTATGTGACAGAACCGTTGTTTCAGACTGTTGTGGATGAAACTATAGACGCTTCGTTGAACCAAGGACAACTGACAAAGGAGGAGCTCATCGCCCAAAAACAGAAGGAAAGCCTGGCTAAAAGAAGGTTTGGGGCGCGCCCTTCGTTTACTTCTTTTTTCAGTGCAGCGAATGCTATCGTTCCAGATCCTTCCTTGTGCGGATGGTCTCGGATCCCAAATGCTATAATCCGAAGATCGTTCGACATCTGAACATGGCGAATCATCGAAAGATGAGCCAAGATCTGTACCGCGATAGGACCCTAATGCAAGTGCTGTTTGGCTCATTCAAAAAAGTTGCTCAGTTGTTCTGTACAAGTTCAGGCAAACAATCTCCCATAGCCAACGTCCCTGTCGGCTGTCTCAGTCCCCCGGGTCTGGCAGCTCTTGTGAGTTGTATTCTCACTGTCTTCAACTTCAAATGTAGTTTGTACTGTACTAGTCAGCCTATAAATTTTCCGTTTCAGCCCTAAATACTAACTTCAACTTCGAAGAAGAAAATGAGAGCATGTGCATTGCTCTTTCGCAAACCGGTCTGCAAACGCCCATCTAACATTTTGCTGAACTGTTTCCCGAATTGCATGCTCTATAGAGGCTGTGTGGTGCACCAGAAACTCATTCCAAACTATAATAGTTACCATCTTGTATAAGACGTGCTAGTCAACTGGCTAGACAATTTACTGTATACATTTGAGATATAATACGCTTTCGTGATTAAATTTTAGTCATGGTTAGAATACTTCCAAAAGCAATACTCCCTTGCTCCCATCCTTTGTGTTGAAAAATAGTTTCCCTTTCCTCGCATGGTTCTTAATGATTACTCTAGGGTGTGACAAAATGGCAGCGCGACTTTGATCGCACTTCCCCGATCTACTGCTTCCAGAGAAATCAACTAGTTTTCGTACACACGCGTATAATTTCGTGAAATTTTCCAAAGTTGCTATTGAGGCCCAATTTTAGAGTAAATCTCCAACACGCTTGAAATCTTAGTAAATACGCGGCGTGATAAATGTGTCTCTTCCGTCTAGTGCGCTCGTTAACAAAGAGAGGTACATCATGAGATCTTAAGCCCATAGCTAATAGGTCCCACATCAGAATTATTTTCCACTCGTGGCTCTTTCATTGTTCCTCTATGCAAAAGTCAACTGAGACGTGTTTTTTCCTGCACCATTCATAATCAAGATGTAATTCATAGATTCTCGCCTTTTTAGTAAAATTGAAAATTCGATGCTAACTTTGTTCAAGTAGCTTTATTAATGATGAAAGCTGTTCTGAAAGTAAAGAGTCACCCGACAATTAATTGGTTTTGCCGCTGAGTGATGTTCAAAACGGCTTATCCTTTCAAAAGAAAATAGATGACGCTGTTAACTTCATTGGGAAAGTTCGTGGCATAGTGATTCTAGTACTAATCATCAGTATTAAGGAATAGAGCTATTGTGTCACTTTTGTACTAAAGATTCGTGTTGTTTGCATGCACATGTGTCGTTCTTTGGAGTTTTCCTTCGTCAAATGATTTTAACATTGTAGTAAAAGAATCTTTGGCTTCATGTTATCAGTCACATGAAAACGAAACAATGTATAAATAAGTGATCTTACAATTAGAATACATTCAGCTCATAATCAGTTTTTTGGTGCTTGATTTGAACAATCTTGGACTGTCCCGTGCAAGTTGGAAGCAACTGACAATAAATGCTTTTATCGGCTATGCGAAACAAATCCACAGGAATGGAGTGGGTCAAAGCTACCATTTGATCTGAGTTGGAACGGAGGCTTTTGGCTAAACACTATACTTGGGAATATTCGAGTTTTTTTTCCGAGTGTTCGAACTTTTGGATAATTCAGGTATCGTCGTATTCCAGTTATTCGAAATTAATATACCGAATTTCCCAGTTTTACAGTGTGCGAACTAATGAATTATTCGAATATCAAGCATGTCGAGCTACACGTGTTTAAAGGCTTCCAACCTTAACATTTATTGCGTAAGCCATACATTGCAAGCATAGAAAAGCTAATCACAATGCAGGACCACGGATTATATACGATATAGAAGGCTTACCATGACTTGAAAGCGGCTCCGCCTAGAGCGCCGTGACTCGAGGCTAGGAGTCACGACACTCCGCGCCCGCGATGTGTCGAACCTCGTGATGGTGGGAGAAATTTGCGAATTTTCGTGGACATTCTTTGAGGACTCTGTTATTCGGAACGTCTTCGACTATTTCCATGGCCAGCTGATCATTAATGATCTGGCAGTAAGCTGAACATAATTTTGGTTTACGATGTAGGGAGTTGTATAATTGATGGAGACGACTCAAAGCTACCTTGAAGTTATCTGCGAGATCCATTCGGTTGTATTTCCACGGAAATCTAACATACAGTTTGTTGTTTTTGATTTCAATAGTTCCGTAAAATTGTTGGAGAATTCTACGGTTCTCTTCTCTTCTGACTCATCAGTGGGTTCGGTAATTCCGAAATTTTCGAGGGCTCACATCACTGATGCTCAGGTAGTTCTTCAGCAGGGTCTAATATAGTCAAGAGGGCCCTGCAGTCTGAATTTATCTCAGAATTCGTAAAGCCAGATTCCGATCCGGTTACAATTTGTCCGAAGAGAGTGGGCACAAGGAAAAGGCCCGATGGTAACCTAATGTTAGCTTCAGTGAAACACACAACATCATTATAGTAATTAATCCCTAACAAAAGGTCAGGAATTATTTCGATATCCGAGGAGTTAAGCAACTGGATAGAGTTTAGGTCATCTTTCGAAACGTGTTCCATGTCTAAATGCGATAAGCGTGGAAGCTAAATTTTGTCCGAAATAATGTTTGAAGTTAAAAGTTCCATGAGAAATAGCCGACCATCTCTAGTAATGGTTTTTGCGGACACCTTTTGCGACTGTTGTTTCTCTTGTCTTCCTCCAAAGGTCGTAATGACGTAATATGAATGCTTCAATACAGGTAGGCGTAGTCGTTGCGGAAGACTGGTAGATATAAAACTTTTCGTCGCGCCAGTATCTAAAAGGGCATGTACGTTTTCCTTTTCCGACGAGATAGGGTTAAACAACGTAATCAACGGCGGATATCTCCTATATCGGAGACAACCGCTGTTCTAGCTAAGCTAGGTAAGCTAGGGAAGATATCTCCTATTTCGGAGATAACCGCTGTTCTAGGAAAGCGTGGTGGGGTCCTGCCACGCAGGTGCGCGGAATGCATCGCCGCTGCGTGGTATTCCACGCGCTGGCTTTCTACGCTTATACGATGCGTGGTATACCACGCAATGCGTGGCATTCCACGATTTGCGGGTATATCGGGGATTTCGACCCAGAATTTGACCGTTCTTTGATTTTTAGCGAATGCTGGATAGAGTGTCTGCACCTGTGTGCCCAGCTCCAGAAAACTGTTTTTTCTGGTTTTCATTTGTCTGGTTTCAAAAGCTCGTCCAAGGCGCTGAAATCTTTACTGTAATGGAGATAACCGCTGTTCTAGCTAAGCTAGGAAAGCTAGGGTAGGATATCTCCTATTTCGGAGATAACCGCTGTTCTAGGTAAGCTAGGGAGAATATCTCCTATTTCGGAGGCAACCGCTGTTCTAGGAAACGGTGGTGGGGTCCTGCCACGCAGGTGCGCGGAATGCATCGCCGCTGCGTGGTATTCTACGCGCTGGCTTTCTACGCTTATACGATGCGTGGTATACCACGCAATGCGTAGAATTCCACGATTTGCGTGGTATATCGGGGATTTCGACCCAGAATTTGACCGTTCTTTGATTTTTAGCGAATGCTGGATAGAGTGTCTGGAACTGTGTGCACAGCTCCAGAAAATTGTTTTTTCTGGTTTTCATTTGTCTGGTTTCAAAAGCTCGTCCCGGGCGCTGAAACCTTTACTGTAATGGAGATAACCGTTGTTTCGAGGTGAACAAGGTAAGCTACGGGGACATCTCCTATTTCGGAGATAACTGCTGTTCTAGGAAAGCGTGGTGGGGTCCTGCCACGCAGGTGCGCGGAATGCATCGCCGCTGCGTGGTATTCCACGCGCTGGCTTTCTACGCTTATACGATGCGTGGTATACCACGCAATGCGTGGCATTCCACGATTTGCGTGGCGTGGTATATCGGGGATTTCGACCCAGAATTTGACCGTTCTTTGATTTTTAGCGAATGCTGGATAGAGTGTCTGCACCTGTGTGCCCAGCTCCAGAAAATTGTTTTTTCTGGTTTTCATTTGTCTGGTTTCAAAAGCTCGTCCAAGGCGCTGAAATCTTTACTGTAATGGAAATAACCGCTGTTCTAGCTAAGCTAGGAAAGCTAGGGAGGATATCTCCTATTTCGGAGATAACCGCTGTTCTAGGTAAGCTAGGGAGAATATCTCCTATTTCGGAGGCAACCGCTGTTCTAGGAAAGCGTGGTGGGGTCCTGCCACGCAGGTGCGCGGAATGCATCGCCGCTGCGTGGTATTCCACGCGCTGGCTTTCTACGCTTATACGATGCGTGGTATACCACGCAATGCGTGGCATTCCACGATTTGCGTGGCGTGGTATATCGGGGATTTCGACCCAGAATTTGACCGTTCTTTGATTTTTAGCGAATGCTGGATAGAGTGTTTGCACCTGTGTGCCCAGCTCCAGAAAATTGTTTTTTCTGGTTTTCATTTGTCTGGTTTCAAAAGCTCGTCCAAGGCGCTGAAATCTTTACTGTAATGGAGATAACCGCTGTTCTAGCTAAGCTAGGAAAGCTAGGGAGGATATCTCCTATTTCGGAGATAACCGCTGTTCTAGGTAAGCTAGGGAGAATATCTCCTATTTCGGAGGCAACCGCTGGTCTAGGAAAGGGTGGTGGGGTCCTGCCACGCAGGTGCGCGGAATGCATCGCCGCTGCGTGGTATTCTACGCGCTGGCTTTCTACGCTTATACGATGCGTGGTATACCACGCAATGCGTAGAATACCACGATTTGCGCGTATATCGGGGATTTCGACCCAGAATTTGACCGTTCTTTGATTTTTAGCGAATGCTGGATAGAGTGTCTGCACCTGTGTGCCCAGCTCCAGAAAATCGTTTTTTCTGGTTTTCATTTGTCTGGTTTCAAAAGCTCGTCCAAGGCGCTGAAATCTTTACTGTAATGGAGATAACCGCTGTTCTAGCTAAGCTAGGAAAGCTAGGGAGGATATCTCCTATTTCGGAGATAACCGCTGTTCTAGGTAAGCTAGGGAGAATATCTCCTATTTCGGAGGCAACCGCTGTTCTAGGAAAGGGTGGTGGGGTCCTGCCACGCAGGTGCGCGGAATGCATCGCCGCTGCGTGGTATTCTACGCGCTGGCTTTCTACGCTTATACGATGCGTGGTATACCACGCAATGCGTAGAATACCACGATTTGCGTGGTATATCGGGGATTTCGACCCAGAATTTGACCGTTCTTTGATTTTTAGCGAATGCTGGATAGAGTGTCTGGAACTGTGTGCACAGGTCCAGAAAATTGTTTTTTCTGGTTTTCATTTGTCTGGTTTCAAAAGCTCGTCTCGGGCGCTGAAACCTTTACTGTAATGGAGATAACCGTTGTTTCGAGGTGAACAAGGTAAGCTACGGGGACATCTCCTATTTCGGAGATAACCGCTGTTCTAGGAAAGCGTGGTGGGGTCCTGCCACGCAGGTGCGCGGAATGCATCGCCGCTGCGTGGTATTCCACGCGCTGGCTTTCTACGCTTATACGATGCGTGGTATACCACGCAATGCGTGGCATTCCACGATTTGCGTGGCGTGGTATATCGGGGATTTCGACCCAGAATTTGACCGTTCTTTGATTTTTAGCGAATGCTGGATAGAGTGTCTGCACCTGTGTGCCCAGCTCAGAAAATTGTTTTTTCTGGTTTTCATTTGTCTGGTTTCAAAAGCTCGTCCAAGGCGCTGAAATCTTTACTGTAATGGAGATAACCGCTGTTCTAGCTAAGCTAGGAAAGCTAGGGAGGATATATCCTATTTCGGAGATAACCGCTATTCTAGGTAAGCTAGGGAGAATATCTCCTATTTCGGAGGCAACCGCTGTTCTAGGAAAGGGTGGTGGGGTCCTGCCACGCAGGTGCGCGGAATGCATCGCCGCTGCGTGGTATTCTACGCGCTGGCTTTCTACGCTTATACGATGCGTGGTATACCACGCAATGCGTGGCATTCCACGATTTGCGTGGTATATCGGGGATTTCGACCCAGAATTTGACCGTTCTTTGATTTTTAACGAATGCTGGATAGAGTGTCTGGAACTGTGTGCACAGCTCTAGAAAATTGTTCATTCTGGTTTCCATGTGTCTGGTTTCAAAAGCTCGTCCCGGGCGCTGAAATCTTTACTGTAATGGAGATAACCGTTGTTTCGAGGTGAACAAGGTAAGCTACGGGGGACATCTCCTATTTCGGAGATAACCGCTGTTCTAGGAAAGCGTGGTGGGGTCCTGCCACGCAGGTGCGCGGAATGCATCGCCGCTGCGTGGTATTCTACGCGCTGGCTTTCTACGCTTATACGATGCGTGGTATACCACGCAATGCGTGGCATTCCACGATTTGCGTGGTATGTCGGGGATTTCGACCCAGAATTTGACCGTTCTTTGATTTTTAAGGAATGCTGGATAGAGTGTCTGGAACTGTGTGCACAGCTCTAGAAAATTGTTCATTCTGGTTTCCATGTGTCTGGTTTCAAAAGCTCGTCCCGGGCGCTGAAATCTTTACTGTAATGGAGATAACCGCTGTTCTAGCTAAGCTAGGAAAGCTAGGGAGGATATCTCCTATTTAGGAGATAACCGCTGTTCTAGGTAAGCTAGGGAGAATATCTCCTATTTCGGAGGCAATCGCTGTTCTAGGAAAGGGTGGTGGGGTCCTGCCACGCAGGTGCGCGGAATGCATCGCCGCTGCGTGGTATTCCACGCGCTGGCTTTCTACGCTTATACGATGCGTGGTATACCACGCAATGCGTAGAATACCACGATTTGCGTGGGGGATCGGGGGATTTTGGCCCAGAATTTGACCGTTTATTGATTTTTAACGAATGCTGGATAGGCTGTCTGGAACTGTGTGCACAGCTCCAGAAAATTGGGTTGCTTCGCTTTTCATTTTGTCTGGTTTCAAGATGAAGGGAAAAGCGCTGAAATCTTTACTGTAATGGAGATAACCGTTGTTTCGAGGTGAACAAGGTAAGCAACGGGGACATCTCCTATTTCGGAGATAACCGCTGTTCTAGGAAAGCGTGGTGGGGTCCTGCCACGCAGGTGCGCGAAATGCATCGCCGCTGCGTCGTGGTATTCTACGCGCTGGCTTTCTACGCTTATACGATGCGTGGTATACCACGCAATGCGTAAATACCACGATTTGCGTGGTGCTTAAATCAGACCAGAATTTGACCGTTCTTTGATTTTTAGCGAATGCTGAATAGAGTGTCTGGAACTGTGTGCACAGCTCCAGAAAATTGTTTTTTTCTGGTTTTCATTTGTCTGGTTTCAAAAGCTCGTCCCGGGCGCTGAAATCTTTACTGTAATGGAGATAACCGTTGTTTCGAGGTGAACAAGGTAAGCTACGGGGACATCTCCTATTTCGGAGATAACCGCTGTTCTAGGAAAGCGTGGTGGGGTCCTGCCACGCAGGTGCGCGGAATGCATCGCCGCTGCGTGGTATTCCACGCGCTGGCTTTCTACGCTTATACGATGCGTGGTATACCACGCAATGCGTGGCATTCCACGATTTGCGTGGTATATCGGGGATTTCGACCCAGAATTTGACCGTTCTTTGATTTTTAGCGAATGCTGGATAGAGTGTCAGGAACTGTGTGCACAGCTCCAGAAATTTTTTTTTCTGGTTTTCATTTGTCTGGTTTCAAAAGCTCGTCCCGGGCGCTGAAATCTTTACTGTAATGGAGATAACCGTTGTTTCGAGGTGAACAAGGTAAGCTACGGGGACATCTCCTATTTCGGAGATAACCGCTGTTCTAGGAAAGCGTGGTGGGGTCCTGCCACGCAGGTGCGCGGAATGCATCGCCGCTGCGTGGTATTCCACGCGCTGGCTTTCTACGCTTATACGATGCGTGGTATACCACGCAATGCGTGGCATTCCACGATTTGCGTGGTATATCGGGGATTTCGACCCAGAATTTGACCGTTCTTTGATTTTTAACGAATGCTGGATAGAGTGTCTGGAACTGTGTGCACAGCTCTAGAAAATTGTTCATTCTGGTTTCCATGTGTCTGGTTTCAAAAGCTCGTCCCGGGCGCTGAAATCTTTACTGTAATGGAGATAACCGCTGTTCTAGCTAAGCTAGGAAAGCTAGGGAGGATATCTCCTATTTAGGAGATAACCGCTGTTCTAGGTAAGCTAGGGAGAATATCTCCTATTTCGGAGGCAATCGCTGTTCTAGGAAAGGGTGGTGGGGTCCTGCCACGCAGGTGCGCGGAATGCATCGCCGCTGCGTGGTATTCTACGCGCTGGCTTTCTACGCTTATACGATGCGTGGTATACCACGCAATGCGTGGCATTCCACGATTTGCGTGGTATATCGGGGATTTCGACCCAGAATTTGACCGTTCTTTGATTTTTAACGAATGCTGGATAGAGTGTCTGGAACTGTGTGCACAGCTCTAGAAAATTGTTCATTCTGGTTTCCATGTGTCTGGTTTCAAAAGCTCGTCCCGGGCGCTGAAATCTTTACTGTAATGGAGATAACCGTTGTTTCGAGGTGAACAAGGTAAGCTACGGGGGACATCTCCTATTTCGGAGATAACCGCTGTTCTAGGAAAGCGTGGTGGGGTCCTGCCACGCAGGTGCGCGGAATGCATCGCCGCTGCGTGGTATTCTACGCGCTGGCTTTCTACGCTTATACGATGCGTGGATATGACGTAATGCGCGGCATTCCACGACTTGCGTGGTATATCGGGGATTCGACCCAGAATTTGACCGTTCTTTGATTTTTAACGAATGCTGGATAGAGTGTCTGGAACTGTGTGCACAGCTCTAGAAAATTGTTCATTCTGGTTTCCATGTGTCTGGTTTCAAAAGCTCGTCCCGGGCGCTGAAATCTTTACTGTAATGGGGAGATAACCGTTGTTTCGAGGTGAACAAGGTAAGCTACGGGGACATCTCCTATTTCGGAGATAACCGCTGTTCTAGGAAAGCGTGGTGGGGTCCTGCCACGCAGGTGCGCGGAATGCATCGCCGCTGCGTGGTATTCTACGCGCTGGCTTTCTACGCTTATACGATGCGTGGTATACCACGCAATGCGCGGCATTCGCCTGATTTGCGTGGTATATCGGGGATTTCGACCCAGAATTTGACCGTTCTTTGATTTTTAACGAATGCTGGATAGAGTGTCTGGAACTGTGTGCACAGCTCTAGAAAATTGTTCATTCTGGTTTCCATGTGTCTGGTTTCAAAAGCTCGTCCCGGGCGCTGAAATCTTTACTGTAATGGAGATAACCGCTGTTCTAGCTAAGCTAGGAAAGCTAGGGAGAATATCTCCTATTTCGGAGGCAACCGCTGTTCTAGGAAAGGGTGGTGGGGTCCTGCCACACAGGTGCGCGGAATGCATCGCCGCTGCGTGGTATTCTACGCGCTGGCTTTCTACGCTTATACGATGCGTGGTATACCACGCAATGCGTAGAATACCACGATTTGCGTGGGGGATCGGGGGATTTTTGCCCAGAATTTGACCGTTTATTGATTTTTAACGAATGCTGGATAGGCTGTCTGGAACTGTGTGCACAGCTCCAGAAAATTGTTCTTTCTGGTTTTCATGTATCTGGTCTTAAAAGCTCGTCCCTGACGCTGAAATCTTTACTGTAATGGAGATAACCGCTGTTTCGAGGTGAACAAGGCAAGCTACGGCGGATATCTCCTATTTCGGAGATAACCGCTGTTCTAGGAAAGCGTGGTGGTGTCCTGCCACGCAGGTGCGGAATGCAATGCCGCTGCGTGGTATTCCACGCGCTGGCTTTCTACGCTTATACGACGGGGCGCGGACATATGACGCAATGCGTGGCATTCCACGATTTGCGTGGTATATCGGGGATTTTCGACCGTACGACTGTTCTTTGATTTTTAGCGAATGCTGGATAGAGTGTCTGGAACTTTGTGCACAGCTCCAGAAAATTGTTTTTTCTGGTTTCGATTTGTCTGGTTTCAAAAGCTCGTCCCGGGCGCTGAAATCTTTACTGTAATGGAGATAACCGTTGTTTCGAGGTGAACAAGGTAAGCTACGGGGACATCTCCTATTTCGGAGATAACCGCTGTTCTAGGAAAGCGCGGCGGGGCTGCCACGCAGGTGCGCGGAATGCATCGCCGCTGCGTGGTATTCCACGCGCTGGCTTTCTACGCTTATACGATGCGTGGTATACCACGCAATGCGTGGCATTCCACGATTTGCGTGGTATATCGGGGATTTCGACCCAGAATTTGACCGTTCTTTGATTTTTAAGGAATGCTGGATAGAGTGTCTGGAACTGTGTGCACAGCTCTAGAAAATTGTTCATTCTGGTTTCCATGTGTCTGGTTTCAAAAGCTCGTCCCGGGCGCTGAAATCTTTACTGTAATGGAGATAACCGCTGTTCTAGCTAAGCTAGGAAAGCTAGGGAGGATATCTCCTATTTCGGAGATAACCGCTGTTCTAGGTAAGCTAGGGAGAATATCTCCTATTTCGGAGGCAACCGCTGTTCTAGGAAAGGGTGGTGGGGTCCTGCCACGCAGGTGCGCGGAATGCATCGCCGCTGCGTGGTATTCTACGCGCTGGCTTTCTACGCTTATACGATGCGTGGTATACCACGCAATGCGTGGCATTCCACGACTTGCGTGGTATATCGGGGATTTCGACCCAGAATTTGACCGTTCTTTGATTTTTAACGAATGCTGGATAGAGTGTCTGGAACTGTGTGCACAGCTCTAGAAAATTGTTCATTCTGGTTTCCATGTGTCTGGTTTCAAAAGCTCGTCCCGGGCGCTGAAATCTTTACTGTAATGGAGATAACCGTTGTTTCGAGGTGAACAAGGTAAGCTACGGGGACATCTCCTATTTCGGAGATAACCGCTGTTCTAGGAAAGCGTGGTGGGGTCCTGCCACGCAGGTGCGCGGAATGCATCGCCGCTGCGTGGTATTCCACGCGCTGGCTTTCTACGCTTATACGATGCGTGGTATACCACGCAATGCGTGGCATTCCACGATTTGCGTGGTATATCGGGGATTTCGACCCAGAATTTGACCGTTCTTTGATTTTTAGCGAATGCTGGATAGAGTGTCTGGAACTGTGTGCACAGCTCTAGAAAATTGTTCATTCTGGTTTCCATGTGTCTGGTTTCAAAAGCTCGTCCCGGGCGCTGAAATCTTTACTGTAATGGAGATAACCGCTGTTCTAGCTAAGCTAGGAAAGCTAGGGAGAATATCTCCTATTTCGGAGGCAACCGCTGTTCTAGGAAAGGGTGGTGGGGTCCTGCCACGCAGGTGCGCGGAATGCATCGCCGCTGCGTGGTATTCTACGCGCTGGCTTTCTACGCTTATACGATGCGTGGTATACCACGCAATGCGTAGAATACCACGATTTGCGTGGTATATCGGGGATTTCGACCCAGAATTTGACCGTTCTTTGATTTTTAGCGAATGCTGGATAGAGTGTCTGGAACTGTGTGCACAGCTCCAGAAAATTGTTTTTTCTGGTTTTCATTTGTCTGGTTTCAAAAGCTCGTCCCGGGCGCTGAAATCTTTACTGTAATGGAGATAACCGTTGTTTCGAGGTGAACAAGGTAAGCTACGGGGACATCTCCTATTTCGGAGATAACCGCTGTTCTAGGAAAGCGTGGTGGGGTCCTGCCACGCAGGTGCGCGGAATGCATCGCCGCTGCGTGGTATTCCACGCGCTGGCTTTCTACGCTTATACGATGCGTGGTATACCACGCAATGCGTGGCATTCCACGATTTGCGTGGTATATCGGGGATTTCGACCCAGAATTTGACCGTTCTTTGATTTTTAACGAATGCTGGATAGAGTGTTTGGAACTGTGTGCACAGCTCTAGAAAATTGTTCATTCTGGTTTCCATGTGTCTGGTTTCAAAAGCTCGTCCCGGGCGCTGAAATCTTTACTGTAATGGAGATAACCGTTGTTTCGAGGTGAACAAGGTAAGCTACGGGGACATCTCCTATTTCGGAGATAACCGCTGTTCTAGGAAAGCGTGGTGGGGTCCTGCCACGCAGGTGCGCGGAATGCATCGCCGCTGCGTGGTATTCCACGCGCTGGCTTTCTACGCTTATACGATGCGTGGTATACCACGCAATGCGTAGAATACCACGATTTGCGTGGGGAATCGGGAGATTTCGGCCCAGAATTTGACCGTTCTTTGATTTTTAACGAATGCTGGATATAGTGTCTGGAACTGTGTGCACAGCTCCAGAAAATTGTTCTTTCTGGTTTTCATGTATCTGGTTTTAAAAGCTCGTCCCGGACGCTGAAATCTTTACTGTAATGGAGATAACCGGTTTCGAGGTGAACAAGGCAAGCTACGGCGAACATCTCCTATTTCGGAGATAACCGCTGTTCTAGATAAGCTAGGTAAGCTAGGGAGGATACCTCCTATTTCGGAGATAACCGCTGTTCTAGGAAAGCGTGGTGGGGTCCTGCCACGCAGGTGCGCGGAATGCATCGCCGCTGCGTGGTATTCCACGCGCTGGCTTTCTACTGTTATGCGATGCATGGTATAGATGTAGGTGTACTTACACCTGAATGAACGCGAGACCGTGCTCCACGGCTCCTAAGGTGATCTGCAATTCATACGAGTGGAATGAATTCTACAAGCGCAAAGCCTATCCAGGTGCGTCGTGATGTTGTTCATGTTGAGTTGTGAAGAAACGGATCGTCCGATCGGCATTATTCCAGGAATTCCCATGGCTTCGAATTCGTGACGTTCCTGGATTGGGAAGGGGTGTCTACGCGAAGGTGGCCCTACAGAAGAATGCTGTTGTCAACGATTACAGTTGAATAAGGAAGCGCTTGCCTCAAATGTTAATTCCTCATCTCGTTTCATCACATATTTCAGGGGTCATCTCACGTCGTACGCCTATGAGGATGAGATGCTGAGTAGGATGAGCCAAGAGAAACAAGATTTCATTGGATCCTATATGGTGGAGTACTCACATTTATCATTCAATGTTATAACACGCACTAAAACAGTAATACGCCAAAAATTTTCCGTTTTCAGATCTCCGTAACAGCGACACGTATCGATATGCGGTACAGGCTCATGAGCAGGTCCACAAGAAGACCGTGACGCTTGGCCGGTTGTTCAACCACAGTGGGATGTGCCCGAATCTCAGGCTGGAGAAAAGCAACCACTCATGTTCAACGACGAAGGAAGTTCACGTTATTCCAGTAACCACGAAGTCAAGGTGAGTGTAACAAACAAATACAGAGCGTATGTAAATTTGAACAATATGTTTCGTTTAAGGCTGGTGAACAATTGCTGTGGAATTACGGGAACAAGTACAGAGGAGCACAGCTCAGAAAGAATTACATTTGCAACGCATGCGATCCCGTTCTGAATGCAGGTCAGTGTTGTCAATTGCATAGAAGAGCCAGATTGTGGAGGATTTTAAGTGTCCGATACCATAAACTTCCAGCATCAACCCTTGATTTGTGTGGAAGCACTGGATCAGCAGCTGAGCCGCAAGAGCCGAAGCCATCGAAAGAGGAACCATCCATGTCACAGCATGTGTCGGGATGGCAGCGAGCGCCGCTATCAACCAGACACCTCCTGCTCTCTGTTGCAATGGAGGCAAATGTTGTGGGACTAATCGCTCCACATGAAGGCTACAGCGGCGCCGAGGACGCGTATCAACGAGGCAGAGAGTTCGTAAGTGGCAGAGAGGTGAGGGCATTCATGTCTTCCTACCGTAAGACTAAATTTTTCAAATCACCAACTTTGTATCCTTATGGATGTTTTAGGGACGTTTTGTGGGTATGCTAACGTTTCCGGGATGTGGCAACCGACTCTGTCGGCTTCTAAACGCTACTTACACGGATGCTTTCAAGGAGGGTCGGCCTGTAGTCCTGATACTAAGGCGAAGGTTCGGACCGAAACGCGTTAATCATGTTGTTCGGTGAAGCACTTGCCGACGATTTCCGGATGCGTTACGGGAACTGTTTGATGTTCGTCGAGGAGAATGAAATCGCCTACACAATGGTGAGTATAATTACTGTGGCACGAGATAAGTGAAGTGAGATAAGTTTTGTTCCTCGAGACTTCGAACAGTGAACTTTCTTTGGAAAGAAACCAAGAAATTTGCAGATCTCAATGGCTATTTCTGTGAATACGTGCACTCCTAACTGAACGCGACAGCTAAGGACATTCATGTAATCACTTATGTTTGCGTCAAGACTGCCAACTACATATAAAGTATTAGAACACAAAAAAGCCTATTCTTTCATTTGAAAAACTGAAAACACTTCGTGGTTACAATTATAAGTTTCAACAGTACAACTCATGAATGAAAACGACTAAAATGAAATAATGAAAACAAACGACAATCTATTTCACAGATTAAAATATGAAATCGAAATCATAGAGGGTAGAACAGCTTAAACAACCTTGTCCACAGCTCTTCAATACCAATTCATAAACAGCACGCTAAAAAAGAGATTAGATCTCCAGATTCTGACAACTCAGAACAAAAACAATAGCTCAGACAACATTTCAGGAAAAAAGATGTCCTCGTGAAATCTTGACTGACTTATCGTTGATTAAGTGAGTAGAAGAACCGTGGAGTAAGTAGGAATGTTGAAGAAAGATTACCAAAAATATTTTAAAAAATCAAAATCGAGATTCACAAAACTTCACCACTCACTTCTTCAATTGTGCACTACGAAAACCCATGTCCACAATTCTGTTCAATAGGTGAACGCAGGCTAGAACGAGACTGCAACGTATGCCATAAGGTCGTACATGAGATCAAGAATTCTGCAATGCTTCCCAAGCGAAGAAGCCGTCAAGTGAACTATGCAATTGAATAAGAAAATGCCACCGAGGTCTAGAATTGGACAAGGAACCTATAAAAGTAAATGAAATATAACATATTAAGCGCTTCTAGTTAATTGATGTAAAAAATGTTTAGGCAATGCTGTGCGCGGCATACCACGGAATATGCGTGGCACACCTCGCACATTGCGTGGTATACCACGCACAGCCTTATCTCCATAGAGAGCAATGAATAACAGCTACATGGCTAACTTTACGTCGAGTAAGTAAGTCAAACAAAATGGAAAGTTCTTCATGCTTGCCGCACGTCAAAGTTTACGCGCCGATACACGATGCAAAGGATGGATGTAGAGGGAAATTTTTTTGCGTTTGAACGGTGAGAGCCATAAGTTATTGCGAAATCGCCAATATCAGTAGAAATTTAAGCAAATCACTTGCGGTGTTTTACTGAGCATAACAATTTTTAATAGGAATTCATCCCAGATTGGAAACATTACCCCATGCATTTGAACGGTAAAAACGTAAGTTATTGCCAAATCGCCGATACCAGTAGAAAATTGGGCAAATCACTTATTCTAACTTACTGCGCATTACAAGTTTTCTTTGCATAAGGCTGATACTGATACGAATGATAAAGCTAATTTCGGTGCAAATGTGATGAATATCGGTGTTTTATGGGTGTAGGTTGTGCAATCGAGGCTTCGGTTATGCACAAAATGAATGCGTGGCAGGACCCCACCACGCTTTCCTAGAACAGCGGTTGTCTCCGAAATAGGAGATATTCTCCCTAGCTTACCTAGCTTACAAGGGAAGGATACCAAATGTCTGTGGCACTTCAAAATGGAATGTGCCTCATAATATGAAGTTGACGATGCTGATCTCGATTATGTTCTCCATTAGTGCCTAATACTACTGCGCAAAAAGTTATAGCCTTGTCTGTGCAGTACATTCGAAGGTACAGTTTCTACATCCACCTCCCGTGAACCCACAAAATAGGCGTTGTAGTGCAAAATGGATGCAGAATTCGCGATCAGTAGCTCAACTGAACCTGTATGCAAAATTTCAGCGAAAAAAGGCAAGAATTACGGTTAGACAATCACCCCTTGATCATTTACTACTACTACCACTCACGAGGAAACGGTCATTGGGTATAGGGTAGTTCAGGCATCTCGCAGATTCCATCCAAATTTTGCACATAGGGGTAATTTCAGGTGCTGATCACGATTATCAGCATCATTTTGCAAGCCTCTAACATTTTAATGTCGAAATTCAACAATTTTGTTTGGTTTTCTACAGTAATTGCTGTTCATTCTACCGCAAACCTATAAGAATGTAGTGACGTCACGAAATGGATATCATATTCGTGTTCAGCACTTCAGATAACCCTATTATGGAAATTTTCAGCAAAAAAGAATTCCTTGAAAATTTGGGCTCACGTGAGTCCATCAGTAGTTCCACTGTCGACGAAGTCGGGGTAGTGAAGATCTTTGAAAACGCTTTCAAGCTTTTAGAATATGTATTTGCAAGTAGAAACACTTACAAAAAACTGCATAGAATAGATTTTTAGAGAAAATCAGTAACTGGGAGAAAATGCAAAAGTGCCACCCCTGAGGGGAATTGAACCCGTGAGGGTATTCACGGGAACAGAGACACTTACCACTGCGCCACACTTCCTTGACCTACCTGACATACCTTATTTTATGTATACCTTCTTATCACTTGCGTCTGGAAAAATGAATATAAATCATTGCAGACGCGAGGCTGGGCCAAGGTCAAGATAGTTTTGAAATCAGAGCTTCGAGATGCACAAGGCAGTGTACACTCCCCACGAGGAAGTCTCCGATGAAGCAAAGTTCCCTTGTAATTAGTAGTAGTAGCGACTGATCAAGGCGCAATTCTTTACCCGTAGTGATGCATTTTCCGCTGAGATTTTGCATACAGGGTTACTTGGACTGCTGATCACGAATTCTGCATTTATTTTTCACGGCAACGCCTACTACGTGGGATTAAGGTGCGTTGATGCAGAAACTGCTCATAATACTGCACAGATAAGGCTATAACTTTTTGCGTAGTAGTATTAGGCACTAATGGAGAACATAATCAAGATCAGCATCGTCAACTTCATATTATGAGGCACATTCCATTATGAAGTGCCACAGACATTTGGTATCCTTCCCTTGTTAGCTAGAACAGCGGTTATCTCCATTACAGTAAAGATTTCAGCGCCTTGGACGAGCTTTTGAAACCAGACAAATGAAAACCAGAAAAAACAATTTTCTGGAGCTGGGCACACAGGTGCAGACACTCTATCCAGCATTCGTTAAAAACCAAAGAACGGTCAAATTCTGGGTCGAAATCCCCGATATACCACGCAAACCGTGGTATTCTACGCATTGCGTGGTATACCACGCATCGTATAAGCGTAGAAAGCCAGTGCGTGGAATACCACGCAGCGGCGATGCATTCCGCGCAGCTGCGTGGCAGGACCCCACCACGCTTTCCTAGAACAGCGGTTATCTCCGAAATAGGAGATATCCGCCGTAGCTTACCTTGCTTATCTAGAACAGCGGTTATCTCCGAAATAGGAGATGTCCGTCGTAGCTTGCCTTGTTCACCTCGAAACAGCGGTTATCTCCATTACAGTAAAGATTTCAGCGTCCGGGACGAGCTTTCAAAACCAGATACATGAAAACCAGAAAGAGCAATTTTCTGGAGCTGTGCACACAAGATTTGTATTGATCTTTTTATTGAACGGCTAACGTTTCGGCGCAGTCGCCTTCGTCAGAGCCTGGAAAAGTCAAAGACAAGTATGATTTACCCCTCAAACACCTCATCACATCAACAGGACCTAATCCAACAAGCGGGATAGGACCAGAACAATACCAGAGAAGAAGGTAACCGTGATGCTCACCTTGACAGCCGCAATGCCGATGGAATAACGGACCACCTAGTGATAAAAGTGCGCCGCTTAAGGTATTTAAGTGCCTTACAGACCCGCCAACGTAGGTCAATAGGTTCTGGTACAGCGCGAGCTCGTTTGTTATAGCAATGCACTCCTCCTTTCTGTTCATTTTTGGGTTTTTGGAAGTAATCCAAAATGCTTCCAATGTTTTGCGAGCCAGAATTTCGGGTTCCCGCGACAAGATCGTGACCTTTACCTCAAACAGAGCGTTGTTGTGATGTAATACACGGTGCGTTCCTAGTGGCGTGGAAAGTTTGGATTTATTGAGACCCTCTAGATGTTCTCTAATACGGACAAACAATGGGCGCCCAGTTTCCCCAATATACTGCTCCCCACAAGTACTACAAGTTATAAGGTAAATTACTCCCGAGGCAGCACAGTCTCCTTCCCTGCCCGAACAACAAATTACACAGTTTGGTGTTTCGCAGAGGCGGTCGTAAACCCGGTTTCGCACTAGGCGCTCTTTGAGGGTTCTGGGTGGGATATCTACAACTCGAACAGAGTCTTGAAGTCCCACCCTGCGTAAGCATGTGCGCACCTCGTTGCTCATCTCGTCTGTGATGAACGGGAGGCAAAAGGGGATCTTGGCGCTGTCATCCCTATGCAAAGGCTCTCGCTGCGCGAGTCGATGATGGCGCTGTGGGTAAGTGCTGCAAGGGTAACCATTGGATTGCGCAACCTGCCGGGCCAGGTTAACTGAAACCATACGTTCTTGGACATCTGATGCTGCGTTTTGAGCTGTCCTAAACATGTTGGTTATGATGGCTTTCTTAGTTTTCCAGGGGTGCGCAGAACGGTAATGAACCAAGATGTTTTTGTTACTGGGCTTGCGATACCATTTAGTTTTCCACTCCCCTTTGGACAAATACACCTGTACATTTAAGAAAGGCAGCCAGTTTTCTGTGGGTTTTTCCCTGGTGAATTTAATATACTGTGATTGCTGGTTTAGAAGATTGAAGCATGTGTCCATTTCTGCCTGAGTAGGACATGCAATGCAGCAATCGTCTATGTAGCGACAGTAAAGGGTAGGTTTGCGCTCTAACACAGGGCTTTCCACCTTGGACATGAATGCTATGGCTAAGGAGGGTGCTAGTCTTTGCCCCATAGCTAACCCTCTAACCTGTCGGTAGTATTGTCCAGCCCAGCGAAAAACGTTGCAGTTTAAGCACTCACTGACAAGTGTCATGACCTGCCCAACTGAAAACCCAAACATGTTAACCGACCCTTGATGTTCTGTAAGAAGCTCGAATACTGCTTGCAACGCGGCGCTATTGGAAACATTGGTGTATAGAGAGGTGACGTCGAATGACTCTATCACGCACTCTCGTTCGAAACGTGCATTGCACAGGTGCTCTAAGAACATGCTGGTGTTGGAAAGATGCGCTGGAACATGTTTTAGCAACTGTGTGATTATTATGCTGAGCAACCAAGATATTTTGTCGGCAGGACCTCCAACGCTACTTATTATAGGCCTAACTTTGAAGTTTCGCGGGTCCCCGGAGGTAAAGGTAGCACCGGTCAGTTTATGGGTTTTTATTAGGACGTAAAGAACAGGGCAGGTGGGGTGGTCGTGCTTAAGGCGAGCAATAGTTGTTTTAGAAACCCCTGCTGTTTTCCCTATCTCAATCCACACTTTATTAAGGCGCCGGTATTGTTTAGTAAATTCCTTGGCCGAGGATGGGCGGTACAACGTGTCATCCTCCAGATGGGCTTTAGTTATGTTCACGTCCAATTCACGTGGTATCACCACGAAATCCCCTCCCTTGTCGCTGACCGAAACTCTGATCTCCCCAAGAGATGAAAGATCACGTAGTTCCTTCAGGCCGCGCCTTTGCGTAGGTGTGAGATTGTTTAATTGACGTTTTTGGGCATGACGCTGCAAAATGGCAAAAACCGATGTAGCAAACAATCTGAACTTTGTATCCACCGTAGCATTGGGTTCTTGGGGTCTGAAGAACGATGAGGGAAAAGGTATAGCAGGTAAAGTTGGTTCCGCGACGTTTTGCCCACATTGTTCTTGCTGTTCGCGCTTTGCTCTATATCTGAGGCGGTCATGTACGAAGTGAAGGTTGCTCACGATCTTTCGCGCGACCATAGGCCCTATTGATTGAGCAGGTGCGAAACATGGGCCTAGATCCAAAACAGAAAGCGCGTCATCAGAAATGGATGCATTGCCAATAACAGAAACTCGGGGTCCTGTGAGCACAACTGAAGAGGCGGCATTACTTTGGTGGTGGTCAGGGCTGCTAGAGGTGATGCATACTGGTATCTCCGATCTCTGATCCTGTTTCAGACCCACCAACCTATTGAACTTTTCCTGGAGTTTGGATTTGGCATTAGAGCGGATAAGATCACAGATGTTCTTTGACTCACCCACAATTCTCCTCCAAAGGTGATCCGGCAGAAGACGTTGACAACATTGTTCTTTGTGAGCACACTTTGAGATCAATGAATACATATGGTCGTTCTTCGTCTTCAGTGCTGTTCGTAGAATGCGTCGCTCGATCTCTTGCATTTGCCGGGATTCTTTGGGGAGTCCACACGTTTCACTCAAACGTTTCTTCGAGATGAAGTTTGGTATGACGTGGCAGTGTAGGCACCGTCGGAGAAAGTGGATGGCTTGTCTTTCCGAGACTATCTTTTGCCTCATGGAAAGAACTTCTCGCACAAGTCGGATGCAGTTTGCTGGTACATTCCGTAGCAGAATAAAGGTTCGACTTTCTCTGAACCTTGGCATAGTCAGTCCGAGTTTTGTGGTCTTTTGAGCAGAGGCCAAGATTTGTATTGATCTTTTTATTGAACGGCTAACGTTTCGGCGCAGTCGCCTTCGTCAGAGCCTGGAAAAGTCAAAGACAAGTATGATTTACCCCTCAAACACCTCATCACATCAACAGGACCTAATCCAACAAGCGGGATAGGACCAGAACAATACCAGAGGAGAAGGTAACCGTGATGCTCACCTTGACAGCCGCAATGCCGATGGAATAACGGACCACCTAGTGATAAAAGTGCGCCGCTTAAGGTATTTAAGTGCCTTACAGACCCGCCAACGTAGGTCAAAACCCGCATAGGTTCTGGTACAGCGCGAGCTCGTTTGTTATAGCAATGCACTCCTCCTTTCTGTTCATTTTTGGGTTTTTGGAAGTAATCCAAAATGCTTCCAATGTTTTGCGAGCCAGAATTTCGGGTTCCCGCGACAAGATCGTGACCTTTACCTCAAACAGAGCGTTGTTGTGACGTAATACACGGTGCGTTCCTAGTGGCGTGGAAAGTTTGGATTTATTGAGACCCTCTAGATGTTCTTTAATACGGACAAACAATGGGCGCCCAGTTTCCCCAATATACTGCTCCCCACAAGTACTACAAGTTATAAGGTAAATTACTCCCGAGGCAGCACAGTCTCCTTCCCTGCCCGAACAACAAATTACACAGTTTGGTGTTTCGCAGAGGCGGTCGTAAGCCCGGTTTCGCACTAGGCGCTCTTTGAGGGTTCTGGGTGGGATATCTACAACTCGAACAGAGTCTTGAAGTCCCACCCTGCGTAAGCATGTGCGCACCTCGTTGCTCATCTCGTCTGTGATGAACGGGAGGCAAAAGGGGATCTTGGCGCTGTCATCCCTATGCAAAGGCTCTCGCTGCGCGAGTCGATGATGGCGCTGTGGGTAAGTGCTGCAAGGGTAACCATTGGATTGCGCAACCTGCCGGGCCAGGTTAACTGAAACCATACGTTCTTGGACATCTGATGCTGCGTTTTGAGCTGTCCTAAACATGTTGGTTATGATGGCTTTCTTAGTTTTCCAGGGGTGCGCAGAACGGTAATGAACCAAGATGTTTTTGTTACTGGGCTTGCGATACCATTTAGTTTTCCACTCCCCTTTGGACAAATACACCTGTACATTTAAGAAAGGCAGCCAGTTTTCTGTGGGTTTTTCCCTGGTGAATTTAATATACTGTGATTGCTGGTTTAGAAGATTGAAGCATGTGTCCATTTCTGCCTGAGTAGGACATACAATGCAGCAATCGTCTATGTAGCGACAGTAAAGGGTAGGTTTGCGCTCTAACACAGGGCTCTCCACCTTGGACATGAATGCTATGGCTAAGGAGGGTGCTAGTCTTTGCCCCATAGCTAACCCTCTAACCTGTCGGTAGTATTGTCCAGCCCAGCGAAAAACGTTGCAGTTTAAGCACTCACTGACAAGTGTCATGACCTGCCCAACTGAAAACCCAAACATGTTAACCGACCCTTGATGTTCTGTAAGAAGCTCGAATACTGCTTGCAACGCGGCGCTATTGGAAACATTGGTGTATAGAGAGGTGACATCGAATGACTCTATCACGCACTCTCGTTCGAAACGTGCATTGCACAGGTGCTCTAAGAACATGCTGGTGTTGGAAAGATGCGCTGGAACATGTTTTAGCAACTGTGTGATTATTATGCTGAGCAACCAAGATATTTTGTCGGTAGGACCTCCAACGCTACTTATTATAGGCCTAACTTTGAAGTTTCGCGGGTCCCCGGAGGTAAAGGTAGCACCGGTCAGTTTATGGGTTTTTATTAGGACGTAAAGAACAGGGCAGGTGGGGTGGTCGTGCTTAAGGCGAGCAATAGTTGTTTTAGAAACCCCTGCTGTTTTCCCTATCTCAATCCACACTTTATTAAGGCGCCGGTATTGTTTAGTAAATTCCTTGGCCGAGGATGGGCGGTACAACGTGTCATCCTCCAGATGGGCTTTAGTTATGTTCACGTCCAATTCACGTGGTATCACCACGAAATCCCCTCCCTTGTCGCTGACCGAAACTCTGATCTCCCCAAGAGATGAAAGATCACGTAGTTCCTTCAGGCCGCGCCTTTGCGTAGGTGTGAGATTGTTTAATTGACGTTTTTGGGCATGACGCTGCAAAATGGCAAAAACCGATGTAGCAAACAATCTGAACTTTGTATCCACCGTAGCATTGGGTTCTTGGGGTCTGAAGAACGATGAGGGAAAAGGTATAGCAGGTAAAGTTGGTTCCGCGACGTTTTGCCCACATTGTTCTTGCTGTTCGCGCTTTGCTCTATATCTGAGGCGGTCATGTACGAAGTGAAGGTTGCTCACGATCTTTCGCGCGACCATAGGCCCTATTGATTGAGCAGGTGCGAAACATGGGCCTAGATCCAAAACAGAAAGCGCGTCATCAGAAATGGATGCATTGCCAATAACAGAAACTCGGGGTCCTGTGAGCACAACTGAAGAGGCGGCATTACTTTGGTGGTGGTCAGGGCTGCTAGAGGTGATGCATACTGGTATCTCCGATCTCTGATCCTGTTTCAGACCCACCAACCTATTGAACTTTTCCTGGAGTTTGGATTTGGCATTAGAGCGGATAAGATCACAGATGTTCTTTGACTCACCCACAATTCTCCTCCAAAGGTGATCCGGCAGAAGACGTTGACAACATTGTTCTTTGTGAGCACACTTTGAGATCAATGAATACATATGGTCGTTCTTCGTCTTCAGTGCTGTTCGTAGAATGCGTCGCTCGATCTCTTGCATTTGCCGGGATTCTTTGGGGAGTCCACACGTTTCACTCAAACGTTTCTTCGAGATGAAGTTTGGTATGACGTGGCAGTGTAGGCACCGTCGGAGAAAGTGGATGGCTTGTCTTTCCGAGACTATCTTTTGCCTCATGGAAAGAACTTCTCGCACAAGTCGGATGCAGTTTGCTGGTACATTCCGTAGCAGAATAAAGGTTCGACTTTCTCTGAACCTTGGCATAGTCAGTCCGAGTTTTGTGGTCTTTTGAGCAGAGGCCAAGATTTGTATTGATCTTTTTATTGAACGGCTAACGTTTCGGCGCAGTCGCCTTCGTCAGAGCCTGGAAAAGTCAAAGACAAGTATGATTTACCCCTCAAACACCTCATCACATCAACAGGACCTAATCCAACAAGCGGGATAGGACCAGAACAATACCAGAGAAAGACCACAAAACTCGGACTGACTATGCCAAGGTTCAGAGAAAGTCGAACCTTTATTCTGCTGTGCACACAGTTCCAGACAGCCTATCCAGCATTCGTTAAAAATCAATAAACGGTCAAATTCTGGGCCAAAATCCCCCGATCCCCCACGCAAATCGTGGTATTCTACGCATTGCGTGGTATACCACGCATCGTATAAGCGTAGAAAGCCAGCGCGTGGAATACCACGCAGCGGCGATGCATTCCGCGCACCTGCGTGGCAGGTGCCCCACCACGCTTTCCTAGAACAGCGGTTATCTCCGAAATAGGAGATATCCGCCGTAGCTTGCCTTGTTCACCTCGAAACAGCGGTTATCTCCATTACAGTAAAGATTTCAGCGTCAGGGACGAGCTTTTAAGACCAGATACATGAAAACCAGAAAGAACAATTTTCTGGAGCTGTGCACACAGTTCCAGACACTATATCCAGCATTCGTTAAAAATCCATAGCACGTGCAGCTTGGCTTCCGCGTTTATTTTTCTGCATGTTAGGCGAAGAAGGAACATGTTGAGAAGGAACAAGAGGGATGTTCCCATATGGTTTCCATACGGTATGTTTCCATATGGTTTTATCTTTGTAAGCTTCGTCACCGGTAATAAAGTTTTTTTTCACAAATAAAACTACGAGATCTGAGAGTTTGATTGCCATAGCCTGCGGAATCACGACCAAGCGAGCATGTTTCTACCAGGGAAAGTCCCATTAGACTTAGATAATGTGGATAATGATAATATAGATAATCGACGACCGCTATCCAGGTAATCGACGACATAACTCTACAAAGCGAAGATGTGTGATGATATGTTACCTTTCAAACATACCTGAAAGCGAGGTGTACTTACACCTGAATGCACTGAACGCGAGACCGTGCTCAACAGCTCCGAAGGTGATCTGCAATTCATACAAGTGGAATGAATTCTACAAGCGCAAAGCCTATCCAGGTGGGTCGTGATGTTGTTCATGTTGAGTTGTGAAGAAACGGATCGTCCGATCGGCATTATTCCAGGAATTCTCATGGCTTCAAATTTATTTATTTATTTATTTATTTATTTATTTATTTATTTATTTATTTATTTAATACGCCCATAGGCGTGCATGGTCAGTTATGGACATGAAATCGTGACAAAGGTATGAACAAAACGCAACCAACAAATAAGACAGTTACAAGAAATATAAGCGACGGAGGAAAGAAAAAGGAAAAGAAACATATTTAAACCACATCATCAAGACCGAGCAAGTTTAATAGATTCTCATTCCGAAGAAGTTTTCTCAAATTCTTTGAGCTCTCTGAAACAGCCAGACGGTGAGGTAATTTATTTAGGAACTGTGAGACACGGTGTGCAAAGGAGTTCCTCTCGCCATACTTCTGATGTATTCTAGTCCTGGAAGGAAATAGGTTTAAGCTAAATCTGCATTCGTTGATTGGCTTGAAATACCAAAACTTAGAAGGTTTCAGACGAACTTCACCTTTGAGTATTTTGAAACCCATGATGACATCAGCCTCTACCCTCCTATAGAGCAGACTTTTCAGGAAATTCGTGACGTTCCTGGATTGGGAAGGGGTGTCTACGCGAAGGTGGCCGTACAGAAGAATGCTGTTGTCAGCGATTACAGGTGAATAAGGAAGCGCTTGCCTCAAATGTTAATTCCTCATCTCGTTTCATCACATATTTCAGGGATCATGTCACGTCGCACGCCTATGCGGATGAGATGCTGAATAGGATGAGCCAAGAGAAACAAGATTTCATTGGATCCTATGTGGTGGAGTACTCACATTTATCATTCAATGTTATAACACGCTCTAAAACAGTAATACGCCAAAAATTTTCCGTTTTCAGATCTCCGTAACAGCGACACGTATCGATATGCGGTACTGGCTCATGAGCAGGTCCACAAGAAGACCGTGACGCTTGGCCGGTTGTTCAACCACGGTGGGATGCACCCGAATCTCAGGCTGGAGATAAGCAACCACTCTTGTTCAACCACGAAGGAAGTTCACGTTATTTCAGTAACCGCAAAATCAAGATGAGTGTAACAAACAAATACAGCGCGTATGTAAATTTGAACAATGTGTTCCGTTTAAGGCTGGTGAACAATTGCTGTGGAATTACGGAAACAAGTACAGAGGAGCACAGCTCAGAAGGAATTACATCTGCAACGCATGCGATCCCGTTCTGAATGGAGGTCAGTGTTGTCAGTTGCATAGAAGAGCCAGATTGTGGAGGATTTTAAGTGTCCGATACCATAAACTTCCAGCATCAACCCTTGATTTGTGTGAAAGCACAAGATCAGCAGCTGAGCCGCAAGAGCCTGAGCCATGGAAAGAGGAACGATCCATGTCACAGCATGTGTCTGGATGGCAGCGAGCGCCGCTACCAACCAGACACCTCCTACTCTCTGTTGCAATGAAGGCAAATGTTGAGGGACTAATCGCTCCACATGAGGGCTACAGCAGCGCCGAGGACGCGTATCAGCGAGGCAGAGAGTTCATAAGTGGCAGAGAGGTGAGGGCATTCATGTCCTCCTACCGTAAGACTAAATTTCTGAAATCACCAACTTTGTATCCTTATGCATGTTTTGGGGACGTTTTTTGGATATGCTAACGTTTCCGGAATGTGGCAACCGACTCTGTCGGCTTCTAAACGCTGCTTACACGGAAGCTTTCGAGGAGGGTCGGCCTGTAGTCTTGATACTAAGGCGAAGGTTCGGACCGAAACGGGCGACATTTAGGCAGATATTAGATTACTTTTAGGAAGAGGCGTATTTTATAAGCCAAAACCAAATGGAAATGTCAGGAAAACACAGTTTTTCTTGTCTTTTCCGATTTCAGCAGTGACAATAGATGTCGGAAGTCCAACAAATCCTGGAAAATCAGAAAGTCACATTTCTTCCGCCTTCTCCGACTTTGGGCATGCGAATGTATTCCAACAGTCGAATAAAGCCCGAATGATCAGGAAATCACCGGTTTTCTGTCTTCTGCGATTTCTCGACATGCAAATGAATTCCTTGTGTCGAGTAACGCTGGGGAATTCAGAAAATCACTGTTTTTTGTCTCCTCCGCCCCTTGGCCGGAGCAGGTGAATTCCGTGTGCAAAGTACAGGCGGAAAAATCAGCTTTTTGTCGTTTCCGATAACGCGGTATGCAAATGGATGTCGAATATCGAGCAAATCCGGAAAAATTAAGAAATCACAGTTTTTGTTGTTGTCTTTTCCAGATTCTCGCCATCGTAACCAGTTGTTCAGAGATTCCCATCCAAAAATCTTCCGATTCCCAGACTGGAGCATACCCAAGTGTAGCGCAGGACTCTATGACCTCCAGTATATTGTGCCAATCTTTATTCTATCGCAATTCGCCGTGCCATTGAGAGCACAGCTCTCTCGATCACGAGATTCTTTCACGTTCTTGCTAGATTTTCTCACGTTGACGCTTGGGAACAGGTGAGATTACATGGGAAAGCTAATGAGTGACTGTGACTAGCGTAAAAAAGTGTAACTCTTCGTAAAAGAAGTAGAATATTTGCCAGAATGATGGCTAGGATGGAGAAAAACTGAGACTATCGGTGGGATACAGTGGATTTACATGATCAGTGAATTTTCCGTAACGTTTCTCCTATGAAATCCATCCATTTAAGTATGTAATTCCATTCGTTTCATCATAATCGTTCGAATAAGAATTTTTCATGCATAAAACACGGTTTTTTTGTGTCGGTACAAAGTCAATCGCTGAATCTGCACTTCCACGACTAAATAGTGGCGATTTGAAGTGTGAAGGCAATGGGGATGCGAATGCATTCCGAAGGGCTGAAGAAATCAGGAAATCACACTTTTTCTTGTCTTTTCCGGCTACGAAGATGCAAATGCATGCCGGAAGTCGAAAGGACCGGGAAAATTAAGAAAATCACAGTTTTTCTCTCTTTTCGCCACTCTCGGCATACGAGTGATGCCCGCCGTGTCTCGAGTGAAGCTGGAAAAATCAGAAAAGCACAATTTTTCTCTCTTTTCCAAATCCTTGGCTTGCGAATGAATATTGGAAATCGAACAAATGGAGGGAAATCAGGAAATCACGGTTTTTTCTCGTGTTCTTCCAAAATCTCGTCATTCTATCCAGTTCTCCCCGAAGAATTTATATGGGAATGCAATTAAATAACTTGGTCTTGCTTATAAAATATGCCTCTTCCTAGAGCTGATAGACTGTTAACCTCTGTTTCTTTTCATCCTGGGCGACATTTAGGCAGAAATTGGGTTACTTTTAACCCAATATCTGCCTAAATGTCGCCCAGGATGAAAAGAAACAGAGGTTATCAGTCGGATACAGTTCACTGTCTGGGAACGTTTTACCATCAAATCCATTCACTTGAGTATGGAGTTGTATTCGTTCCATCATGTTCATTCAAATAAGGACATTTTTGTGCATAGAACATGTTTTATTTTCGTGCCGGACGATATCAACCGCCTCGCAGTGAAGTTTCAAGGCGATCCTGCAACTTTGTTGAATCGAATCGGATTACAGGAGCTCCGCCAACGGAAATCTACACCGAAATCCTGAATAGTAGGCGGAAACGGTGAACTCCATTCCATTTCTTTGTTACATATCAGGAAATTTGGTACTCATGCCGGCATCGCGGCATCCTGGTGCAGAAATCAATCGCGAAAGGTCACCATGAGCCACTAATTTAGAAAAAGTGCCCATGAAACAACCATTTGGAATCGAAATGACTTATATTTATCATTTATCTATGTCGTGGCTTGAACAGACAGACATGGAAGTGTGCTTCAAACATTTTAGTCCTGTGCAACACAAGGCAGGGAAGCTCGTTAACTAAATTGAACGAAAATGTGTGTGGGGAAATAATAAACTCACAAAGTTAATGGAAATAACTTGTATTCATCGTTATCAGCTCTAAGCAGCAACACATTTGTTCTAAATCCATTAGTTTAAAAGAAAATAAAGAAAAGAAGACCTATTGTCCCCGTATACTTGGAAATGAATCGGTCTCAATGCCGATAAATAGAGAAACAATAGGTGGTGGTTCAGATGGTTTATTAGTGACAATATGAGCGAGTGCTTTTGCTCGCTACCATACAATAATGACCTGCTGATGACCCCATGGCAGAATTTTTATGCTGCCATGGGGTAAACAATGCTATCGGCGGGTCAGTAGGTCGTGGAGACCACGACACTCCCGGCCGCCACAAACGGATACAAGCAAAAGGAACAAAAATCAAATTAGTTGAACATACGGCAATGTAATGTGAGCAACAAGGGGTGAACTTACCAAGAATATGTTCACTATGAAATGAATGAGAAGGCGGAACAACTCAAATGGGATAAATGAAGTGAACGACAAACTGATTAAAGAAACATACATACGGAACCTCAGCGAGGCTTCTGCGACCTGAACGACGTTAATATGGCGTTGGCGTGGATGGAGGCGACGAGGCTACTGCTCGCTCTTCTTCGGCGTTGCGGCGTAGTGGAAGCTGCGTGATGGACAGAGAAGAGAATTGTGCGGCATTCTGCAATACTGACAAGCTATTCCACAGGTATTCGGGTGGCTTGGTTTAAGACACCGTTCACACAGCCCAAGCTTGGAGGCTTGGACCGCTCGTGAAACCGGGTCCGGGAACCGTGGGCAACGACCCGAGTGGTGCGAATCAGCGTTCTCAGCCAGGCTGCAGAATACGCACGCCGACTCCGGAGTAGATCTCTCAATGAGCAGATTGAGAGCGCCCTCAATACGGTCAAGGCGACCGCTGGTGGTAAAGCAGACGTTCATCAGGGTTTCCATTCGACTGTCGAGGGCCCGGAACGCGATGGCCACGGACGAGGTGGATTCCTGCTCCATAGCGTCGAGAGCCTTGTTGAACTCAGCCATGGACATGATGTATGCCATCTTATCGTGTCAGCCTTTATATATAGTGATCTCAAACGCTACTTTCAGGGTAGATATGATACTATGTTGCTCCTAGCATTGTTAGAGAGGGATTGATACTATGCTAGACTTGACTGATTGTATGTATGAGTATTATGCATTTACTTGCCTTTTAGCAATCGCTTAATGCTCTATTTTGACGTGGAATTTTGAACTGTATTATATACCGAAATGCACTCTTACAGAGTTGCAGAAAATTCCAGATTGTCTTCAGCACGAGATTTGCGAGGAAAAGTGCTGCATGCGCTGCGAAGATTATCATTGCTGGACCGCAAGCGTAGGTCGAACCGAGAAGAATTGTCACTGTTCCCAGAGCTGCTAGCGTGGTCTTCCAGTGATGTTTACTATTTTCATGATTGGTTCCATGTCGGGTAAATGGAAATCAGTCAGTGTTGACCAGGAGGCGGTCCAAGAAGAATGGTTTACAAAAGTGAATTTCGATTGAGTTCTCGGATGGTAGAGTAGTGATCCTTGTAACTCAAGCGTGATCTCATTACCCTCACATTTGGCGTGACACCTTTGTGCGATTACAGAATTACTGAATTCAAGGAGAATTGTTGTTGTTTTATTCTCAGGACCGCATTCTACTGAGAATCCGTGATCGTCACAGTAGACTGTGATGATACTTTCTAATTTTGACATGCATGTTGCATTCATTTGTCCCCCTTCTTGACAGCTGTAGCAGCCGTGGATGGCACTTAGTTGAGGAGCGCATGGTTCATCGATAAGTAGGTCTGCACTTACGACCAATATGTTTGATCTTATCTTGAGGTTTACAATAACCAACTATTAGGTTGGTGCAAAAATAATGCGCGTTTTCATGCCTTTGATTCCGAACCTCATAACTCCTTTCAAAATCGATCTTTTTCAAAATGCTCAAAACTATTGTAATCCGCAAATCTTTAGCAATGAGATAGGTGTTCTCCGACTACCGTGCAATTCTGACAGAACCTTCTAGAATCGACGAACTTCCGCAGGGCAGTCTTGGTATCACTTTAGTCTTTGAGAAAATTCTCCCAGAAGAAGGCGTCCAGTTTCTCGGGGAAGTGCTAGTCGGTGAGCGAGAAGCTTCTGATTATGATGTAGGACTCCGAGCTTCCCAGCTCAGTTGCTCCAACCTGTGAAGAAACTGTTGTGCAGGTTGTGCCTGGACGGTACCGTGTAGGAGTGAAGAATCCATTTTGTTGAGCAAAGCTGGGGTCACTCAGTGAAGTTTCTAATTTATTTCATTTACGTCTTGAAACCACTTGCCAAATTAGGAAGAATGAAAGAGCTGCAGTGAGCAATTTTTGCAGCACGTCACCACAAAATAGCCGTGACCTTATTTTGGTGTTGCTTCGGTTTCTGGGAGTGTTTCGGTGAACGTTCCTCATCCAACTGTTGAGCAAGGCACCTCAGTTTGTCGAAGAGGGTCTATTCTTTATATTCAATTACTAAGCGACCGACTGTTTGGTCGCAATTCTTTCACTACAAAGACACGAAGCAGACCTCTCAATGAGGACCAATGTGGTACTCGTTCAGTATGCGCGACATCAACTCGTCAAGCTTTTTCATTTCCCATTTTTACTGAAGGGAGGAGTGGTCTGGCAACAATTACCGGCAATGTACTGGGAAACCAAATATGCTGTTTTGGATGGGTGCTCTTCAATTATTGCCATCAGTGGGGGGTCGCAAACCTCAGGAAGACCTATGCGACATCCCTTACATTCCAAGCAAGGCACACCAAGCCGAAAAATCTGGGAGCAGCTCGGCTGAATGCGTTCGCTCACACTCCCTTCGCCAAAACTATGGTGGTATTCCGAGCGATTCCTGCTGCGATGCTGTCGAATATCAGCTCGCTGAAGTGACTTTGGGAAAAAACTTGGGAAGCAGCGAAGAACGCGCATTATTTTTGCACCAACCTAATAGAACTTAAACCAACACATAAGGATACTCACAACTGTGATTACCTAGATATGTCTATAGTAGTTAAAGAAAACACTATACATACTAATTCATATAACAAGACGGATGACTTTAATTTCAAGGTTATTCGCTTCCCACATTTCGAATCGTTCATTACTACCAGAGTCAAATGTGCGACCATATATACTGAAACATTGAGGATTGCAAATGTTTGCTCAGATTTGGAAGGATTCAGCATTAGAATCCAAACCATGTTTATTATGTTGAAAAAAATTGGATACCCAGTAGAAATTATTTATAAAAGTATATTTAAATGTATATATACGAATAAATTTATAGCGTATAAGTATAACTTCATTAAACATCAAAGAAATCTAAAACATTTTATAGAAAGTATTCTAGATTGTTTATAAATTCAGCTTTTAGAATTAGATGGAGTTAATGGCAGGCTACTACGCACATAGTGGGGGCACACAAGTGCCAGTATCATCATATAAACATAGAAATAAGATTAATAATCCAGCGAAAAAGTGTTTGGAGGTAACACATTCACCCCGGAATTTTTGGATTCCTGTAATTTCTCGGATACTATTAGTTTCCACAGTCATCAGCGAACTTCCTAATAACTCACCAAATTCCGTTGAATTAGCGCATGCGCGTAATATATAGTGTTGTTGGTGCAATTACAGAATGTACATTCTAGAGGAATTCTGATACGCCTAGAATAAAGGTGGCGTAATTAGATTTGTGTAAGGTGCAATTGCAACCCCTACACACTTACTTGGTTTTGCCACGTCCACTTATCTCGGAATCTGCGCTCTAATCGTTAAACAGATACTCAGCCGAAGTTAAATCTAACTCTAGGATGCACCGAAATCATAAAAACAAAATCAGAATTTGATTACATTTGATTACCTTTTTGTTTTTTGAATCCTTTCTTTTCTTTCTCATTTCTCTTTCACTCCCATCTTCTCCTTCTACCTCTCCTTATCTTCTTCTTCTCTTTTTTCTCATCCTTTTAGCTAGTCTGCTACTTTACTGATGAGCCTCGGGGGACCAGCTAATGTGATTCGTTTAAAGTAGAGGCGAAACGAATCACATTAATTTTTTCGTTTTGTTGTTTCTTTCCGTGTATGCGTCGCTCGTTTTTATCGAGAGGGTCATTTCGCTCTTTCTTGATAGTGCGTATATTCTGTCGTTTTCCGCATGTATCTCAATCGATGGAGTTATGATTGGGAGGCGATTGCCAGATACGGCTATAACGTCTTCGTTTCATAAAACATTCTCCTGCGACATGCCCGAGGAGGATGTTCGCACCTCGCAACGACTACTAAAATGGGTCGAGGTCGCGCAACTTGCCTCGCACCATCCTGAGGTGCTATGTAATCAGCTAGGCGGCGGTACGAACAGCATACGGGCACATGGACTTCCTCCCTTCGGCCATGAAATACTCGCTCAGAAGAGTATATATGTGAGCACGGTGCGATCGTGTGTCTCTTTGCTGCGCTCATGTTGCTTTGTTTATGTTGTTGATCGTACCCCTCGAATCAACATTTTAAACCATTTTCCTCGTCTTTTTGGTATGGTCAAGGAATCAAAGTAGATTGCAAGTACATTGGTGTGATCTTCTCAGGTTCATCTGTATTTGCAGCCTTTTGGTCGTAGTCGGTTTTGGCGGCGGATGGAAAACGGAGAGAATGAGGAATTTCAGATAATTGCACTGCATGTTCACATGTGCTTTGCATAGCACGTGCAGCTGGTATGTTAGCTGGTAGCTGGATGGTATGTTTCCATATGGTTTTATCTTTGTAAGCTTCGTCACCGGCAAAAAAGTTTTTTTTTCAGAAATAAAACTATGAGATCTGAGAGTTTGATTGCCATCGCCTGCGGAATCACGACCAAGCGAGCATTTTTCTACCAGGGAAAGTCCCATTAGACTTAGATAATGTAGATAATGATAATATAGATAATCGACGACCGCTATCCAGGTAATCGACGACATAACTCTACAAAGCGAAGATGTGTGATGATATGTTACCTTTCAGACATACCGAAAGCGAGGTGTACTTAAACCTGAATGCACTGAAGGCGAGACCGTGCTTCGCAGCTCCGAAGGTGATCTGCAATTCATACGAGTGGAATGAATTCTACAAGCACAAAGCCTATCCAGGTGTGTCGTGATGTTGTTCATGTTGAGTTGTGAAGAAACGGATCGTCCGATCGGCATTATTCCAGGAATTCCCATGGCTTCGAATTCGTGACGCTCCTGGATTGGGAAGGGGTGTCTACGCGAAGGTGGCCGTACAGAAGAATGCTGTTGTCAGCGATTACAGGTGAATAAGGAAGCGCTTGCCTCAAATGTTAATTCCTCATCTCGTTTCATCACAGGGGTCATTTCACGTCGTACGCCTATGCGGAAGAGATGCTTAATAGGATGAGCCAAGAGAAACAAGATTTCATTGGATCCTATATGGTGGAGTACTCACATTTATCATTCAATGTTATAACACGCACTAAAACAGTAACACGCCAAAAATTTTCCGTTTTCAGATCTCCGTAACAGCGACACGTATCGATATGCGGTACTGGCTCATGAGCAGGTCAATAAGAAGACCGTGACGCTTGGCCGGTTGTTCAACCACAGTGGGATGCGCCCGAATCTCAGGCTGGAGATAAGCAACCACTCTTGTTCAACGACGAAGGAAGTTCACGTTATTCCAGTAACCGCGAAATCAAGATGAGTGTAACAAGCAAATACAGAGCGTATGTAAATTTGAACAATGTGTTTTGTTGAAGGCTGGTGAACAATTGCTGTGGAATTACGGGAACAAGTACAGAGGAGCACAGCTCAGAAAGAATTGCATCTGCAACGCATGCGATCCCGTTCTGAATGCAGGTCAGTGTTGTCAATTGCATAGAAGAGCCAGATTGTGGAGGATTTTAAGTGTCCGATACCATAAACTTCCAGCATCAACCCTTGATTTGTGTGAAAGCATTGGATCAGTAGCTGAGCCGCAAGAGCCGGAGCCATGGAAAGAGGAACCATCCATGTCACAGCATGTGTCGGGATGGCAGTGAGCGCCGCTATCAACCAGACACCTCCTGCTCTCTGTTGCAATGAACCCAAATGTTGCGAAACTAATCGCTTCACATGAAGGCTACAGCAGCGCCGAGGACGCGTATCAGCGAGGCAGAGAGTTCATAAGTGGCAGAGAGGTGAGGGCATTCATGTCCTCCTACCGTAAGACTAAATTTCTCAAATCACCAACTTTGTATCCTTATGGATGTTTTAGGGACGTTTTGTGGGTATGCTAACGTTTCCGGAATGTGGCAACCGACTCTGTCGGCTTCTAAACGCTACTTACACGGATGCTTTCAAGGAGGGTCGGCCTGTAGTCTTGATACTAAGACGAAGGCGTTCGGACCGAGACGCATTAATCATATTGTTCGGTGAAGCACTTGCCGACGATTTCCGGATGCCTTACGGGAACTGTTTGATGTTCGTCGAGGGGAATGAAATCGCCTACACAAAGGTGTTCTAGTTGCTTGGATGGCTAAAATTGATGGGAAAAGGAGAGGTCAGGATGGAAAAAAATTGAATAATAAGAAGTGAAATATGTTAGCGATGAATATGTTGGTTTTCAGTTTGTCCACTTAGTATTTTCAGGTGAATCATGGTGGTATTGGCGAACACTGTGAGGAATGGGACGAAGTTGACGTTCGCTGTAATTGTTTATGATGTTGTGTATGACTGTTTCGTAAAATCATTGTTTTGGAGTGTTTTATAGCCATCTTCGTATTGGTTTTTTTTATGTTTGAATGTGTTTTTTGTGTGTATTTGTTGCTACTAGCGCCCCTTCGGGACGCTAGAAAGTGGGGTGGGGCAGCCACTTGTGGCAGGTAGAAAAGCTTCGCACATGTGAAATGCTTTGAAAATTAACAAAGGAGTAAAGCTAATAATTGACCGAGCTCAAATAAGGAATTCTCCTTTTAAATTGCGTACATTCAACCAGACTGGCCGCCTCGCCGACATCGGGCCTCGACATTTCTCGTGATCCTTATCTTCTTAGTCACACATCTACATGCAAAATATTCTCCGATACCATGATACCACCTGTTTTTTTTTCTTGTGACACTGCATTCATTCAACGCTTATGGACCCGTTATGACCAGCCGCTCTCAACTCTGCACAGGAGCATCTTCCAGATTGCTTTAGGACCTGCGTACAACTCACTGTAACAAATGTAGTGCGGATAATCACCTTTTTCCACACTAATCGACCACGGCAGACCTATTTTCATCCGTGGACCCGCATCCTGACGTTTTCCCCAGATTACGCTATGGCAGGCCTATTCTCCATCCATGGACACGTATGCTGGTTTCTTGCCGACTATTGGCCACATTTTTATCGAATGCTGGAGATAGTGTCTGGAACTGTGTTAGTATTATTGTATTAGTATTTGCCGTCCAGAAATTTCGCCCCTACATTGATGGAGCCAATGCACCGTAGTCACTGATCACGCACCACTCAAAGCACTCTTGCACCGCCAGGACCTCACTGGAAGGTTAGCAAAGGTAATATCCTCCTACTATATATTTGAGACGGTAGCTTGGGGTCCCTAATCTTTATTATTTTCGTAACCATATTCCACGAGGACCCATACCTTTTATCCTTTCCCTGGACTTTTATTCCACACACTAAGGAACACAGACTCCCTATTTCCACCTAGACTCTACTTTGGCTATGGACTATCCTGACCCAGGAACACAAGCAAGCAAGCGTTTATCTTTACGGTACAAGGCGCAGAAGAAAAGCCAACTATAAGCGATTCAAGTTCGGCTAGATGACAACTAATTGGAAGGTTCATTCGAAATGGCTGTTATAGTAGCCGAGGAGGGCAGGAGGGAGGCCCCTCCTGCTCCAGCGAAAACACGATATAGATACCAACACAAATTACAAAAGTTATAGAGGGAGAAGAAGAACGGAGAAAGAGACCGATGGGCAAAAATAAAAAACTAGTGGTCGGCGATGAGAAGAAACAACGGATGAGCCTCAAGCTCCTCCCACTTTTCCTTTTATACTCTCTTCTCCTTGGGGTCTAGATTGCGCGTGCCTCGCGCGCGAGTTTGATGGATGGCTTTGCCGCAATGGTGTTTGCGGCGGCGGTCTTTGCGTGACGATTATTCATGTGCGGTTATGACTACGGAGTACGGTGTTTGCTTAATTACGATTGCTACTATTGTGGTATTAACTGTGCGCGGTTTCGCTTTTCTTACACTCCTAACAGATCCAGTTATTCCCCGAAACAGTTGGAAATTGGGTCGTATCACTAATTTACGGAAGGGGTCGGACGGTTATATTCGCGAGGCAGAAGTATTAACATCAACGAAAAGAAAAATTCGCCGCCCAATAAACCATCTTGTTCCTCTCGAATTAGAAAATCCAGGATACGAAGACAAAGATTCGCCAGACCAGTTAAATGGTGGACCCGCGAAATCCTCCAACGAACCAAAAAGGTACAACCTACGCCCACGTAAGGAAACTAATTATAGGGAATGTTCCACTAATTCGTACTCCTACAAACAGCTCACTGGATCTATTCCTTGGCGCTGGACACTTTCTCAGGTCCTCTTTCTTTCATCACTTCTGGTTATATGCCCTACGACAGCAGACTCATCCGCACGGCTAAAGTGTACCGATAAAGGGGTCTGTATAAACTTGCAAAATAACGAAAGTTTCGAAATCTGCGATGTGTGTAAACAATTTTCTGCACCTTCTGCAAACCAGCTGGTGACATTTCCTGCCGAGATCACGCTGCATGACTATTTAGTCACGTTAAAATTAGACAATAATGGCAACCTACTCGTATTCGAAACTACTTGCCACGCATTAGATTTCTGCAGTAATATCGAACGCTGGCTTTGCACAACTATCTTGCTGATTCCCTAATGTTGGCCCATTGGCGCTATCCTGGTAGGGGCGATTTCTCTTTATAGTATGATAGCATTTCTTTATATCGTACTCTACGTACCATTAACAGTCGGAAAACCAGTAAGAATCATGTGCAGTGGAGTACGACTAGTAATATCAATGCTGATGAAAGGACTCCTACGTTGTTGTAGTTGCCTTCTAAGACGATTTCTAAGGAAATCACGTGCCTCACGTGCATCTCGTTTAGCAGCTGCACTTGCTGTTTCCTTTTCTATTGCGACGATTTCACAGATAGGCGCTTCAGCATGTCAAGAAATCAATATACTGAATCATCACTCCACCATATGCAAAGAAAGCCAAGGAATACCAGCATGCGCAACGCGAATATCAGAAACTTTGCATCTTAACAGCTTCAAACAGGAAGCATGGTTACGATTCACTGCGGAAAATAATCTCGTTTCACATGTAATAATCCGGTGGGAAGGCCCATTTTTAAGTTGCGATCACGGAACGCTATTTTTCACACGGGCCACTAATTTGCAAGTGATCGATAGTAAGCGATGTCCTCATATGGGGTCTTGCGTAGGCCAAAAGTGTGCAAACATCAACACCTCTAGTCTCATCCCGGAACTCAACGAAGGCAACAACTATCCAGGACGCACAGGATGCTTAGAATCTTGTGGGGATTAGGATGCGACTGTTTTTATCCTAGTTCTGGGTGTTTATTTTATAGAGTGTATGCGATACCGGTGAGCGACAGAATATTCGAAATTTTCCGATGTACCCGATGGCATGAGGAGGTAAAATTGGAAATTTCTATTGAAAAATACGAAGGCTCCACTGGAGTGCAGAAATACATAGTTCCAGTTTTTTCGTAATGTACCCATCACTCTTCCATCCTTCCGTATAACAATGACATCCCTTTCACTTCCACCCACGCTGAACGACCATTTTATCACAAATGGACATGATACAGCAATATGGAGGACCGGTGCTCACCCAACCCTGCGCTGTCATTCGTTAGAAGAGGCACATAATTTAAATTGCGACTTCAATGATAACTGTTTTTGCGCCCCTGCAGAAAACAAGGTGCGATGTACATGCACACACACCGATATCGACAACGAATTCAATGAAATTAGTGGGAAGCTACCTATAGTGGGAGCCGCGACGTCATTATTAACACGCAATCAATCGCACTTATTCGCAAAAATTCCGCAAATGGTTTCCGCTGAGTTTATTGTCACTTTCCTTGACAAGATAAAATTCGCTCGTTTATTCATACAGGATAACGAGTGTACGATCCCAAACAGCGAACTGATAGGATGCTACAATTGCAGCAAAGGTGCGAAGGCAAAAATTCGTTGTTTTTCAACCACCAAGACTTTAGGCGAAGTCCTTTGCGGAAAACAATTTATTGCTGTTGAAATCGATGCTGAAGGCGAGAAATTGCTTGTTATCACTTCATATCGAAGTCAATCTTGCAGTCCTGTCTCCTTTGCTAGTTTCATAGATTTCGTTGACGAGCTTCTGATAGAATGGACCTCTACCGTTATCCTTTCGGGAGATTCCAATTTCCCCCTTATTGACTGGGATAGAATGACCCATCGCGATACCTACCCCTCTTCTAGCTCTAAGAAACTTCTCCATTTCGCTATAGCAAATAATTTTGTGCAGCTTGTGAACAAACCAACGCACGGACTAAATACCATTGATATAATTCTAACTTGTAATCCATCTTCTATCCGAAATGTCGAAGTCTTACCGCCCTTTAGCACCTCAGACCATAATTGTGTTTGTTTTCGTGTAACTAGTAAGTGTAAGAACCCCATAGAATCTCTTATTTCTCGCAATTTCGCGCAAGGGGATTATGATGCCATTGTTTCTGAATTATCGCATGTAGACTGGGTAAGTTTCTTCAATTCTTCAGAGACAGCAGATGTTATCTATAATAACTTCGTCTCAGTTTGCCATAATCTTATCCGGAAGTATATTCCCCTGACTCGTTCAAATGTAGGTGAAGCAAGACTGCCCAGAAAATTACTTTTACTTAAAGCTAAAGTTAACTTCTTTTACAGAAATGTGAACAAATTCGGAAGTAATCTTTATAGAAAATATGCGCGCAGGCTTAGGAGAAAACTTGCAAGTTTAGCTGCTAGTACAGAGGAGAAAATTGCCAAATCTCGAAACTCCAAAAAATTCTTCCAATTTTGCAACAACAAATTGAAATTTTCAGATGACATTCCCATTTTGATCAACGGTGAGTCCATAGCAACAGATGAGTCGGAGAAGGTTGACCTATTTGCTGCTTATTTCGAGAGTGTCTACAAAAAACCAAAGGATAAGTCGTTTGATATGGGCTGTCAGACTCACGCCTTACTCGATTGGGTTGATATTTCCAGTCAATCCGTATACAGTGTACTGCGCAAATTGCCAAATCGTAATTCCACTTCTCCTGACGAAATTCCCTACATTTTTCTTAAGAAAGCCGCTTTGGGTTTGGTTACTCCTCTTACTCTACTTTTCAATAGATTTCTACTACTTGGAGAAGTTCCCGGCATATGGAAGTTAGGTCTTGTCCGACCTATCTATAAAAAAGGTGCTAAAAATAAAGTCGAAAACTATCGACCTATATGCCTGACATGCTCCACAAGCAAAGTGATGGAACGTTTACTCTGCGGTGGTACCACCAAGTTTCTCGTTGATAACGGGATTCTTTCTAAATTCCAGCATGGGTTTCTAACAAAGCGATCTACAGCATCGCCTTTGCTGTCAACGATCTCTCTTTGGCAGAAGGAATTGGACAAGGGAAATTTCATTTCTGTTTGTTATATTGATTACCGCAAAGCCTTTGATTCTGTATCTATACCTTTGTTGCTGGGAAAAATTCGATCTTTCGGTATACATGGTTGTTTGCATCGTTTTCTTGAAGCATTTCTAAGCAATAGGACTCAAGCCGTCGTCATCAAAAATGTGAGATCTCGCAGCTATTCCACTTCCAGCGGAGTCCCTCAGGGGACCTGCCTTGGCCCGCTGCTGTTTCTTCTGTATATCAATGACCTTCCAGAAGCACTACCTTCCGGTGTATTCTGCTCCATTTACGCGGATGACTGTAAGATTTATACAATTAATGATGTTGAGCGCATGCAAACAGCTCTGGATGCCGTATCAAAATGGTCTAAAAAGTGGGATCTTGATATATCGACTGAAAAAACTTTGACTATGAGCCTCGGTAATAATCATCCTAATGTGAGTTTTACTCTAGACGGGGTGACGGTTGTCCGTACTGACGTTGTTCGTGACCTCGGGTTGACTTACACTAATAAGCTGGACTTTGGTTGCTACATAACCGATGTGGTCTCCAAAGCCCAATGCCGAGCTAATTTCATCCTTAGAGCATTTAGATCGAGAGACCCTAGACTTCTTTTCAAACTGTTCATAGCTTATGTCAGACCTATACTTGAATATTGCTCGTTCATATGGTCTCCTGCAAAAGCCTCACAGATTGATGAAATCGAGAAGGTACAGAAATCATTTACATATAGGTGTTTTGCTAGAAGGGGTATGTTCAGGGTCTCGTATACGGATAGACTCGAGAAACTAGGGGCCTTATCATTAGAAGACCGCAGACTCATTTCCGATTTGACTTTAATGTACAAACTGACCACTCTAGAGATGGATCTTAAAATTTCTGATCTCTTTGAGATGTCGCCTACTAATAACTTAACAAGGGGTCACGTCTTTAAAGTTCGTCCAGACAAGGCTAACTCTAGTTCGTATAAAAATTCGTTCCTTTGCAGAGTCCAGTCGTTATGGAACACGTTAGATGCGGTTTTATTCAGATACAGGAAAGCGTCATCTTTCCAGCCACACCTGATCCAGCACTTGCAATCGCGCCATCTGATCAAAAGACTAACCTAGCATGTTTTTCTCTCACTACAATTGTGCTTTGCTTTTCTTCCTTGTCTCCGCTTTTCGTACGTCTAATGTCTTCTGATTTTTCTGCACCCTGATAGACTTTGCAGTCGTTGTCAGCTGATTAACTGTTGGTATGCATTGTTGGGCCTGTTCGAAGAACACCATCTTTTTTTAAATTGCGGGTTATTGTCAGCTAACTTCCGCCCGTAAGTTCGCTGGCTCCATATATCTGGGGGGATCCGGCTGTGGAACTCTTCGAGCGGTCAACAATACTTTAACCATTTGCTTCATAATCAATCGAATGTCTTACTATACCTTTTCAACGCAGTATCCCCATTTTTTTGATTGGTAACATAAATAAATAAATTATAATCACCTTAGATAAGGCTTCTGAAAATGGGTGGCTCGATGGGATCCGCGGGGTTAGCCTCTTGCACTTCCGTTGTAAGGCTATGCCTAAGCCTCACCTCAAGTCTATGCCTCCGCCGGTGCATAAGCCTAAGCGTAACACAAACCATCTTTGCCTTGCCTTTGGCGAAGCCATAGCTAGCGAAGAACGGCAAAACCTCAGAAAAGAATGAATACGCAAGGTACTGCGTTAAGAGAGCAGCAGTTTGAGACAGAAAGCCTCGTAATTTGTGGTTTACAAAAGTTGCCCAGTGAAAAACACGATATCTTCGGGCTATTCCGCAGAGAAATCACTCATCGGCTGCGCAACTTTGTTGTTTCTCGTGACGAGCTAACGCTTCCACTTCATTGAAATCACAAATTCTTCGCTCTTCAGAAAAAAGCACTTTTAGAGGGTCGTTTTCTTCATTAGAAACTAGTAGTTTCTGAGAAGAACCCGAAGGCTCCCATTATACATGCTGTTAAAAACATGCTTTGCAGGTACCGTCAGAAAGCAGGAATCGATTTTTGGAGAAATTCTGAAGCCATCTACACTACAACTAAACCACGCAGTCATAGTCCCGAAAATGTTCACATATCCATTTAAAAAAAAAGGCCATGTATTCAGTACATGTTGTACCAACGCAATCTTTACAAAAATGCATAGATTAGTGAGCACCAGGGATGCGCGGAATTCCGACTTCACACTTCCGAAACTTCCGATATTTCGGCGTTATTTGGGGTTCTGACTTCCGAGTACCGGCTTGTGGAAAATCACGAAAAAAGCCAGAAGTTTTCGGAAGTTTGGGATGGTGACCAAGCTTGATTTTGTCATATGAGTTTCAAGGATTTTCTTTGCAGGTATCCGACACCTATTGCCCTACCCGGCAGTAATACAAATACCAAAAGTGGCGCTTTCTGTCTGTGTTCTGTTTTCTTGCGTACCTTTTCCATCCATCGTACCACACGATCATAGAAAGATAACAACCTCTAACCGGGACTTCCACCTTTTCTTCTCTCAATGAATGAAATTCTGGGAGTTTCGTTGCGCTGCCGTTTCACTGTTTATGTTGTACCAAATATGTTTACTATGTGCGCTACTATATATCAGCATGTGAAGGGAATCACAGTGTTGAAAATTGAGTTATTTAGATAAGAGAATGCTGCTGAACATTGGGTACAGAGTGAAAATGGCAGTTGAAACTTTGAAACCACCTACTCTCTCTTAGTATAAGCGTACAATCAACTTTCTAAATAGTATAGGATTGATCCAGAGCAAACAATTAGTTCTTTAAAACCATAATGTCGCTCAGGATACTACGCAGAAGATGTGAAAACTCCACGGGTTATTGGCAAGAGAAACTAACGTTGAGTGGAGGAGTGGAGTGAGATGGTGCTAATAAGGCCCTACATACTTCACTGTGAGCTGCAATTCTGGGCACAGTGTGACGGCTACACCATTCCAAAAAGTTTTCGTCCCAACCATTGAGTTTTCTTTGTCTGACCACCATGGTTTTCCATTAGACTACTTATATATCTTTTACTAATCGGTGACTCATTTTTCTTGTGTCTTTGAATTTCTGATTAACGTCATTCATGGGCAAAATTGGATGAAGCTTTTCGAATGCTCACTCATTGATCTAACAATACACCGGTTAACCTCCTCCCTCATTCAAGCCTCCGTAGATACATGTATTGGCTGCTCTGTACTTCCGACTTCGGACTTCTGGCACTTCCGATATTCGGGTGTTTTTTGGGGCTTCCAACTTCCGACTTCCGAGTTCAGAAATTTCAAATCTCACTCCCGCTCATCCATGGTGAGCGCTTGATTGAGTCGAAACAGAGAAGATGACTCAGGCGATTTTAGACTATTGCCTCACAGAGAGTACCTGAGCGGCCTCTGTCTCCAATGTCGTCCCAACTGGTTCCACTTATGAGAGCACATTGCAAGCTTCGTGTAGGAGGATATTGTCGGGACCAAAAGCATTCAATTTACTGACAATTATCCTTAGCAGTTGACACAACTAATCGACGCTTTTCTCATGTGATTCGAGAACAAATATTAGCCACATGGCTGGCATACGCCTACTATCGGGGCGTATGTCCAGGCATGCGAGCCAGCCGGGTGCCGCCATGCTGCGGCTAGATATGATATAAACCAGTCTGGCCCTCGCTTCACTCGCATACAGCACGTTGGAAGTAAACACAAAAGTGTAAATGGATTGATAAGACCTTTATCCTTCCACGCAGTTCTATCGTTATCTTGAGAAGCCGTCAATTCCGTAGGTGGTGGCTTTTCCCTGTATGAAGGAAGCTATGCCCTCCCATCTGAGCGAATACAGCGGCCGTGAAGAATTGAGTGTAACCAATTCAGTGCAAATGTTATCTTGAAACGATTTAAGCTCAACTGTTTCTTGTGGTAATTCAAGTGATAAGGGTCCACCGATGTATGTAAAACGAAAAGGATGGACTGGTTCATTCATACACGAACAGAATGGGAAGAGAACACGGATACGAACTGAAACAATGTACATCTAGATGATTTAGGTAGGAGGGTCCGCCGATACCGTGCCCTTATCACACCGTAGGATCCTCCTCACGGCATTTCTCCACTTTGTGAGCCCGGTGCATCTTCCACACCGCAATAGACACATCGCCCTGTTCTTTCCCTTCAGTTAGAGCTTCTCTTCATTCTTAGAACCTAAGCATACCCGTCTCTATCATTATGTGGACCTTGCAATCAACATCACTGATCGATCAGGGAATGTCGTTTCGCACACACTCACACAAATACATGAGTGACTAAGCCCTTTGTTAAAAGTCATGATATATTAGGTTGAGGAATTATAAATGTCCGCTGCATTCGTTTTCCTTTCTTCCCAGGGTCAAGCGTGATGATGGTAAAAAGTCGATCCCCATACGACCCCCCCCCCTTGAGCCACCAAAAATACAACCCCCCCCTTTTGCACACAAATTTCCTTCTATGCTTGCAGAATTTAGATATTTAGATATCCCATTTCAGGTGTTCGTACTGCGAGAGGTGTGGTGGAGCCAGAGCATAGGAAGGAGAAAGAGGCTCTTTTGTATCAAACTAGTTGTTTGGAAGTTTTTTGGAAAACGTTGAAATGTGCGCGGTGGACGAAAAACGTGCATTAACTATGCAATGTTGCTTACGTAACTAATGAGGCTCGAACACATCAAGAAAAAAACATCTATATACATCATCTACATGGTGAAGGGTTCGATCCCTACCGAGGCTAAAATTTTTGCTGAGCGTTAAAGCGTGTGCGGTGAGCAGTCTGAAAGCGTCCGTACAGAGTTTCTAAACGAAATACCTTCGTATTCGTCACGAAAAACAACCATACACATCATCGACATGGTCAAGGGTTCGATCCCCTCCGAGGCTAGAAATTTTGCATGGCGTAAAATGACACGCACTTGTAGTAGATTCGAGATGATCGACCGTAAAGCACGAAATACCTGTTTATAGGGGTGGAGGACTGGGAGGCACTTAATTTTAGCCTAGAATTTTGACTCGTTCAGAGACATGGTTGTAGTCGGACACGAATATCAGAAGATCTGGTCCGTTGAGGTCGCAATTTTTTTCAGGTTTCTAATAGTCGAAGGTTTGCGCTTTCAGACTGTACAGCTCGTTTTTCCGCAGCTGCTTTCACCGCGATTCAACTCCGTCGATAAAAACATGGAAAAAAGGCCATTTTTATCGACGGAACCTCATCTCCGTAATTCCCGTACTGAATCTTTCATCTTGAAGCTGGAGACCTGAAACTTGGGGATAGAGCACTATTGGGTAGGATCCATAAAATGACTTTTTATCGGCCTGCAGGACTGAATAGGACTTTCAGTACGGACGTGCGAAAATTTTAGCCCATAATCCCCACTTTTCACTATTCAAATCATACTGTTAAAGTCGTTTAATCACGTCAAAACAAATAATTCAGTGTCCCACTTCTTCCGTTTTTTCTACATTTTTTCTTCTACCTCCTATTCCACACTAAGGCACCCACTCCCGACCACGACCCCCCCCCCTTACGACCCCCTCTTTCCCCACCCCCCCCCGTACGACCCCCCTTGATAATTTATCGACACACGCTTGACCCTGTTTCTTCCTCTGTTTTCCCCAGAGTCACTATTTTTGGCGGGGCATGTGTATTCATGTGAAAGAACATCTCATGGCGTTCCAGAAGATATGTGATTTGTTTGGTCGATGTTTCACTTTTGAAAAATTATTTTTAAATGATGGCCCACCCACTCAAGGCGGACATTGTAAATACGCGAGCAGCTATCGGCCGAATACTTCTCTGCCATGTAAAGAGTCGCTATTCCTTCGAAACCGTTATAGTGTCAGATAATAGAAGAGTGTGTCTTGAGCACGCAGACAGAAAACCACACTTGCTCAGCAACCTACAGCAGCCTATTCCAACACGTAAATCTGATGGTCACGAATGGAAGGTGACACTGCGTTTGCGGTGAAATATGAAAGGAACGTTCCATTCAAAGATGATGAATCCGGGTCAAAAGTTTAGTCCTGATCTCTCTGAGCCATATCAGGACCGCTTGAATCAAGACCTTCATCGTCATGGTATCAAAACTTCGGCTACAAAACTTATCCACGACACGGTCCAAACGACGCATCGCGAAAATGACGTAGAAGAGAACAAAAAATAAGCGTGAGGAGCCCTTCCTCACCGGCCTCCTAGTCCAGGATCGGCACTATCAGACTGGCACCTATTCCTGCCGATGCAGCGTTCATTGCAGGAGAGAAACTTTAAAAACTGCGGTGGAGCTAAAATTTGGGTGGGTCGCTACGGCAACTCAATGCTCTACGGTATTGTCACGTTGGGCACTCGTTCATTTCGTGGAGGTAGTAGAAGAGTCATGTAACAATTTGGGAATTACCCCTTGGATGGAGCTCTTGTAATATTGTCGTGGTAGTGTTTCTAATTTGAAGGTCAAACGGACATTTATAATTCCTCAACCTAATAATACTAGGTAGTGTAACCGGCTTCGCTTGGGTGTTTAATTCCTTTCGTCCATTTAAACCTGATGCCAATATTTGTTGGACCAAAAAATCCTTTCAGAATGTCCATCATTTGGTGATCAGCTCAAGTGACCCTCCTTCACCTTGCCCCCCTTCTCTCAAATAATGGGGTGAAGTTGCTTGACCCGTAAATATATTCTTTTAAAGTGCTTGCCTCATCCACGTTCAGAGTTTCGGAAAGTCCCAGAAGACACATTTTCACCCACCCGTGTGCAAGAATACCGAAAAATCAATATAACAGATAAATCGATATTTCGGTCAAAACGGTTATCATATCCGTGTTCAGCGGATTGCGATACATATGGGTCTGGTATGGTGGAGTGGGATAGGAATGAGATCGAGGAGAAGGTTGGACAATGTGCAATGGGTCCGTCAATGGAGTCAATACAGAAGGGCTGCGACGGTGGCCAAAAGTGGTGGGTCGGATCCAACTCTGTGATAAGGGTGCGCCGGCACCCAGAAGCGGTAGAGACGGGTCCACCACTGTGATAAGGGTGCACCGGCGCCCAGAAGTGGGGAAACGCCTGGAGTCGTGTCCAGCGGTGTGATAAGGGTGCGCCGGCACCCAACAGTGGGGGGGACGGGTCCAACGCTGTGGTAAACCCCGCCGGTGCCCAGAAGTGGTAGAGATGGGTCCACCATCGTGATAAGGGTGCGCCGGCGTCGAAAAGTGGGAGAGACGGGTCGACAGCTGCGATAAGGGTGCGCCGGCGTCCAAAAGTGGGGAAACGCCTGGAGTCGGATCCTACGGTGTGATAAGGGTGTGCCGACGCCCAAAAGTCCAACCCCACCTTTCACTCTGTTTTTATACATGGGCAGACCCTTATCACTTGAGTTACCACAATAACCAGCCAAAGATAGATTATTTCAAGAGAGCATTTCCACTGAATCGGCTACGTCCAATTAACAACGGCCACTAGGGCCAATCAAAAGAAATTACCTCTCCCACGTGGAGGAAGGCTACCGTTCACGCGATCGAGAGCTTTGCAAAAGTCGATGGACTTACTAGGGAGGATACAGGATCTACTAAATCTGTCCACCTTTTTTTCTGCATCGTATGCGGGGTATGCGAGCGAAGCGAGCATCAGTAGAAGCCTGGAAGTCCGGCGTTAGCCGGACGGCCAGACTGGTAAATCGATATTTCGCCCAAGTTGGATGCCAAACCTGTGTTCAGCGTATTGAGGAGCCCCAGTAGACATGTCCTCTCCGCCTCCTGGGCAATAATGGCGAAAAATCGATAAAATCGATAAATCGATAATTCGGTGCAAAATGATTGTCGTATTCGTGTCCAGCACATTGAGATTCCCCAGATTTTCTTTATTTTCTTTTAAACTAATAAATTTAAAACAAATATATTGCTGTTTAGAGTTGATGACGATGAATACCAGCTATTTCCAATAACTTTATGAGTTTATTATGTCCCCACACACATTTTTGTTCAATTTAGTGAGCGAGCTTCGGCTGCCCCAAGTTGGACGCAATTAAAATGTTTACAGCACACTTCCATGTCTGTCTGTTCAAGCCACGACATAGGTAAATGATAAATATAAGTCATTCCGATTCATAACTGTTGTTTCAGGAACGCCTTTGTAATTTGGTGGTTCATGGTGGCCTTTTGTGATTGATTTCTGCAGCAGGGTGCCACGATGCTGGCTCAAGGATGTTGAGCAATCACAACTGATGGAACTTTCAAATATTTATAAAGGAAATGGAATTGAGTTATTCGTCTGCGATTTGGGCTCATGATTTCAGTGCGAATTTCCGTCTGCGTAGCTTCTGTAATTGAATTCGATTATACAGAGTTACTGAATCGCAACTAGTTACGCTGTGAAGCATAACGTCTGACCATTCATATCGTTCAGTCATAAAAAAAGCATTTATCATGTTTAAAAATTACTTGTTTGAATGATTACGATGTAAAGAATAAAATTTCATAATTTCAAACTGATGGAATTGATAGGAAACCATTCCCAGACACTGAACTGATCATGTATTCTCCTGTCTCCAAATGGTAATCTCTGTTTCTTTCCTTTCCTTCCAGTTTGTGTACAATTCATGCAAACATTACACTTTCTTCAATGGTTCTAAGCCTAAACCGAGTTATTTCATAGCTTTTCCGCATAATCTCTTACGTTCCCTTGTGTCGCCGCGGGAGAAAGTCTCACAATTTCATTGAACCGTGAGAGAATATCATAATCGAGTGAGCTGTGCTCTCACGAACATGTCTAATTGTGGTGGAAGACACAAGACAAGCACTGCATTATGGAGGTCAAGTTGAGCTCCATATAGGGCAATTTATACTGGATGCGTGCGACTGACGCGCGTGCGTCTATATGATGAAGAATAGGGCCCAGTCGCATAGCAGTCGCATCGCAGTCGCAGCTCAGACGTACGCGTTTACGACGTCCCGGCGGCCGCGCGTTCTTTTCATTGAGGATATGCATACTGTGTTGACCGGTCTTCATGCAAAATCCCTTGCAAATGGATGTGTGCGACTGATGCGCGACTGACGCACGCACCTGGTATAAATTACCCTTATTACAAATGAATACGTATATTCGCGGAACAGAACATGTTCGAGTGACGAGAATTTGGAATAACACAACACAGCACTCTGATTTCCTGATTATCTTGGATTTTGCTCCCTATCCAAGGTGCATTCGCATACCGAGAATTCGGAAAATACAAGAGATTGTTATTTCCTGATTTTAGCGCTTTGCTTCGCACAGGGCATGAACTTGCATGCCCAAGGTCGGACAAGACAAAAACAGTGGTTTTTTGATTTTTCCACCTTTATACAACACAGGGAACTCATTTCCATGATATTTCGACGACATGGTCAGCGGTCTGTTCTACGCAGGAAAAGCTTCTGGAACTCGTGGTGGTGACAACTGAACGTCAAATGTTTCTCGAAAATTCGACCGCTGCTAACAGCGGTCCCAGAAATCTCGAAATTTGCGGCCACCTTTCGGGAGCAGGTTTCACCGATCATTATCGCACAGAAAATAGAATCTAGTTCATTTTGAGTGTTGGTGTATCATAAAGTTCAAAATTCTCGAAGAAGATAGCAGTATTACCAGAAATGAATTACATGGAAATTCGAGCAAGCGATCATCTCCATCATATCGTACTAAATCGTGATATCGCGGTTTGAAGCAATATGATTGACATGATTTCTGAAATAGGCGCAGTAGGAAATGAATTTCATGTATATTAATGCAAGTGATTTCATTTCATTTCATTTATTTAGTCAAAAGCGAGGAAAAGCTGGAGGGTAAAAATAGTAAAGTGCATCTGTTGACTATAGCTTTTAATGTCGGTTTCTCTCCCCGAATGTGTCGCGTAACATAATCCTGTAAGAGAATGTACCAGCGAGCCTACGGGCGGATTCCAGCTGGTGGTCCCCATTTAGCGGTGGAACACGGCGCATATGCGAGAGGGAAACAGTAAAAGAAGCACAAAGCGGAACCACACAGTAGGGCGGAGAGAAAACCAAATGTGATCAGTACATGTAAAATTGCTATCATTGAGTGGAGGAAGGACATAGTTTGAGCAAAGAAGATTGGATTATGCGTGGAGAACAGAATGGATGTATGATGTAGTATGACGGATCCTGGTGTAATTCTTCTGTTGAACACTAGCTGGAGTAGAAGATCTGCAACTGGCTGGTTGTAGGCAAACTCGATGGCTGTAAAAGAGAACTGAGAAGGATGAAGAGACTAAGAAATTCTAAAAATAGCCCTTCTCTTTAAGATATCTTCCCAGTGCTCTGTTGAAAGCAGCTGAGGACGAAGATCGGATTACTTCTTCCGGAAGATCGTTCCACAGTTTTCCAACACGAATAATGAACGATTCCCTGAATTTTTGACTCCGCACCCTTTCCATACTGAGTCTGAATGGGTGACCTCGAGTGAAATTGTTGCAACTTGATAGAGTAAATAGTTCATGTAAGTCAAAATCAAAATTCTCGGCAAAGATGTTGTAAAGCAAATTCTGATCATATATCGTCCTACGCAGAGCTAATGTGATAGCGTTCAGCAGAGTCAGCCTCTTTCTATATGGCACATGAAATAGACCGGCTCTAGCTAATATTCGCGCTGTAAACTTCTTTTGGACTCCTTCTAATTCATCAATGAGGAACTTTTTCGACGGTGACCATATTGGTGTACAGTATTCTAGAATTGGCCTAACATACGTTGAGAAAAGTTTGAACAAAGTTTTTGGTTAACGAGTTGAAAATGCCCTCAAGATGTAGTTTGATTTATATATAGCGCTTCTCGCGGCGGAGTGTACATATTCGCCAAAATTCAAGGAATCAATATAGAGTATGCCTAGGTCACGAACTTGGTGGGATAGCTTCAATTCATGACTGCTGATGTGGTAATTCGGCGTTATTGGGTGGCGAGATCCATTAATTACCATGAACGTAGTTTTATCATAGGAAATATTCAGCCCCCATTTTGAAGACCAGTCCGCCACTGCGTCGAGAGCTAGCTGTAAAGATTGTGTAGTGTTGTATGCGAATAATTTAGAATCATCTGCATATATAGAACAGCAGACATCATCCGGTGGGCAGCGTTGGAGGTCGTTAATGTATAGAAGAAACATGAGGGGACCAAGGCATGTTCCTTGAGGAACTCCGCTGGGGGTAGGGAAAGCAGGTCTAATGGAATTGAGTCGAAAGCTTTACGGAAGTCTAGGTAACAGACAGTAACGAATCCTTTGCGGTCCACAGTTCTCTGCCAGAGTGGGATGGTAGACATTAACGCTGTTTTAGTTGAAGCCCGTACGAGAAAAGCATGTTGATCCTTTGTGATTAGATTATTATTCAGAAGATATTTACTTAAGCACTTACGAATAATTCGCTCCAGAACCTTGCTGATGCAGGAGGTTAAGCAGATGGGTTTGTAGTTTCTAAAGTCAGATTTAGAGCCCTTTTTGAAAACGAGTTTTACAAGGCCCAAGCGCCATATCGACGGGACCCCACCATGAAGCAAAAAACGGTTGAACATCATGGTTATAGCAGGATTAAGACCAAGGGCCGCTTTTTTAAGGAAGACATAAGGAAGATTATCAGCAGTCGTCGATCTACGCAGCGGTAAGTTCTTCAGCCTTTTGAAAAACTACCTCACTATTGACATCAAGAAAATCTATTTTGGCGGTTGTGTAGGCATCACATTCTGGAATGGGAAAATCATAAGAATTGTACACTGATTTGAAGAAGCATGCAAAAGTTTCTGCCAGCTCCTGATCACTTTTGCGAGGCTCACCTTTTTCGTTTATGATAGTCCCTATTCTAAGGCTGTCCTTCATGTACTTATTACAGTGGCGGTAAAACGCTTTCTTATTTTTACTGACTGCAATTTTCTCTTCCGCATAAAGCTTATGTTGAGCCAGAAGTCGTTTAAGTTTTGCTGCTAGGCGCAGGTATTTTCCATTGCCAATTATCGGTCGAACATTGAAGAGTCGAGGGACTTTTTTCTCAAGTTTCCTTATTTTAAGGGGGTATACTCTGTTGTGTTGCTCAGCAGTGACTACTGGGATATACTGCGAAATTGCTTCTGAGCAGAGCTCTAAAAAGTGCAGATAGCAATCATCAGCCGATGCGGCTTGAAAGATGAGATCGCGCCAGTTAACACTTAGCAGTTTGCTGCAGATGCCGTCATAGTCGCTGTTTACATAGTCAATGTAGCAAAATTTCCTATAATCAATTGCGCTGACATTACAGATATGGAATGTTATAGAGCAATGGTCAGAATTTGAAAAGGGAGAGCAGACGCGAACGTTTTGAATTGAACTAGGACTGTTCGTTATTAAAAGATCAAGAATGTTTGCACCATGCGTTGGAGCATGAATCAGTTGAGAAAGGGAGTATTCCGAAATTAGGCGAGAAAGAGGATTGGATGAGGTATTTGAGTGGTGAACAACATTGTTTTCCTTAGATAATTCAAGCTGACTGGACCAGACTATTTCGGGTAGGTTAAAATCGCCGACTATAATGCAGTTTCTGTCAAGAAATTCACGGATACGGTCGAGTGCATCACAGAAATGCTCTAGCTCACATGAGGGACTACGAGAAAGGAGGATAAGCATCGTTCGGGGAGTTCTATTCAAACTGAGTGCCAGCATTTGACAATATGGCGAGAAATTTAAAGAAAAAACTTCATTGTGGGATATGCAGCTATGAACTAGTGCAAGAACTCTTCCACCAACAACTTGGGATTCCCTATCACATCTGTAAACGTCGTAGCTATGCCCATCTGAAAGGGCGCTGTTATTGATCAGACTGGGCTTGCACCAAGACTCTGTGACCAGTACGACAGATGGTTTTAGCGAAAGAAATCTGTGCAGTTCCGGTAACCTATTACAAACTAGCGCCCCTTCGGGACGCTAGAAAGTGGTGTGGGGCAGCCACTTGGGACATGTGCAAACGCTTCACACTTGCCAAATCTCTAGAAAATTGATAGAGAAGCAGAATCAATCTTCCAATGGGCCCAAACATGAAGTCCTCCTTATGAGTGCGTATTCCTCACTATCGGGCCAACGCAGACGCGTTCTCCATCGGCGGAACTGTTTCCTGCCATTCCCCACGCTATTGGCCAAAGCGAAATCGTATCCGAGTGTTTTCCACACTACTGGACCGCAGCGGACTTTCCTCCATCGGTGGACCCGTATTCTGGCGCCATCCTCACTATTAGGCCTGAACCGTATCCTGGTATTCTCCACTTTACTAAGTCACAGCGGACCAATCCTATATTGGCGGACCCGTATCTTGGTGTTATCCATACTACTGAGCCGCGGCGGCCCTTCCTCCATCAGAGCGCCCGCATTCTGGCGCCTTCCTCACAGTTAGCGCAAGCCGGATCCGTTCTCCAGGGGCGGGTTCGCATCCTGGCATTCTCAACAATATCGGACTAAAGTGAACCCGTATCCTGACGTTCTCCACACCATTGGGACACGGCGGGCCTTTTCTCCATCGGTGGACCCGTATCCTGGCGTCCACCGCACCATTGGGCCCTGGCGGGCCTTTCTCCATCGGTGGACCCGTGTCATGGAGTTCCCCACAGCACTGGGCCACGGCGGGCCCTTTCTCCATCGGTGGACCCGTGTCTCGGCGTCCGCCGCACCATTGGGCCACGGCGGGCCTTTTCTCCATAGCTGGACCCACGGCATGGCGTTCCCCACAGCACTGGGCCACGGCGGGCCTTTTCTCCATCGGTGGAGCCGTTTCTTGGCGTTCCCCGCACCAATAAACCACGGCGGGCCCTTTCTCCATCGGTGGACCCGTATCCTGCCGTCCGGGCCTTTTCTCCATCGGCGGACCCGTATCCTGGCGTTTATCAGACCTCTTGGTTACGGCGGACACTTTCTCCATCGGTGGACCCGTGTCTCGGCGTTTCCCACAGCACTGGGCCACGGCGGGCCCTTTCTCCATCGGTGGACCCGTGTCTCGGCGTCCCCCGCACCATTGGGCCCTGGCGGGCCTTTTCTCCATAGCTGGACCCACGGCATGGCGTTCCCCACAGCACTGGGCCACGGCGGGCGCTTTCTCCATCGGTGGAGCCGTTTCCTGGTGTCCCCCGCACCACTGAGCCCTCGCGGGCCTTTCTCCATCGGTGGATCCGTATCTCGGCGTCCGCCGCACCATTGGGCCACGGCGGGCCCTTTCTCATCGTTGGACCCGTGTCATGGAGTTCCCCACAGCACTGGGCCGCGGCGGGCCCTTTCTCCATCGGTGGACCCGTATCCGTATATAGTTGATTGGATATACAATGTCATGCATTCCTATTTAAGAGGCTTTTACTCTTTGTTAGTGCAGAAGCTTTCTCGAAACGAACGGATGTCACGACTACACAATCGCCGCGAGAATTCAGCATGGGATGCGGCAATAGCATCCACCAGATGAGGCGACCGCGTAGGTCCAGCCTTCCGGAAGCTTCCGAGACGCTGCAGCTCTCATAGCACCCGTTCATTTCTTCCGACAAGTGCACACAGATTCGCAACAGTGGAAGGCTGGTTTTCCTGCTGCGTACATTGTGCAGCCTGAAAGCTGTAAACACTCCCTCACTCCTATGCGGCGAGACCGCCAGCGAAGGTGATGAAATCACCATCCCGTGCATGCGGGAGAGCCAGCCGTGACGTAATTGCGGGTCCCGAAGCGAACGTGGTTGCGTCCATGGAAATCGGCCATTTCGCCCCACAATCTGCGCCTCAAGATTGCGGTGTCTATTAGTGCTGCCCCGTATCTCTAACCGCTCTAGCCCCTTTACGGCGCTTTGTTTAATAGATCGAGCATTGAAATATATTATGGGATCGTTTAAATCTTGATAGAAAGACGCGCCTATTGAGTGGTATGAGTAGTTGATAACCGAGTGGGTGCAGTCGAAAGGTTGTTCTAGCTAAAATGAGTGAGGGGAATTAGGCGGAGAGTATTGCGAGAATGAGACTTGAGACAAGCCCAGTTTGATTTGACTACCAGCATACCTCGATTCAGATGGGCCAGAAGCTCGACTGGGGAAATCGTGCCTTGGTAGAAGAGTTATTCGGAGGGGGCAGCGGGCGCATGGGTAGGTCAAGCGGTGCGTTAAGTTTGATGATCTGAAAATCCCTCACCACGTAGGCGAGCTTCCCTGTCTGTGCGTTCAGGTCGCCTGCCTGTTTACGTAATGAGCGGTCGGAGTTAAGCTCTTCGGCAGTGTAATCACGCCTGGCAAACGAGTGTATGAAATTTTGCGTTAAACTTTGCCTACCAGTCCTCATGTGTGCAAGGAGCGTGTCTCTAAGATGTTGCGACGGGAGAGATATTTTGATGATGCGCCCCCGTTCCCCAACACCCCGAGGCTTACCAGGCGGATGGCGCTGCCAAGAGACGCGACCCTGCTCAAACTCACGTACTAGCTCTTCGTTGCCGGATGTATAGATCCCTTCTTTTACGATCTCCTGGTCGAATTTTCTAGTTGTCGCCTCCTCCCGCTGCTCGCCAATGCCGACCCATGTGATCCTAGTAGCTTTATCGTTGATTTTCTCGGCATCTGTCTTAATTTTAACCATTGTTGAGTACAAAAGGTTTCCACGATCCGCATGAGTAGGTGAGTTGCAAGCGAATTTGTTTTCGAGCTCAAAATAAATGCTTGTGTTTTCTGAAGATTGGCAATTTCATTAAATACGCGGTCAAACGACGCCGAGAGAGTGCGCTCCAGAGAAGAAGGATACAAATCAAACTTCTAGCTATCAGTTTACACGCCCAGAGGGGCATAGCGTCGCAGTTCTCAGTGGTATCGTCGTTTTTCCTTTTGGTAGATTGACGAACCATCTCAGACAATTTCGGGGGCAAATCCCGTTCCAACCGCCGGCAAATCCCCGACGAAACGTTTGAACGAGGACCAATAGCGGACAAACAGCGGGCGGAAACCACGCATGTTGCGGGCCAAACGCGCTGTCGGGCGAATCGCGGGCTGAACGCAGAGTCATTCGGGCTAAAGCACCACCATCGGGGTTCGGCCCGCTATGTGAAGAGTGTCGGGCATCGGCCCGCTTTCTGCGGCCACCGACCGCCGGCAAATATCTCCAAAAAGCGGTCTGAACGACTACATATTTCTGCTCGGTAAGGAAATGGCTCGGTCGGAATGATTGGTTGGCGGTAGTACGCACGTGATAAAGGATGAAAGCAACACCGGTATGAAAGAGATCAGCAGCATGGATGGCCTAGTGGATAAAGCAGCGGACTCTCAGTCGTTCATAAAGAATGATCAGGTTGGGTTCGAATCCTCTCAGTAATAGAAAAAGGCTAGCACTACGAAACCATGGACATGCCTTGCAAACAGCCATCTTTTCGTATTTCTGATAAGAAATTGCATATTTGTGTTGCTTTTTTACTCCGGTGGATCACTTTGGATCCACAGTAGTTTCGAACCCGGAGCTCTTCCGTGCGAGACTGTGCCCAAGCAGTGACCAAGCTGCCAGAGGTTGTCACGGTGCGTCCAGCTGACAGGTAATTGTGGAGAATACCGCCTTGTGCGTTGGATTAGGAGCAGTAGCGCCTGGTGGTTTGCGGGCTCATGGCGGCCTGAACGCGGACAGTACTCGGGCGGATAGGAATGCAAGCCCCGTTTTCAGCGGCCCTACAGCGGCCTGAACGCGACTACTTCTCGGGTGAAAACACCCAAACGCTCGTTCCGACCCTCGCCCCCCGCTCGTTCGGAACGGGGTTTGCCCCCGAAATTGTCTGAGATTGTGAGCGTGGGACGGACGTACGCACGTAGGTAGCAGCCGCCCACGATGGGCACTAGGGCGGGAATGAACACTAGGGCGGGAATGGACACTAGGGCGGGAATTATCTCCACGATATCGCATCATATCGCGATATCGTGGTAGAGGCGTCGACCCATCGGTCTGCACCCGAAGAGAAGCAAGCAATTGTGAGGGACTTTCCCACGGATCGTGATTGTTCCAGTAAAAAAGGTGTAAATTCTGCGTGGTGGACGAAAATCTGCACAGGAAAAAACGTATATTTCGGAATGTACGCAGAAGAGAAAAGGTGTTTATAGGACCGGAGAAATCTTCTGTCTGAAGCAGGAGCAGGAGGAGGTCATACCTTTTCTTATTCCATAGACTCACGAATACATGCGCTGGAGCGCTAACAGCGCCAGAAGATGCTGTTTCGCATGTTTTTCTAAAACCCGTGGATAAGGAATGAAATAAGCACACGTTTTAAGGATTCATATCTCTATGGAAAAGCATTTCACTGAAAGGTCGCAGTAGTCAAATTCCGGTTACTTCTTGGAAAGGCTGACATGTCCAGCCCAAAATGGAAGTATTGTATATATATATACATATATATATATGCATATATATTGTAACAAATGGATTTGAAGTTTGCAAAAACAAAAAAAAAGGTGACGGTGAAACCGAAATAGTAATTCGCTGCAGCAGAAAGGGGGTGTAGAATACATCTTAGGAATCCAGTCAATGTACATGAAAAAGATTTCTAGTTCTTCGAGTGACCTCCTGACTGCTCCTATTCCCTTGTAAACAGCAGAGCAGCCAGGAAAAGTACGGCACTGTCAGAAAAGCCGGGACAATGACCCAAGGTGGTCTAGGGGGTGTGACCTAGGGGATTTTGGAGATTGCTGTTCAAAAAGTCTCGCGCCCGTTGTGCACCGCCCACCACATTGTCCAGAATATCGAGAAAAGAAATAATTCCCATGCAATATCCTAAGCTGGTCATTTAGCCTACGAAAAGAAAAGCCGAAATTTATAAGGGTATTCATAAAGTGCAGGGGAGACGTTGTACTACTTTATATTCATGTTATGCAACATTAAAGTGATGACACGTTTCTCTAAGACCTGAACATGTGCAATAGCGCCGAGTATGTATGATGTATTGTCGAATACGAAACAGCGCACGGAAACTGATGTGCTAGCGTCTGAAAATGTAAACAAAAATCGTCGTCGTACTTCAAAATAATGCATTCCTACCATAACAGTTGGGGAAGCTGCTCGCAATCGTTGAATATGGCTGAAGGTTATTAAACACGGTCGACCCGAAAAGTGGAGAAACAAACTGCATAGATTTTCCAAAGGTGTTCACAACACCTGACAATCTTAGCAACCGGAAATTTTCATCTTAGCAACTGGAAAAGCAACCCATCCATCTATATGAAGACCCCTAGACGAGGCTAACAGTTCCCTTGGCAATGAAAGGGAGGTATATATTCTAGGAAACGTTTGAAACTCCCTTGTAAAGTGCCCTTATCAGCACTAATCCTAAGGTGATGCCACGATGAAACCCCTTTGCCATCGTCAAGGGAAATGAAGACTGTTCGTCACACTGAACCCTTCGCAGAAGACTAGTTGTTCCTTAGGTCCAACGTGAGATTTCGAATCAATACATCTGGCTGTACACAGAAGTACATAGTGGTGAACAATATAGCGGAAAATTTGCAAATAATCAGGAGGAGCACAATTTCTGCAGTGTTCTAAGTGTGGCATGGATAGAATCTTTTCTTAAGACACAAAATCAATGGGACCGTGTTGAGGATGTTGGATGGGAGAAAGTTCGACGAGATGGATACCACACCGTTATCGATGTCCTGAACGAGAAACCCGCATGCCGACACCTGATCCAGCACTTCTTACCGGTAGCAGCAACGTTTGCTGGCACAGAATCGTGTTTAGCCTTGGGAGCATTTAAAATGGAAAAATACATGACATTCACGGATGCCCAGTGCAGAATGATGCTAGCGGCATGGCAGCGTAAGCTTGGAGCAGAAGTGCAGCTACCAGAGCTGAAAGGTCTTGAAGTAAGACGCACCAAACGTCTATACACGCCGGAAGAACAGGTGCACAACTGCCAGCCGGAAGATGTATCCGGAATGCCGAAGCGTTCCCGCGACCCAGAAGAGCCGTCACAACCACATCAACAGGATCCACGCAATCGCAGGCGTGCAAGGAAGAGGGCTGCGGCAAGGCGAGCAGCACGCCTTCAGACCTCTTCGGAAACGGAGTAGGATGGCAAGGGACGCCATCATTGGGGAGGGAGCATGTAGTAGGAATGAGTTGTAGGGTTAGAGATGTTGTGTGTATATCACCTTTCTTGTTCATTTACATTAGTATGAATGTAACTCGTGTGAGCTATTGATCCCACGTGATCTATCACAAATTTTTGTCAGCTATAATAATGTGTGGATAGTGTGCTTGTCTAAATACTGTGCTTTTCGTTCTTTCCACCTTTTATGCATAGCTTCCTAATAAAGATCACTTTTCTGTATTTCAACTGCTTTTTTCATTTTATTACCATTCTCCAGAATTGCTGTTCCTGCTAGCATCTTGCTAATCCTGTCACTGCGCTTCGTTGTCACTGAGCTGCGCTTATTTATCAGCAAGCGCTAAGAAATTCTTTTATTACATGAAAGAACGAATAGGACAGTACTCTCCCCTTTGAATTCAATCAAGTAGATGGAGAATTTTCGAATTGTGTTGTAACGATAGGTCAAGGATCACGCCACGGACTCTCTTAAAGCAGTGCCAGGAGGTGCTCTCCAACAGCTCAGCCACTCGACCAAGCCCTAATTTATTTCAAGCCGAGATCGCCGTCTTCAGACTTGTGCGACCAAACATTCATAGTGCAGTAAAAGCCAAAGGAGGGGCCCACCTCATGACGTTTTTTTTCTTGCCGCATCGCATTCGTTACCGTGTTTCATGAGTTCTCGAAGCAGGAGCAGTCGAACATGCTTCCAGTCAACGACACTTTTTTCGGACATAGCTGTGACGGTATGTGGAGAGAAATTTGGTGTGAAAAGGCTACTGTTCAGGCTTTGTATGTTTTGGATAAAAAGTTCCTGAACGACTTTGAAAAGATTGGCGAGAAGAACAAAAGAGTGGCAGGAAACTTTCCCGACACCCTAATATTAAGATTTTGTAAAGTCCCTAGGAGCTCAACAAGCCATCCGATACGCTTCCATAGAAAACTCCGCATACGAGTATTTCGCCATCTTGCATCATTGTGTAGTGGGTTGTGGCGCATACCTTCTGTGGATGCTGTTGTTACGTTTACTCATGGTTATTTCATCCGGTGCAATCGTTCACTCAGTCTCACTTGATGTACTGAGCTCTCATTTTGTATCGCTTCAGTTTATTTGAAGATATGGAGTCTCCACGGATCTCCCTCATACGAGGGATCCCAGCCGGTTAGTCGCGAGGCTACGTGGCGCGTCCCCAGGTGGCGGATAGGGGGCTAATCGCGGACCAAACGCGACCTTGTGCCTGCCCTGAGACGGGGGTGGATTCAGGGGATGGACTCCCTGTCTCTGCAGTGTCGGAACGATCTATACCTTCTGTCAGCGCGTGGGCATGTTCATGCTGCGTGCATGGGTGTGCTTGCGTGTCTGCAGATTGTATCCTGCACATCTATCCGACCAAAAGCCTGCATTCAAGTGACTGGGAGGTACAAGAAGGCGGTTCGGAGTCGCCTCCAACAAATAAGCTCCATCGTCCACTCCGGGGAAGCCCGGCTAACTTCCCGGTGAAATCACACTCCAGCCTCCCACGGGGGAATCGAGCCCAGCAAGTTATCTCCTGTGGGCTTCAAATTTTTCAAGCTCGACACAGCAATATAGAGAGTGTTCCCCTGATCTCGGAAGAGTCACTGGTACGGCAGCGCCAGTGAGGACGAGGTCCGAGGGGTTATCTAGGCTGCCTAAAACCAGAAGGACTCTGATGACGGTCTGTACCTTCAACGCACGCACGCTTGCACCGGAGGCTTCCATCGAGGATTTGATGATGCAGGCCAGGAAGATCAGGTACGACGTCATCGGACTGACCGAGACGAGGAGACACGGACCACTGAATGCCACCTTCGACACTGGAGAAGAACTGTTTCTTGGAACCTGCGACAGTAGAGGAGTTGGTGGAGTCGGTGTCCTCGTCAACACAAACTTGGTCATGAACATCGACTCATTCGAACAGCTAACAACCCGAATCGGACGTTTGCGGTTGAGAAGATGTGGATCAATACCAACCTTGACAATCGTCCTCGCCTACGCTCCAACATCCAGCTACGACGAAGGGGATATCGAGGCGTTTTACATGGACTTGGAGAAGTTCTACAGGGAAGACCACACATTCTACAAGATCATCGTTGGCGATTTCAACGCCAAGATTGGTCCTAGGAGAACGCCTGAGGAACTTCACATCGGTACCCACGGCCTGCAGTGGAACGAACAGGGAGAGAGGCTGTCTGAGTTCATCATGACGACGAAGACCATCCATGGTAACTCACAATTTCAGAAGCCAACCTCCCTACGCTGGACGTGGGAGTCACCCGGTGGAGAGTACCATAATGAAATTGACCACATCATCGTCAATCGAAGGTTCTGCCTGACCGACGTCGGTGTTGTACCAAAGTTCTACACCGGATCCGACCATCGCCTCCTTCGTGCAAGATTCTTCTTCTCACGCAAAGGAGAGAAAGCCGTGAAGTTTAAGAGAAGAAGTCCCAAACCCGTCATCAATTGGGATCTTTTCACTTCGCTAGCCGGCTTTTGGGAAGATGCGGTTGTCGACAACATCGACGAAGAGTACTATCGGCTTGTACAGCATCTCCGCGACAGCGCAAAGAGCGCCGAAGGTTTAAGAATCACCAAGAGACGTCATGCGGAAACTGGAATGGGATAGCATGGGAGTGCAAGTTGATGGCCGGCGACTTAGTCATCTTCGCTTCGCTGACGACATCGTTCTTATAACACCAACCATCAGCGAAGCGGAACAGATGCTGGCCGACTTCGAGGACGCGTGTGGAAAGATTGGTCTCCAGCTGAATCTGACGAAGACGATGTTCATGAAGAACGGATGGGTCCCGTATGCCCATTCTCACTCAACGGAACGACCATATCCGAATGCTCCAGCTACGTATACCTAGGTCGGGAAGTCAACATGATGAACGACCTCGCTCCAGAGCTGGGCAGGAGGAAACGAGCGGCTTGGGGAGCTTACAAGAGCATCGAGGACATAATGAAGAAGACGAAGAACACCAGGCTCCGTGCCCACCTCTTCAACACAACCGTTCTCCCTGCTTTGACCTACGCCTCAGAAACCTGGGCGTTGCGCAAGCAGGATGAGAATGCGGTCAGCGTCGTCGAACGCTCCATCGAGAGGGTGATGCTAGGAATAACCCGCCTCACGCAAGTGAGGGCTGGAATGCGGAGCTCCACCCTTCGTCAACAATCGAAGATCAGGGACGCTGCCGCTTACGCCAAGTTGAGTAAGATTAGGTGGGCCGGACACGTGATGCGTTTTTACGACAACCGCTGGACAAGAGCCGTCAGCGACTGGAGTCACGAGACGTTAAGCGCACGACAGGAAGACCACCGACCCGATGGTCAGACTTCTTCACGAAGTCCTTCAAGGATAGATACGATGCTCTCCGTGTCCCTCGAACGGACAGAATTCACTGGACAACTCTGGCTCGCGAGAGGGACAAATGGAAGGATTGCTGGCGCCCGCTCGGTATACCCAAAGATCAACGGGAGTCAAGGTGATCAAGGTGATGGAGTCCACGTCTTATACCCTTTTATATGTTGATCGGTTTCTGCCGTGACTATATTGATATCATTGCTCACAGTTTCTAAATCTTTACGACAACACGCGTGATGGGAGTGAAAGAAGCAAGTTTTTCCTTCTCAAGTCGAGTATCAATCCTTTGAGCATTACTGAATTCACGATGCACTTGACAATTTCAAGCGATTCAAGTTCCACAGCGTTGTTGGCATAACGATGCAGCCGTTATTCTAGGGAACGGAATAGTTGCGAGCACCGGACCACTTCTAGGTAAATGGCTTGCGCTCCAGAGGGTACATTCCTCGAAAGCCGCTTCGCTCGTTAGCCATAAATTGACCGGCGTGGGCTAAATCGCTATAGTCTAGAACAAGTGTACAAGGTGTCTGAATTGAGTTGAGACACTGGCTTTCAGTTCTCAATTAGTCCAACACGAGAAAAGAACGATGACGAAGGAATGTAAAGAAAAAATGAAGAAGGGAATCAGAAACGCTTGGTGACATGCTTAGGACACTATTAAAGGAGCGTTGTAAGCAAACGTTAACTTGAAGGCAGCACTCACAGTGATGTTAGTTTCGACAATACCGTTACATTGCAAGGTTTTGAGAGACGTAAATCATTTAGCTAGAGGTAAATAGTGCAGAATGGGAGAGAAATCCAAAAAATGGGATAATGTCTTCAATGCGCTTGCCACTGCCAGTCCTGTAGGTGGGCTCGCATGCCAGGCACCAAACGTCTGTACTGTGTCTGCGTTCGCAACAATATCGTCGCAGTCGAGTAGCAATTCTTTAAGTCCTACTTATGTTATGATTATGTTATGATTCTATAGCAAACGACTACACATTAAATGACCCAGTTCAGAAGTGGAAACCTCTGTGGGTGCTGCCTTTAAGAATTCCAAAAATGTTCTCCAACGATCAATTACCGCCAACAGTCTTGACTGGCATCTCTTTTCAGTATGCTCATATGATTTAAAGCAATGTATTACTGTCATTTGAGAAGTTCGATTTCGGCCGCGGAAAGTTTTTTTATCCTATTCTGCACTCTACTAATATCAGGGGGAGCTAAAATAGTGTGAGCGGACATTTTCACCTTGAAAACCATATAGGAACTTTGACTGTCTAGGTCTTTTATAATTTGCTGCGTAATAGGGGCCGGCCATTCGTAATGGGGAGCTAATACAGCTGATAATCGCCCAATCCATTTTCTTCCTAGTCAAAACGGTGATTTCTGCGGTGCTTTTATGGTTTTCCTCACTCGCCGTTGCCTTTGTAGTTCATGCAGGTTTTGCAATTTTGAGAGTTCCAACAAGGAAATAGTGATGCGGCTGTTCACTGGTGATCAATGAGTAAGCTAACGGTATGTAATCCCTCTACATAATAAAGCGCTAGCCCCCCTGTGTACTTTGAACGTGTGGCTGTGTCAGGGCTGCTATTGGTCAAACTTGCCGCTGCGACCACGCCCAACTCGCTTGACCGGTCGTAAACAATCCCTCTATATAATAAAGCGCTAGCCCCCCTGTGTACTTTGAACGTGTGGCTATGTGTCAGGGCTGCTATTGGTCAAACTCGCCGCTGCGACCACGCCCAACTCGCTTGACCGGTCGTAAACAACACTGATCTATGAATCAGTGGTGTGGTCCCAGCGCGATAGCGGAAGTGCTGGCACGCCTCGGGGAGAGCTACGGGGGGATCTTACTCTATATCCATGGTATATCTGTGTGTACAACACAGAAATCTTCAATTAGGACGTCTATTTTGCAATGAAAACGGAATATTTTGGATCTTCAAGGCAGAATGGGGGAATCATTGATGAGGCGAGTGTGATTTCGCAATCAGAGCTGTGAATCATCCAAATACAGCAGAGTTGAACGAAATTTTTACTGCATTCCTTCTAAAGCATCAATTAGTGGCAGCAGTTAGAAATTAACGGTCAGGGGAACAAATGGTGCACTCCATGAGCTTGATATTGTGCTTACGAAATAGGAATAGAATCTTTACGCATTCTTTTCTGTTACAAGCTAATTGTGCCCGAATCATGACAATTTCGAATTTCAGCGTTTTATATCATAAATAAAAACGACTTGACCACGTGAGGATCTGTGCTGCTACTCATACTACGAACCATCAGGGCGCAGCACTAGGTGGTCAGTGTCGGTTGGGGTGTACTAAGTCCAGTCGGATTACGAAATGGGCTACTAAGTACCTACACACAAGGGTTCTTCCAGGAGAAGCAGATACCACTAAAAAAAGTGAGTTAGATAAGCGTTAGTGAGTGAGACGAATGATGTTTCAGCAACAAATGCGTACCATTTAGCGAAGATAGCCTAAATCATCTCAAATTCAAGCTAAAATCCTCGAAAAACCGATCTCAATACGGAACTGTTCGATTCCGGTAGAACTCGTTGAAACTTGTTATAGGACCTGTCAGATACCAGAAATTGTCATTGGAGCGTGTTTTTTTCTCGAACCGGGAACTTTCTCAGGAAATTCCTCTCGTTTGAGGAAATGTTCCGATACGCTGTCAACTCCAAGAAATGCGTCTAGGTGGTATCAACTCTCCCCCAAAGTGGCATCTTTCGTTTTTGAGAAACCGTCTTCGAAAAGAGAAACCGTTTTTGAAAAGAACCGTCATTAACGGTCAAAAAAATGGTCAAAAACCACTTTTTGACCATTAATGACGGTTTTTCTCAAAAACGAAGACGGTTTCTCAAAAACGAACGGTGCCACTTCGGGGGATACTCGTTGGTATAGCGCGCATCTACAATCAAAATTCCAACATGATACGTCTCCTACAGGTTGAACAACACCTGATTATCACTGGAGCACACCAGAGTGCAGGGTAGGGATGGAGTAAATGGTTGAACAACGGTGGTCTTCAGCCACGAGTTTGATGATCCTCCAGAAGTGCCTCTCTGAAATCTGCTTGTCTCTAACATCAGTAGACGGTTAGCGGTAGGCTACGCCCCGGACACTGATGCAAAGCCCCCTGAATCTGCAGGACGCTACTAAGTCCTGGTGGTCAATGACCACCTGGTGCTGCGCCCTGCGAACCATGTAGAAGCTCTATATATAGTACATAATAAGAGCTAATCTCCAAACCGTTTAGGAGCTATGCAGCTTCGCAGAAAACCACTGTCATCCGCGAAGCGCGGCGAAGCTGCGCTTCGTATGAATGACAGTGATTTTCTAGAGTTTACCTAGCCCGGAGGTAACGTAGCACACGGGTCCGAGTCAGAGCGCCGCGAAGCGGCGCATAGTGAATATGGGTAACTGAGCTTCTTCAAGCTTTCTTTCCGAACTTGATGTGCATTAAAGGCAGAGGGCCACCTCGTTCTGCCTGTTGGATTTACCAACATATCCTAGACCTTCTCATCATGTTGATCCCTGGGATGTACAACAACAGACACAGAAGCGACGAAATCCCCATTTTTGAAAGGCTCGAACTGGCTAAAAATTTGGAGCGCGGAGGCGGATCGCTCCAAGCTGTGCTGGCTGCCTGCCACGGCTGCCGCGTCGGTCAACGAGTCTTGGCGTGTCCAATCGATAAGATCAACGGCTTCACATGTCAATTCGGGTTGGCAAACTGTTACAGACCCCGTCCTGGAAGACGGGTTTGTAGACCATTCTGAGACAATTTATGTATACCATTGGAACCATCGCGCCGAGTAGATGCAGAATCTGCTGTTAGCTGAACTACGAAAATGAGGTGTGTAGTATATGTATGCATTTATTACTAATAAATGCCTCTAGCCATCCGCGTCATTGCCCTAGATAAATCTGGCGCGGATATGCCATGTATCCTGGGGATATGCACCTGGCTGAGACCAATGCCACGCCCCCATAATATCCTGTATAAATATCCCGTTGACTTGTAAATATTCTTCTTCTCCTTCTTCACAATCGACTGTTAAACTTGTTGGTTTAATAAATCTTAAGATCTCATTTCTCTCTCTCACACACACCCTCAATCCTTCTCTAAGCAGAAACCGCTTAGATACCACTAGACATCACTCACATCCCCCGGTTAGGTGGGATATTACATGAGAGCCGAGCCAGGCAAAGAGTCGGATTGACTAATCTGTGATTTACAGAAATCAAATTTTGAGATGTCTACCTCCAGTCAGCAGTCCGGTTCGGAGAGCAGCCCAATGGATATTGTGGCAATGGAGCAGCAAGCGGCTCAGGATCGCATTGAGGTAAGTGGAATCGACCCTCAATTGAGCATAGCCTTGCGAAATATCCTAAGTCGTCTAGAGGATATTCTAGATGACCAAATTAGGCAACTTTCGGCGCAGAAACGGCAAAATATCTTAGCGGCAGTCCAAGGAGCTGTAGACGTGGCTAGGCAAAAAGCGAGGGAATCCTCGCAGCATTCAATTTTGGGTGAATTGAATATGTCAACAGCCGAACTACGCACTATTTTGCCGATTTCAAGCCGGAACAGCAATCTCATCCAGAATTTGGCGAATGAGATTGGCTGTGAAGTTCCAGAAGTTCCTACGTTATTTAGAAACAAAGCGCGGGAAATAGAGCAGCTCAAGGCTAGTCTCAATGAGCGCGAAAAGGCAATTGAAAGTCTTAAAAATCTAAATAACCGATTACAGGACGACGTGAACGACCTGGTGGCGAAGATCGCCAACACCATGGGCCCAGTGCCAGCTCGGCAGGAGCAATCGGCAGACGCCCAACAATCACGAGGTGAGTCCAGTTTAGATGTAAATTGGTCAGCTGTTCGAGAACAGCTTATGATGCTAGATAATGGCAAAAATACTCATCTTCAGAACTCCCGGCAAGAATCTCGCGACGTGAGCGATGGCAGACGCAGGCGCCAGAGGTCAACCTCCAGCGGACGGTCGCGTCCATCCTCTCCGCCGTCTTCCAGCGCGTCGACGATCGGTGAGTCTGTCTCAATTGTCCAAAGTTCTGTCGGTAGAGGGTCGGGCTCAGAAATTACCAGTGTTTCTAACGCTATGAGTGGGATGTTCAACATATTTAAAGAGGTTTTCAAAGCGCAAAGTGTCGCTGCTCTAACTAAATATGATGGTAAAAACTCCCTTAGCGATTTCCTCCGGGCTTTGGAAGTGAAATACCCGCCAAGTGTCTGGTCAAATAGTGATAGGCGCGATATTTTGGTGAACCACTTGGAGGGATCGGCACGATCCCTCTACAAAAGCTTACCGATAGGGATAAAGAAAGGTAGTTTTGATGGGATAGTCAAAGCGCTTAAAGAGGCCCGAAGAAACCCTTGCGAAAGGCTCAAAACTATACAAGAGTGGGACACCCTTGTGAAGCAAAGCGATGAGTCAGTAGCCGATTTTTGCTGCCGCATGGAAAACATTTCCAGGAAAATCCACCCTAGCGAGGAGTGGGATTTCCACCTCGGCTCCAAGCTCTATTCTTGCCTTCAAAATTGGAGGGATTCCTACCACATGCTATCAGCTTTGGACTCACCCGAAGGGAGGGTCTATGAAGCAGTCAAAAAGGTAGCTTTAAGGCTAGAGAAAACTAGAGCAATGCATTTTGAGAGGTCCGAACAAAAACAAAAGTTCAATTCTCTTAAAAACAAAGCAAAATCACCAAATATGGGGGCGGAACGAGCTACCATACCTAACCTCGAGGACCGAAGCAACGAAAAGTGCTTCAGTGGTGGCAGTAGTGGTAACTATGCTAAGAGATTCCCTCGAGCGAAGGATTCTAAGGGCTATCGCGGAGAAACGCGGCAGTCAATACAAAAGAAATCCAAAGATGAAAGCTTAGCTCCAAAGCGCGTTACCGATAAATCCTTATCGACATTTGTGGAAGAATGGTGTGGTGTGGTACGCACCGGAGAACCATTTGCGGGCACGAATGTCCCTACCGTGGGCAAACCAACCTTATGCCAAGCCAAAATTTTCGGTCTGGAAGTAAAAGCATTAGTGGATACCGGTTCGGTAATTTCAATAGTGCCAGCTTCGCTTTTGAAAATGGCTAAAAAGAACGGTTTTGATATCGATCAAAACGTGGAAATGATTGGAAACGGTAGTGAGCATAGAGTTTTTGATGCATCTGGGAACCAAATGGAATTTTTGGCAATAATCAACGCGGAAGTAAGCGTCCAAAAAGCTGGTAAAGCTCGAATAAATATGCACGTTCAAAAGGGCAAAGACGAGGTACTCTTATTAGGAACCAACGTTTTGAGTGCATTAGGAATAAAACTTCATTTTGGAGATTTGGAATTAAATCCCAAGGATCCTGAACCACCCAAAAATGCGCAAAATTTGCCGGACGAAGCAAAAGTCGCGAAAAGGGTAGTAATTCCACCAGGAGCTGCTGCGGTAATCGAAATTAACGGTGCTGGCAAAACCAATGAGCGATTATTTTGCTCTAAAGATCCACGCATTTCATCAGCGGTATGCTTAACGGAACAAGGATGCGCGGAAATTTCGGTAGCGAACCGAGGCAATCAAACCTGGGTGGTAAATGAAGGTGATGCCCTCGGGGAATGGTCCGACGACCTTGTCCTGGATCCAAGAGAGACGGTTGCGTCATCTAGCATGTTAGACATGGAAAAACATGTTCTGTTACCCAAATCAAAACGGCTCAAAGTTTTGATAAACATGCTAGAAGGAAATCGCAAACTGGGGAAATTCCCAAAGCAGCTTTCTTAGGTAGTGAAAAAGTTTCACGCAACTTTTGCTATCACTGATCTCGAACTTGAGCATACTCAGCTATTAGAGCATGATATAGATGTGCAGGGACACCCGCCAATACGCCAGAAAACTAGGCCAGTTCCATATGGGATCAGAGATCAAGTGGAAAATATGCTAACTGATCTCAAAGATCGCCAGATAATCAAGGACAGCCAATCTCCTTGGGCTTCCCCAATAGTTTTGGTAGCTAAAAAGGATGGCACAACGCGGCTATGCGTTGATTATCGTGAGGTGAATAAAATAACAAAGAAAGACTGTTATCCCCTCCCCCCGATAGATGTAACCTTGCAAAATCTCCAAGGGAAGCGGTGGTTTTCGTCGCTTGATTTAGCCAGTGGGTACTGGCAAGTCCCTCTAACGGATGAAGCGAAAGAAATAAGCGCTTTTACCACAACAGCGGGTCAATTTGAGTTTAATGTGCTGCCGTTTGGCCTCACCAATGCTCCATCAGCGTTCCAAAGGCTAATGGATCGGGTTCTTGGTGATCTCAAGGGCCCAGAAGTCTCAGTTTATATTGACGACATCCTCGTAGCCACGGAAAGTGAGGAAAGGCATCTGGAAGTGCTTGCTAAAGTACTAGAATCATTCCAGCGCGCGAATTTGAAGGTAAAACCTCAAAAATGCCGACTCATGGAATCCAGTTTGGAATTTCTTGGACATGTGGTAGACAAAGAGGGCATAAAAACGGACCTGGAAAAGGTTGCCAACATAAAAAACTACCCAAAGCCAGGAAATATCGCCCAGTTGAGGACTTTCCTGGGGATGGCTGGTTATTACCGCAAATTTGTACTAAGGTTTGCACAAATTGCTAAGCCACTTCATGCGCTCACTAGCAGCAATGTCAAGTTTTCGTGGTCCCACGAGCACGACAAGGCTTTCGAGGATCTGAAAGAAGCCCTCGTCAAAGCTCCGGTTTTGGGGCAGCCAAACATTGAAAAGGCTAGGAATGGAACTAGACCGTTTATAATTTATACGGACGCCAGTAAAATTGGTGTTGGGGCTGTTTTAGCTCAGGAAGGGGATGATGGATTTTTACACCCTCTATTTTTCGCTTCCAAACCATTTACGTCGGCGGAACGCAACTACCACGTTACTGACCAAGAAGCGCTGGCACTCATTTACAGCCTCAAAAAGTTTCATTATTTCATTTTTGGCATACATACCATTGTGCGGACAGACCATGCGGCCCTAACTTCTTTGTTTAAAAGAACGCACGTTTCACCACGCGTTTTGCGATGGGCGCTGGAAGTACAGCGATATGACCTAAACATTGAGCATGTTAAAGGTGCCGCAAATTGCGTGGCTGACGCATTATCTCGAGGGCCGGTAGAGTCCCAGCGATGTGATACACCTTTCTGTGCTGCGGATGAAAAGGTGGTGTGCGCAATACAAGCTAGCGATTGGCTAAATGAGCTCCGGGAAGATCCTGATTTTGAAACAGTAGTTAAAGCCGTAGAAAATCAGTGCGAGGAAGAGGTTCGTCTTCCAAAATACAACCGCCGTCTCAGTTCTATTGATTTTACAATAGATAGCGGTCAACTTAAACTTCTAGCTGAAGATGGGTCGTTAATTCCCGTAGTGCCACGGAGTCGTCGGCATGAGCTTTTTGTAGAAGCCCACCAAGGACCTATGGGTGGTCATTTTCATGCACGCAAAATGTTCCAACAGCTAAAAACGGTCGCTTTTTGGCCCGGAATGTACCAGGATTTGGTAAAGTGGTGCAAAGAATGTCAAATTTGCTTTCTAGCCAATAGTCAGAAGCGCAATGTGCCACCCTTGAAGCCAATTCTAGCAACTAAACCGTTTGAACTGGTCGGAATAGATCTGCTTGAAATGGGTATGACAACGCGGGGAAATCGCTATATTGTCACAATTATAGACCATTTTACGAAATATCTTGGCGCATACCCTATTCCTGATAAAAGAGCGGAAACTGTAGCGGAGGCGCTATTTAGTAATTGGATTTGCGGCTGCGGTAGGTGGCCAAGCTCTATTTTGTCCGATCGCGGGACGGAATTTGAGAATGAGATCATGAAATCCCTTTGTAATTTTATGGGTATCCAGCAAAAATTCACTAAGGGGTATTGCCCAAGAGAAAACGGCGTAACGGAAAGAGCCAACGGTACCATAGCCAGAATACTGCGGAAGAAAACAGTAGTACCGGCTGAATGGGATAGGATTCTACCCACCGTTGTTTACGCCTATAATGCGGCTCCGCATAAAGCGACTGGGGAAAGTCCTCATTTTCTCTTATACGGCCATGATCCTAAATATCCATCCGAAATAATTCCTTCTCAGGATTTGTCGCCCTATACGATGGATTACGATCGGTACAAAACGGATATCTTATGTGGACTGAAATTAGCTCGCGAATTTATTAATGAGCATTCCGAGGAATATCGCGATAGTATGAAAAAAGCCTACGATAAAGAGTGGAAAACTCTCAAGTCGGAAAAATTCCATGTCGGTGACCGTGTCTACGTCAAAATACCGGCGGAAAAAGGGAAGTCTCGGCACCCAAAACTGGTTACACCCTGGGAGGGTCCATATCGCGTAATCGAGGCGAGCTCAAATTCAGCCACAGTAACTTTAATTGGTGAAAATAAACCACCAATGGAAATTCCGTTCGATCATTTGCTAAAAATTCCTCCTCAGATTGACGATGCACCGGTCAGGGGCAAAACCAGTCGTGGTAAAAAGGGTAGACCCAGAAAGGCGGAACTAAAAGTGAACAAAATTTGTGTTAAAACATACCCAGCACTCAATCATTCATGTTTCAGAACCACCTTCTCGTCGACGTCCGATGTCCACCATGTTGATTGGCGCTGTCCCGGCAAGCTGATGTATCAAGGAGTCGAAGTCGAATGCTCAGCCGCTGTGCCACTCCAAGATGTTATCCCCAACGCACCATTTGGAGCCCTCACATTTTCATCCCCCTTCGAATTATCTCGTATATTCGCTGTTTTGTCCCAATCTCATATTCCCGATTCGTGGCGGACCGCCCGACTGCTTGATCGCAACTATGATGTCATAACGCCTACCGGATTGGGTTTGGCTTGGTCATTCTACCAGCAGCACTGCATTCATATGACCTTGACAACCGTAGCGGAAGCCGGACTGGTTGCTGCCGAACATCCCCCGCGGAACAGCAGGGATCCCATCAATCTGGGAAATGTCGCGGACAAAGCGAGAGAGTTCTTGAAGAACAATCCATGGACCAACTCATCATGGAAACTCCTAAAGCCACGGAAAAGTTTGATCTTGCTTCCAGCTGGATTCGAAAATGTGGTAAAGTGTCTGGAATCAGACACCCAAAAGGTCTTGTTGATGCGAAAGCCAGAGGACGTGCAACCGGAATGGTTTACTGAGGACTACTCAGCAATCGTTGTGTTCAGTACCGCGGAATTTGCGGGGACTACGAGATGGCGCGAAGCATGGACGCTCCTGATGCAGGCGGTTGCAAAAGGATCGGAATTGATCGCACTTTCTGGACCACAGAATGGAGATGACTGGGGACGATCAGTCGATTTGATGCGCGATTTATTTGAAGAGACAATTGCCCAACGTCCTACCTTGGCATCCCGCATGAGATGTTTTCTTCCACTGCGGTCGCAGCAGGAAATGCAAGGAGTTGGTTTTCGAGCACTCGCGGACAAGTCGAGTGAGCAGCTGAAAGTACTCACGCAGAGCGCGGCCAAGCGCTTTTGGACAGCCACGATGGTCCAACATTCGGCTTTCCTGCAGTTGAGTCCATTTCGCAGAACTCCGGAAGTGCGAGTGTCTGATGGGGCGGCAAAAGAACCCACTCGAAGAAACGAAAAGGGTCGCACTCCTCAAAACAACCACACCCACCGACCATGCAAGCCGAATTTTAAAAACCAACACCACCGTCGACGTGGTGCACCACGCTCGACTACATCCCGGAACCCTTTACTCGAAAGGCCACTGCAAATGATTGGCAACAGGATGTTCAAACTTGTGCCGGTTGGCGCAGCACGTGGATCAAAACCCCATGGACGCGGCGGAAGACCACACCATGGATGGCGAGGCCCTCGTCAATTCCATTGATTTCGGCGTAGTGGAAACGCCTTATTTCGGGAGGCCCCCCATGTAGTATATGTATGCATTTATTACTAATAAATGCCTCTAGCCATCCGCGTCATTGCCCTAGATAAATCTGGCGCGGATATGCCATGTATCCTGGGGATATGCACTGAGACCAATGCCACGCCCCCATAATATCCTGTATAGATATCCCGTTGACTTGTAAATATTCTTCTTCTCCTTCTTCACAATCGACTGTTAAACTTGTTGGTTTAATAAATCTTAAGATCTCATTTCTCTCTCTCACACACACCCTCAATCCTTCTCTAAGCAGAAACCGCTTAGATACCACTAGACATCACTCACATCCCCCGGTTAGGTGGGATATTACAGGTGGACCCCTGCCTTTAAACCCTTTTAATACCATGGTATTACGTGTCTGCGTGCACAGTCGAGCATTAATTTACAAAATCAACGCGGGATTGAATTGCGCTTCAAAGGAACAACAGTGAACGTGGCACCTCAAATCTGTTGTAGTCTTGAAGGACGGTAAGTGCGGTTGTTGTACGGGAGGGTGAAGAGGGGAGGGGGCTGCTTAAGTTGCTGTGCATTGTTTGCTACTATACACTGTTTCCTAGCTTATTTTCCTCCACTTGGAATGTATTTTTTCCGCGTGCTCAATCCTATCCAGTAGTGTGGACGTCAACTATTTTTTTAGTTACAGTGCCTCCTCGGAAATTTACATTATAGCCAGTAAATTTAAGCGCGTTTTAGTACGAGTTTTCGGCACTGTCAAATGCACTGGTTAAGTCTGCAGTTTCCGAGCAAATCAGCTGAAAAAATTGTTCTTAAATGCTGTTATAGGTAGAATAAGATATTTCTTCACCTTCACGATAGCTGGGCGATCACGCAGAATTAAACTTGGCCCATACTTAAGGCTGTTCATGAATTTCAGCCATTGCTCTGTGGCGTTTTGGTCCAGGTTTCTCATATAACGTTTTCGCCGGGAATAGAAACTACACTCGGAAGGAGCACTCACTGCGCTTAATCAATCATATAGGCGGTAAGGCACTACTTAGCAGTTAGAAGATTCAGCAGAAAATATTGTCACAATAGGGGGATATATGTCGGCTCGCATTTTTTAAAAGTGAGTTCAAAGGCGTACTACCTTAAGCGAAAGCCTCGTCAAAAACCCGGTCTTAACCCATAATTACAATTAACCTTCCTCTATTCGACACAGAAGGGAGTGCGAGGAAGCATGGGTTTCTGGTGGAGAAATAATTGAGCTAACGATGTGCAATAACTTTTGCCATAACACTGTAATTGGGCTTGAGTTCAATGCAGTGGTGTGCGCAACTTTATCTTCCTAGAATGTGTCAAAAGACATGAATAACAGGAACACATTATCGGTATGACTGTAGCACAATTGGCTTCTTAAGTGAGGTCGGCTTTTATCACAACATTCCCTACCCGCTTCGTGGTCTGCTCGAATTTGACCACTATTCTCGGTCATCCTTTTGATTAGACCATGAATGACCGTCAATGCACAAAGACATGTGCCACGAAGTGAAATCCAGCGTCAATAAGCCCTGTTCCTTGACCATTCCTGGTCATCACCGTTCAAGAAGGAACTGAGCGCCACTTCTTTTAAGTCAAGTTAGTTTGAAAAAACCCTGAAAAAAAAGCGCCGGCTTGCAGATCTTTTTTGGAAAACAAATGCGGGGAAGATTTGTCTGTATAGGTGTAAGAGGATGTGAGAAGGAAAATTAAGAAAAAAAGGTGGTGGAAATAACTACGAAAACCTTCAAGCCAGCTTTTTCACTTATTTCCTTGAGTCGGCGCAGAATTTATATTACTGATTCTTCCGAATGACCGACACAAATAAATACTATAGCATTGAACAACTGGGGATTTTTTCCACTTGATACAGCGGAGATATGGGAAGAACTCCGCAGTTGCGACCATTTTAGCGGACTGCCTGCGGCACAGGGGAATAGCCGAGATTTCCGCATATCGGTGTCCCTAGAAAATCGGCAAAAAGTTTTTAGGCTGTTCTTTCGAGGAAAATAGTTGGACACCGGCTTGAAGAAGGTCGCAACTATTTTTCGGATTTTTTCTCCTCAAATTTTCTCGCTGCCAAGCGGGGAAAATTCCCTAGCATTTGAATTCTGGACCATTCTGCATGTGGGTGCCTCTGGAAAATCAGTAAAACGTTTTCAGGCCGTTCTTTCGAGGAAAATAGTTGGAAACCGGCTTAAAGAAGATCGCAACTATTTCCGGCAGCGAGAGGTTGTGAGAAGGAAAAAAATCCGCGAAATAGTTGCGACCTTCTTCAAGTCGGTTTCCGACTGTTTTCCTCAAAACAACGGCCTAAAAATGTTTAACTGATTTTCCAGAGGCACCCACATGCAGAATGGTCCAGAATTCAAATGCTAGGGAATTTTCCCCGCTTGGCAGCGAGAAAATTTGAGGAGAAAAAATCCGGAAAATAGTTGCGACCTTCTTCAAGCCGGTGTCCAACTACTTTCCTCGAAAGAACGGTCCAGTAACGTTTTACTGATTTTCCAGAGGCACCCACATGCAGAATGGTCCAGAATTCAAATGCTAGGGAATTTTCCCCGCTTGGCAGCGAGAAAATTTGAGGAGAAAAAATCCGGAAAATAGATGCGACCTTCTTCAAGCCGGTGTCCAACTGTTTTCCTCGAAAGAACGGCCTGAAAACGTTTTACTGATTTTCCAGAGGCACCCACATGCAGAATGGTCCAGAATTCAAATGCTAGGGAATTTTCCCCGCTTGGCAGCGAGAAAATTTGAGGAGAAAAATCCGGAAAATAGATGCGACCTTCTTCAAGCCGGTGTCCAACTATTTTCCTCGAAAGAACGGTCCAGTAACGTTTTACTGATTTTCCAGAGGCACCCACATGCAGAATGGTCCAGAATTCAAATGCTAGGGAATTTTCCCCGCTTGGCAGCGAGAAAATTTGAGGAGAAAAAATCCGGAAAATAGTTGCGACCTTCTTCAAGCCGGTTTCCAACTGTTTTCCTCGAAAGAACGGCCTGAAAACGTTTTACTGATTTTCCAGAGGCACCCACATGCAGAATGGTCCAGAATTCAAATGCTAGGGAATTTTCCCCGCTTGGCAGCGAGAAATTTTGAGGAGAAAAATCCGGAAAATAGATGCGACCTTCTTCAAGCCGGTGTCCAACCACTTTTCTCGAAAGAACGGTCCAGTAACGTTTTACTGATTTTCCAGAGGCACCCACATGCAGAATGGTCCACAATTCAAATGCTAGGGAATTTTCCCCGCTTGGCAGCGAGAAAATTTGAGGAGAAAAAATCCGGAAAATAGTTGCGACCTCCTTCAAGCCGGTGTCCAACTATTTTCCTCGAAAGAACAACCTAAAAACTTTTTGCCGATTTTCTAGGGACACCGATATGCAGAAATCTCGGCTATTCCCCTGTGCCGCAGGCAGTCCATTGCGCAATCGCGCTGGGACCATGCATAAATCCATGGCTGCTTCCACTGTGCTCTTGCTTATTTCAGTCACGTGTTGGGCGTGGTCGCGGCGGCGAGTTTGACCAATAGCAGCCCTGACACATAGCCACACGTTCAAAGTACACAGGGGAGCTAGCGCTTTATTATATAGGGATATAGGGGAATTCTATAGCGCGCATCTACAATCAAAATTCCAACATGATACGTCTCCTACAGGTTGAGCAACACCTGATTATCACTGGAGCACACCAGAGTGCAGGGTAGGGATGGAGTAAATGGTTGAACAACGGTGGTCTTCAGCCACGAGTTTGATGATCCTCCAGAAGTGCCTCTCTGAAATCTGCTTGTCTCTAACATCAGTAGACGGTTAGCGGTAGGCTACGCCCCGGGCACTGATGCAAAGCCCCCTGAATCTGTAGGACGCTACTAAGTCCTGGTGGTCAATGACCACCTGGTGCTGCGCCCTGCGAACCATGTAGAAGCTCTATATATAGTACATAATAAGAGCTAATCTCCAAACCGTTTAGGAGCTATGCAGCTTCGCAGAAAATCACTGTCATCCGCGAAGCGCGGCGAAGCTGCGCTTCGTATAGAATGAATTCTCAGAGTTTACCTAGCCCGGAGGTAACGTAGCACACGGGTCCGAGTCAGAGCGCCGCGAAGCGGCGCTTTGGCTCGGGGTTGTTTTTTTTTCAGAGTTTACCTAGCCCGGAGGTAACGTAGCACACGGGTCCGAGTCAGAGCGCCGCGAAGCGACGCTCTGGCTCGGACACGTGTGCGGACCCACTCACTGATTCTATCGATTTTCCAAATTTTATCCGATACGGTTAAAGATATGTCCAGTGAGATTTTCAAATACAATTAACGCGAATATGACCGAATTATAGCCGACGATGGTCAGTACTTTGACTGATGTATCTGCTTTGCATTTTTTTGCTTTTTTCCCCATAAAGACTCAATTTTGCTTAAAAAGGGGCGGAAACTTCTCCACATACCTGATATCTAAATCTTTCCACTTCGAGACCGATTGGTAATTTTGAACGCCTGCTTCCGTCAGTTTTCAATAGAATATGTTGTTTCGTTCAAGTAAAATTATTACTGCGAAACGAGTATTAAAGGCATCACCCACGGAAATATTGCTGTCACAGATTTTACTATGTTTTCAGGCTTGACGCTATAGTTAAAACGAAGGCAATGATCAATTTTGTCAAATCATACGAAAAAAGCGATTTTTGTTGCTACCAGTTTAGCAGAATTGCAAAAGATAGCCGAGTTACCCGAGGTTGAAGTAGAAGGAGATTGAAATGAAAACATGTGGTGTCGCATGCAAAGCGAGTGATTGTAAACAAAAACACCCATTCATTTCATTTCACAACTCATCCAAACTGATCGCCAGCACAAACTTTATCTCTTCCTAGCTTGAGAATGCTGATATCTACGATTGTGCAGCTTTGGTAGAATTGTTGCGACAGTGGGCGAACATTGAAAACGATCAAAATCTCAAACTTGAAAATTTCCGTGAGTGCTGCCTTTAAGCAAATTTTATTTCTGCCCACATTGTCTACCCACGTGTTTAGAATGAAATAAAATAATATGTGAAATACTTCTTCGAACAATGGAGAAATTCTCTATTCATCTTTTTTGTTTAGTGACACTGCTTCGGGTGAACTCGATGCTAATGAGACGATGGATGACGTTGAAAACCACCCTGGTACAACAACTCCAGAAGCTGCAGAGCATGCATAATCTGCAATTCGACATCTATTGTGCAAATAGTTGTGTTTTTTGCTTAAGTGCCGCTGTTCCTTTTAGTATAGATACATTATGTGTTGATTATGCAATTTTTCCCATAATGCCTGTGCCATTGCAACTTTATTCCTGGTTCCTCAACCATTTTGAATGATGACGAATTTTCTATAATTGATTCCTGAGGTTTCACATGTCCCACATGATGCGGGATTCCTCAGACCCACCGCGTAAGGAGGATTTTGATGCGGACGCCACTCAGTGGTTCACTAGACAAAAAGCGCTGAGTCTCTTTTCAGAGGACATGCTATACAACATATGGTGTGCGACGTACATGTGCGAGTAGAGAACGAATAATGGTGGAATCTTCTGTAAGAACACATATACAACGTTGTCGGGGTGAATTCTCCGCATTTCGCGGCTCCGTAATCCCATTTATTCAGCTGGAAGACAGAACGGAGATCAAGTCGGGAGTGTCGTCCACTGCATACCTACGATCAGTACTCCCCAGGATAGTTCATATTTCAAAGAAGTTCTCTGACAAACAGCTTCAGTAGTTCGGTTTTTCCGAAAATAACTTGGAGTTAGAGGGATCGTTTTGTAGAAATAACATTTTGAGAGATATCTGATCGGCCATTGCGAGAAAATGAAGTGTTTCCTTTTGCATATTTCCGTTAAGCACTCACCCTTCCATTAAAAATAGACATTGAATGCCTCTTTCACAGTTCCATGACTTCAGGTCTTCCGTGACCATTCTTCCGAATTTTGCTATAAATCAAAAATCGAAGTTTGCTAAACAATTCATGTCTTGGTAAACTTGCTGTGAATCATTCTTTTATCAGCTGAAATCAATAGAGCATAGGTAATCAATCCACATTGATAGAAACCAGTACGTCCATAGTTTTACACCTTGACAGCCGTTTGCTCTATGATGCAGCAGCTTATCCGGCAGTGCAGCCGTATATCCGAAAGAGGGCTCCCCTGTCCCAGCGGATAAACAGCTTGTCCCTCACAAGTTCTAGTGTTCCCTTTTCACGGAACTATTGTATCTCACTTACGATGTGTCATATTTGAGTAAGCGCACCCCAAGTGTTTGCGTCCGCATTGAAGTCCTCATCCGCTCGCTCTGAGGCTTCCCAGAATACAATGTAATCCTCAGTTAGTAGTGGCACTCACCATTACTCCAGGAAAGTACGCTTAGTATAGGATGCTTACGCGGTTGCACATGTTTATATATATATATATATATATATATATATATTAGTGGTGGAGGTAGGGGGGCGCCCGCCCCCCCCCAAGAATGGGTTGCCAAATTTCAATACAAATAAAAATCTTGTGTTAGCTTATTTTCAAATGTTTATTTTTATTATTATCTCTGTTATTATTTTTATTAATTATTTATTATTATAATTAATTATTTTATTAATTGTAATTTCCGTCTGGGTTCCCAAAACGGCGCAGATCTCACTTTTCTTCCCACGCCCCTCCTCCCCTCCACTTTCTGCGTCCACCACTGATATATATATATATATATATATATATATATATATATGCATTTATTTGATATCTCCAGCGGTAATCACTTAGAGGAAGAGAAGGAAAGATTTCTCAGGTTCTCAGGTAAGAGTGTGCCTCGGAGGTGCGCCTAATTATCTAATAAATACTTCATACCAACGCGTGTATCTTTGCGCCTTAATTGGTGGCAAGACCGTATTTACCGAAGAATACATTGTTCATTTCTACTTGCTTCCTTGTGTTTCTCGCTTTGGGTTGCTCAGGATCAATTTGGAGTTTTGTGTATGAAAAGAATCTAGAAGCGGTGCGGATTACACGGATAATTATGTACAACTAGCTGCCATACCCAGCTTCGATAGGGTGTTTTACTACCTCGTCTACATCACACTGCCGAGGCCAATTACTGTCGCAGATAAATTCTTCAAAATCTCCATAATTTCGCTGATCAGCAAAGTACAAGTGACCATTTCCCATCAACCTGTGGGTGAAAAGTTAGCAAAATTGTTTCGGTGACATTGAGTTGATGTATGCGTACAAAGTGGTTGTCATATTCATATTCAGCGCATTGAGGAACCCCAGGAAATATGTCTTTACCGCTCCATTGGGCAGAGGATCCAAAAGTCAGTAAAATCGATAAATCGATATTTTGTGCAAAATGGTTTTCATATCCGTGCTCAGCGTATTGAAGAACCCCAGAAGACATGCCCCCACCGACCTCTGGACAAAAATGACAAAATTCAACAAAATCGATATAATCGATAATTCATTCGGTCAATCCCATTGGCAAAGTAGCCTATAACCTCCACCGGCCGACGATAAATGTGCATTCAAAATTTGGTTCGGATCGGTTCACCGTCCGCGATTTCTATTCATTACATACATACACACAGACTTTCACTTTTATATATACAGATCAACAACTACATAGTGTAGAAAACACCCAAAACAATTGAATTTCCTGGGTTAGTGGAAGTCGAGTGGTGCTAAATACGGGGTAGACGTGAAAAAAAAAAACAGCAAGTGTCATTAAATTCATAGTGAATTGATTCGATTCATAGTGAAGAGAGGATGTTACATCGCTGTATTCACGAGAAGTCAAATGCAAGGCGCCACCAACTTGTCGGCATGATCGTTGCGCAACTCCAGGTACGAGCTCTCGATGCACCGGCTGCTCAATTTGTCAAAAACGAAACTGTTCAAGAAGATTTTCTACACATTTGAGTCAATATACATGTACCTTTGTAATCAGCACCAACTTTAGATTCTTGTGATAACCATGTACAAAGTTGACATTGAGCTGGGACACTGCCTTCAAGTGCGTCGTTTCGCGACTTTACCACATGAGGGCCTAACCTGTTGATTCGAAACACAAAACAAGTTCCATGGCCTTTTTTTTCACTTCGTTGCATCTATTACAGCATTTTCACCCTATCATGTGTTGCTGACCCATGGTCAGAGCGTCTGTTTTTCTCTCTCATTACTCATCTATTAAACAAAGCGCCGTAAGGGGGCTAGAGCGGCTAGAGATACGTGGCGGCACTCATAGACACCGCAATCTTGAGGCGCAGACTGTGTGGCGAAATGACCGATTTTTAGGGACTCAAGCACACTCGTTTCGGGACTCGCAATTACGTCACTGCTGGCTCTCCTGCATGCACGGGATGGTGATTTCATCACCTTCGGTGGCGGTCTCGCAGCATAGGGATGAGGGAGTGTTCACAAGCTTCCAGGCTGCGCAATGTACGCCTTAGGAAAACCACCCTTCCGTTGTTGCGACGATGCAAGCACCTTTACTGAATGGACACGTGTAGCGGAGCGAAGGCGGGTGGGTGGCTGGACCTATGCGGTCGCCTCATTTGGTGGATGCTTTAGCAGCGTCCCATGGTGGGGTCTCGATGCAATTGTGCGGTCAAGATATCCGCTCATTTTTAGAGAGTTTGTGCATTAACATACAGAGTAAACGCTTCCAATAGTTGCTCAAAATCAACGAATAGTTAGTCAAAATTTCTGAGTAACTCCCAAGCCTTTACCGTTAGAGTATCCCCAGACGTCGCCAGCAATCGTGCGATCGCCACTACAGCCGGCTGTCGTCGCCATACCCACGACGGCCGGCGATCACCACATGGATAAAGTGAATGAGAAGGCTTCACACGTGAGAGAGATGATAAATGATGTGGTGTGGCGACCGATAGACATCGTTCCCACTATTGCTACCATCACATCGCCAGTTTATTTTGGGCCCATCTTCGAGAGTACGGGCGATGAGCTCCGTTTGGCTGCAATCCATGGCGATATAAGGTGGCAGTCGATACGTATCATTTCCACGATAATTATCTCTTGTATCGCCGATTCATTTTCATTCATTCTGAAAAGTGGAAGACTGGGGATATTCTTACTCTCGAGATTACCAAAGGGTACAGGGGCTTTGATAGAAAACAGGGTGTGTCGTGGCCTAAGAGTGGTGAAAACGCTAGAATACGACCTCGCCGATGGAGTGCGGGTCCGCTTTGGCCTAACTGTGAGGAAAAACGCCAGGGCTGAGATTCATGAAACGATAACCAACCAAAGCAAAGATGGCTAGCGTGATTGTGATTGGTCATCTTATTGACTACATAGTGCTAAGAGACGCAGGCGGCAAACGTTGGTTTGCTAGCGTGAGTTTGCTTGGTTATCGTTTATGAATCCCAGCCCAGAATAAGTGTTGACCGACCGCTGAATGGCCCAATAGTGTGGAGCACACCAGCATGCAGATCCGCCATTATAGGATCGGTTCGCTCTGGCTCGATAACGTGGGGAACGCTAGGATATGGATCCACCGATGGCATAAGGGCCCTGTGTGCCCCAACAGTGAGGAAAACACCAGAATGCTGATCCACCAATGGAAGAAGGATCCTGCGTTGCCCAATGGTGGAGAACGCCAGGGCTCGCTTTGATCCAGTAGTGTGGAGAACGCCAGGGTGCAAGTCCGCTCAAGAAGAAGGCGTCTGACTTGGCCTAACCGTGAAGAAAACGCCAGAATGCGGGCCCTCATCTGGAAGAAGAGCCTCCGTGGCCAAATGATGGGGAAAACGCCAGGATACGGGTCCACTTGCGCAGAAGAAGTCCGTCGTGGCCCAGTGGTGTGGAGAACGCCAGGTTACGAGTCCTTCAATGGAGAAGGGCCCGCCGTGGACCAGTGGTGTGGAGAATGCCAGGATACGGTTCCGCCGACGGAGAACGGGTCTGCCGTGGCCCAATGGTGTGGGGAACGCCAGGTTGCGAGTCCTTCAATGGAGAAGGGCCCGCCGTGGTCCAGTGGCGTGGAGAACGCCAGGATACGGTTCCGCCGACGGAGAACGGGTCTGCCGTGGCCCAGTGGTGTGGGGGACGCCAGGATAGGAGCCCACTGATGAAGAAAGAGTCCGCCATGGCCCAGCAGCGAGAAGGATACCAGAATGCGGGCTCCCAGATGGAAGAAGGGCCCGCCGTAGCCCAATGGTGTGAAGAATGCCAGGATAGGAGTCCCCCAATATGGGATGGGTTGCGCTGGCACTCAATAAAGTTGAGAATAGCGGGATATGTCTCAGCCGACGGTCAATGGGTCCGCTGTGGTCCAACAGTGAAGATGACGCCAGAATACGTGTCCACCAATGAAGGAGAGGTTCGCCTTTGTCCAACAGTGCGGAACACGCCAGCTTGGTGGTCCACCGATGGAAGCAGCCCACCGTGACCCAATAGTGCGGAGGACACCAGAATACGAGTTCGCTTTGGCCTAAAAGTGTGGAGAACGGCAGAATACAGGTCTGCCGATGGAAAACGCGTCTGCGTTGGCCCAGAAGTGAGGAAAACACACGAATACGCCCTACGATGGGTAACGGACTTGTCATGCTCATACTCAACTCGAAGAAAGAGTTCATATTTTAGCCCATTTAATGATTAGTTTTGCTTCTTTCGCAATTGCTTTGGGATTTGGCAAATGAGTAGCTTTTGCACATGACCTAAGTGGCCGCCCCACCCCACTTTCTAGCGTCCCGAAGGGGCGCTAGTCGTGAGAACCACTGAAGGAATGTTCGCCGCATATAAGGCAGAGCGTGAGTCCACAGAAGGGATGGCAATGCTCCCTCCTAATCTCGTAGAAGAATTTCACAGGAATGCACCGCACTGTGAGGTTATCGCTTCGGCGGCGATTGAGAGGAAAGATTGTGGAATTGTTTTGCTGGATAATGTTTGCTGTGTTCATTCGAAAAGGGCAGTTAGTCATGCTTTTTGCTCTCAGATTACTCGAGATACACCAGTGGTGAGATGTTCGATGTGGCTTTGGAGCCTGTTGAGAAGTTGTTGTCCGCAAATAATGCGAGTATCCGTAACAAGGTTGGGCAAGCTCTAAATGATATTACATAGTGACGGAATGAGAGCAGAGACGCACCAGATTGCAATTGTAGGTTCATGATCAACTGAAAAAAGCTGCTGTCTTGGCGCATAAACTTGAAATGGAGACAGTTCTTGCGAAATATCGCAAAATGGTGACACCTTATTATCAGTGAGTGTCTCGCCGGAATACCTATTGAAGATGTAGCAAATTTTTCGGTCTTCACACGTTTCAAAACATACAACATTTTAGTGAACAAGTTGCTAAAAAAGGTGGTATTGTACTGGGAGTCGGACTTAGTGAGTGTTCTCAATCATTCATCTCACTTTCCTACTTGTTATATTCTTCAATGATGAGAAACACAGGCTGAAAATTGGAAAAATTTGACAGATTATTCGAGATTTACCACTGACAATGGTGTGACGTTAGAAACGGCATCATAGATAATGAAGGTGATGAGCGAAAAACCTCTGGCAGATTTACTACATCGCAATATGGTTCGGCTAAGTTTTTGTAGCACTGCTAGGCCAGCAAACGATCAACTCACGAAATATATACTGAATTCATGCATGCGGAGGGTTTGCCTAATTCCCTCTTTGATTTACGGTGAGACATGATACCTCCCACACTGGTGGCGTTTCTGACTCATCCAAAACTGATCATCTTGATTTTAGTGCCTGGCAATTTTTTACGCATACCTTTAGTTGTGTTTTGTTGAGTTTGTTTGCTCTAGTTTCTGAATGTTCGGCTCAAATCAATGCCCACATGTTATGGAGCACTTCGTGTGCGTTTAATAAATAAATAAGTAAATATACGGTATTTTAGGTCCACAAGCGAAGGAACGGTGGTGTCCCAAGTGTGCGCAACATGCGTTCTGATGGAGACACCTTTTCTCTTAAGGAGAGTCTGGACGAAATCGCTAGAATGAACAGAACAGCGCATATCCTGCGGACCATTTTCGACATCGAGATAAGCAGGTATAGGGACATCTAAGCTTCATAACCATTCTAATTCACAACCTGTCATCGGAGTTTCCTCAGTATCTGCAATTGTTTCAGCCTTCATTTCGGTTATGCGTTCGCGATAGCTAGGGCACAAATTCTAGCAGCGATAGAAGAGGCAATGAGCGAGCTATTCAACTATGGAAAAGTGTCTCATCGCCTCATCATCCACGATGGTTATGGACTTATCAGTGCGATTGCACAACTCATGGGACCACAATTCAACGATTCGCTTTTGGCCGAATATTATGCCGCAGCTGGTAATACCTTGAGTGCCACGGTTATATCGATGAGTGATCGTGTGATTGAAGTGAAGGTGTGGTTTCCAATAACTTCTTGGCTGTACTCCGCAACTGTTTTTTTAAAGACTTGTTCCCTGTGACTCGCAAGGACGAGGTCGGATACTTACTCAGGGTTGAACCTCTTGGTCAATTCAGTGCAGATGGTCAGACCTACTGGTGGCATGATCTGAACAAATACTATTTGGCACCGAAACCATTGCCGATCATAAATTTGAATACACTGAATGCCACAGCTGACATCGATAGTTGCCATCAGGCTAGCTCTACCCTTCTATGTAAATTTTCTACCCAAACCTTCGGATGTCAGCTTCGACGTAATGAACGAACCTCATGCCCTATTGTCGTCCGCAATTCCACTGACGAAGAGGTAAGTTTGGAGTTGTAAATGTTTCGAATATAGGTATTCTATTACAGTTCACACTTGGTCGGCCAGTTCTAAGAAGTATGATATGTCTGTTTTTGTCGTAGAAATCCCCTGCAGTGGAACTTTGCAAATTGGCAGCAGCACAATAAAATCGAGTGTATCCAGTTGTAACTTCCTCACCGATATGAGGATCACATTTCCGGTCTGTTATGCTAATTGTGACCATTTCAAGTGTGCCCTCCTTGCATTCGTATTCTCATTACATGAACAGAAACTTTTCAGAAGAGCTGATTTCTGCCGAGTATGCAGAAAAAACAGATTCGACTAAAGACTTATCGACGGACAATAGTGTTTGGTGGAGTGAACTCGTTGGAGTCCTCAACACTATCCTTATGATTGGTTGTTATACAATGTTGATCTGGATTGTAATATCAATGAAGAATATTAACAGATGGAGAAAAGGTGTCGACACCTCGAGGGCCTCCCAATAAAGACTGTTCCTGTTTTTTTTTCTGTTTTTCAGGCTTGACATGCGCATTTTGTTATGTTATTTTGTATATGCACTACTCGTTTGGCTATTTATTTATTTATTTATTTACGCTGTATAGAAGACGTTATAAAACAATGACACAACTACGATAACATCTACGCAATGTGGTTCAGGATACTTCGTTACTACAACACATGAAAACTGGATGAAACGTGGAAGAAGCCCCATAAAATATCTTATTCCGATCTAAGTATAGTAGCTTTGGCCATGCGTTTGAAGGATACAAAAGATGTCGGGACAGTTCTAGCCTTACTCCATTCAAGATATCTCAGGCCTGCTCTAACCATAAAGGAGGTGGCTCTTAGTGAAGTTTTAGTGAAGCGATCTTATAAAAAGTTTGTCCTTCCCACTCCTTGTGACGGAAGGTCTGATGGAGTAGAATTTTGAGCACAATACTGGGATCAGGTGGTTGATTAGCTTATAGACCATGACTACGTCAAAATAGTGCCTCCTTGACTTAAGTGATGGAATTCCTAGGTACTCATTCCTAAAGAAGGCTCTAGGGATTCTGCCATGCAAGGATCCTCCCTTTCGCATCAGAATTTTTCTGGTGCGAAATGGTTTTGAATCTTCTCTTATAGCATCACATCTTTCCGTTTTGAGGATGAGAACACACAACAGGAGCTCTCAACGAGTGGTCTCACATACAGCTTGTATGCCTTTAGTAGGACTTCTTTATCTTTGATTGTTAGTGCCTTGAAAATATGGAAAGTTCCAACGGTTGCTTTCCTGCAAATTGCTTTTATATGAGGACTGAAGTCAAGCTTTTCCGTGTAAGAAAAACCTAGATCTTTTATCTGTTCCACTCGTGAAATGGGGTGGCCAAATACTGCGTAAGAACACGGCAACCTGGAAGAACCTATTCTTAAAGGCAGCACCAGCCGAAACCATTGTGTTTGTGATTTCGCCGGATTTTGGGGTTTTTGGGGGTGTATTGCTCATATCCGGTGGTGAAATTGCGTGAAACACCCGAGAAAGCCGGGAAATCGCGATGCTGCCTTCCGTGCGCGGACGAGTATTCCGGCGGTGCCCTGCGTGCGCAAATGGGTCCCAGCACGGAGACAGGGAATCGATAGCAGCCCGCATGCGTTTAAATCCGTAAGCTGGCGCGTAGGCCCCTCCGAAGCACTGGCCGACCGGGCGTGCACGCGACTGCAGTTTGCCGTTTTCTACAGGTAAGCCGTTACTGTGTGTGTTCCTTGCAGATTCGTGATGTGCGCGACGCCTACTTTAGGGTTCGCAGCTCAGGTCCGAGTCGAGAACTTCGACTCGTGCTGCCTTTAAGTGATACGTCTTCTGTGAAGCGAGAGGTAGCTGCCACGTAACGGAAAAATTCTGTAGCTTATCAATGGCTGACTGAATTGCACCGATGTCGCCCAAAGAAGAGAGGGGAGCAATTGCATTAATTTTTTCATGCATTCCCAGGCCGTTTAGGCGATGGATTAGTTTAGGGTGGCTAACCCTATCAATAGTGTGTTGTGGCTGGTTTCTCAGCGAGTTTGATGTGTTGTTTGCTCATTTATTTCCATTATCGTCAGCGTACTGTATGGACGTTACACCTTCTTTACCTAAAACTTCTTGGAGGTCCGAAACATAAATATTAAAAAGAATGGGCGAGAGGACTCCTCCTTGCGGTACACCGCTTTTAGTCTTATACACATTGGAGAATGTTCCATTGACTCGCACCTAATATGTTCTTCCAGAAGGGAATTCACGTATCCAATTTGTAATTTTTTCATGCATTCCCAGGCCGTTTAGGCGACGAATTAGTTTAGGGTGGCTAACCCTATCAATAGTGTGTTGTGGCTGGTTTCTCAGCGAGTTTGATGTGTTGTTTGCTCATTTATTTCCATTATGGAATACCGGGTGCTCGAGTGCCCTTATTTCTCTATCCAACAAAAAAGTTTCTCTGTATAAAAAAGAAATGAATAAGGTGTTATTGAAGAAAGACAGATTTCCTTGTGCGGTCCTTCGTTTTGCAGGTGAGATCTCGTAAAGTACTGATAGTCATGGGGTTTTGGGCTTCCAAAGTCTGCGATATCTTCAAAATAGAGTAATTCTGTGTTGGCCGGATTACTTGGGACGTAAATATGTAGCTTTTATAATCATTTTGCTCATGTTTTTGACAGAAAGCTCCTGCGATCTGAATGTTTCTATCAATTTCATAAGAGAGAACGGGAATGTGATCAGAGTAGTGAACTAATAATGCTCCATTCTGGCTCTGTGAACTTGCATGTATCTCAGTATAATCAGTTTTCTTCTTTTTTTTTTTTGAGAAAGCGTTATTTTTTTCAAGTCAGTTGCCTAAAAGCCATGAATTTACTATAGAGAAACAAGTGAGCATACGTTGGACCACAAAGTACCTCTCAGCGTGTAACATCTCTTCGTACTGAGGTTTTGTGTAAGGAATAAATATAGTTTCTGTTCTTGCCGATCAACTATGAGGAGTTCATCCACCACTTCCAATTTTTCTCTTACTAGTGGTCTATTGTGTTGAATTTTCGTTATATTCCATGAGTTTTATTTTGCTGCAGTTCAGTAGTAGCTATATTCCTCTTGTGGTGATGCAAATGTTGCATGATTACAGCACCTTGAGTCACTATTAGTGGATGAATGAAAGAAAAAATGCAGAATGGATGGCTATTCATCCACCCACTTTACTTGAAAAGTTTTGAGAAGGTTTTTAAGCTCATAAGCTCCATGAATTAAATCTTCCAGTCATATTTGGGATTTAATCCCAACTCTGCATACCCCATTCTTCATTATTAGTCTGACATAGGATCGCTGTGTTCGCACCTGTCTTTATCGCGCATGCCTCATCACTGGAAGAGTTAATCATTTCTCCTACCTTCATATTTCCAGGCTTGCTTCACCTTTGCCGAATCGTTCCTCCAATCTCAAGGTCATGTATCGCCGGAAAGTCAGAAAAACGGTTATTCGTATTATGCAGCTTGTGATGAGATGCACTAATGCAGAGTTCGCTGCATACATAGCAGATCAAGATTCGACAACAGGTATACCAACAGTTCCACGAGATCTCTTAAAAGAATTCCACAGGAGTGACCTACACTGCTAGGTGATCGCCTCGGCAGCTATGGAGAGGAAGGAATGTGGACTCATTTTGCTTGGTAAAGGTTATCGCCTTAATTTTTCCCTATGAAGATTCATTGCGTTGTAATTGAAACTAACACACTACTCAAGCTACACAAGAGGTGCTATGTTCGACAACATTCTGAAGCCTCTCGAAGAGTCGATCTTCGGAAACAATTCGATAAATGCAATTCTGCAATATGAGGTTGGCAAAGTGTGCTGACTATTTTGCTACTGAAATGAGTAGAAATAATAGGAGAGACGCTCTTTGTATGAGAGTTTTTGTGAATCTAGGCGTACCATCAGTTGAAGAAAGTTGCTTTGTTGGCTCATAAAGCAGACATGCAGGCGGCTTTTTCGAAATACCGCAGAATGATGCCACACTACAATAGGGCGGAAAAGGAAGCGGCTCCATCGGAAAATCGTGTGTGGGTACACATGGATAAATGGTGCTTCACTGAATTACCTGGCAAAAACCCTCCCAGAACGCAACCAACCGAGACTTGTTCTAGGGGACGATTTGGATGGTTTCCGATAGGAGGTGCTATTGCTCTAGGAATAGGTCTCGGCATCGGCAAGCTGGTATACGATGGAATCTCAGGGCTAATTCATTCGCTCTCCGCTAAAGACCTCAAGCAGAAGGTCGATCTTTATTAAATAGGGATCTCGACTACCGTCACAGATAGAAAAGGTTCATTCATGTTAAGGAGCTTATAAAGGACTTTGACGAATTAAATGTGGTGCAAACACTGAAAAACGTCGTAGAAGTGGAGATGAGCAGGTTTGCGCGCATTTTTTGGTTAGGCTTTTCTTTCATTTTCTTTCGGGGAGTTATAGCTAGTGCACTTTATAACTGTTTCAGCGTTCGCTTCGCTTATGCTCTCTCGACGGCAAGAACTCAACTCCTGAGAATGGAGGAGAATGTACTGAGCGAATTATTCAACGAAGGCAGGCTATCTCATCGAATCATCAACCACAGGGCGGGTAGTAAACCCCCTATGTCGCGACAGCCAAGATGCGAACGTGTTAGCACCTGGTTCGCGACATCTGCACACATGTCGCAAGAATCTCGCGACATCGATGCACGTCTCGCGAATCAATGTGTATCTGCTGAACCCTTCGGCAGGAAAAACATGTGCTCATGGTGCAGCAGGTAGCGTGATTGCAGATGAAAAGCACTACTATGTAAGCCGGGTTCGATCTCAGTTCATTCCAACCCTTTTGCAAAACCATAGCAGTGCTTGTATCCACTTTATGACAAATTTGGATGTGGAACTAGCTTTGCTTATGCCTCCTCATTGAATGGTAAACTGTCACAGATGAGCTTCGAGAAGGTCTGAGGCCTCCTCGCCAAATATTTCTACCCAGGTGCATAAGTTTGGTGCGGTTTTTCAGGCAGTTACAGTACAATCTTCTCTCCTCTTCCACTGCAAATTTTGAATCATACTAGGAAGTCATTACTTCACAAGCGTTTTTAATCTTTCCTCAGTTCGCAAAAATCCTTTTTTGAAATTCGTGCCGAAACACGCAATTCAAGCAGTAATGAACAGGTCCCTCGTGTCAGTTGTATATGAAACTTCCGCTCTGCATGTTTCGTGTTCTCTTTGTGATTTCATTTTTGCCGCATTGCCGCTATTTAGTTGTCCTATGCGCTGAAAAAGGACATCCTTGTCGATAATCCATAAAGATCACTTTTTTGTGGATTCTTTTTACGGCTTGTTTATCATCTACTTCGCAGATCTTCTCAGAAGACCAAAGGGCGCTCAATATGATTTGGATGCCTAGAAATCTAGTCATTTTGTGTTTTAATACCGAAATGTATGTGGAGATGCAACTGGATAAAACAAGCAATGTGGGCGAAGGTTAGAGAGCTGCGTAAATCTGCTTTGTTTCAAAGAAACTTCGTTTTGATCTTGACCAGGGGCCTGTGCCGATGTCTGATCGTTGTCAACGAACTGGACGTCCACGAACTCCGTTCGGGTTCGCGATATCGCACCTCATTGAATTGCACACTATTTCCCCTAACTTTGGCTGTCTGCGCCTCATGACCACGAGGTCATGAACGTGGATCGCGACCACATCGTGAGAAAGTCATTGAACTGAGCTCCCAACTATGTCGCGACATCAGCGAGAACACACGCTTTATTATAGGAAGTTCATGAACATCTCGCGACAAATGTGAACGAGAATGTCACGACATCAGGGGGTTTACTACCAGCCCAGAGGTCATGACCTTATCAATGCCATTGCTGAGCTTACGGGGAAGAGATTCAACGAATCGCTTCTGTCAGATTACCACATTGCAGCTGGAGCCACACTGACCGCTACGGTCATGTCAATGACCAGTCAAGTGATCGAAGCTAAGGTTTGATTTAAACATGTTCTGAAAACTTTTTTTAGTACAATCTGTTTTAGGTGGGCTATCCTGTCACCTTGAAGAAAGAGCTTGGCTATCTGGTTAAGGTTGTGCCTCTCGGCCAATGGCAGATGAACAAACATTTTGGTGGCATGACCTGGGCAAGTACTACTTCGCGCCCAAGTCACTGCAGATAACGAACATAGACACCTGTCACCGGCTCAGCTCCATCCACCTATGCAAGTTCACCTCCTAAACTCTTGGGTGTCGGCTTGATCTTCACGAGAGGAGCTCTTGTTCGACTGTGCACCATAACGCCATTAACGCAGAGGTAACTAAACTGAGTGTAGGCATGTGCTCGGATCTTTTTAAATACTGTTTCTCTTCCGAGCATTCAACTAGTTTCAGTTCACACTGGTTCGGCCAATTCTAAGGAGCACAGTCGTAGCTACCCGCTGCAGGCACATGAGGCATCAGGAGACCCCTGGGGCAGACTTTGCAGTGAAGCCCGTCAGCAACCCGATTTTCGTCGTTGAAATCCCCAGCACAGGAGTTTTGCAAATCGGAAACAATACTGCGCGGTCGCGTGTAACCAGTGGTAACTTCGTTGTCGACATGATAGTTTCAGTGTTTATTGGAACAAATGAATAATGTGCATGGAATAAGTGATCTATTGGAGCAATACTGAATAGGTGAAGATGGTGGCAGGTCCGCGTGTGGAAGGCGCACGAGGTCCGAGGCTTGAGGAACACCTCAGGTCGTCCTCTGTCTCCGGCTTGACGATCGCTCCATCTGCCGCGTTTTATGCGCGACGTTGCTCCTCCGTTCCCTGTAATCAGCAGCTTTCATCTTTTCCATGACGATCGAACTTCGAGCTCTATTGATTCATTTTCTAAGTATTGCCTATGACCTAGACCTGAGTTAGCTCTCACAATAGAGGAAGTAGTACGAGAGAGGATTGGCAATCATGCCTCGAGAATCCTGAAAGACCCAAAACGGAAGACGTTGCTGTTCCACATCTGCATAATCGTTCTCGAAGTTTCTTTTATAAACAAGTTCAAAGCTGCACTCTAATTTTGATATTCTAAAGACTGTTCGACCCTAAAAACAGAGCAAGGGAATTAACTTCTACGTTGTTTGTGGTAAACACGAATTTGAGCTCTGTGACCACATTTGGAGGTATTAGGTTTAACGAGAAGATAAACTCCCCGACATATGATCAGTTACTTCAACCGATTTTTTCCGTCAATTTGAATGATACTGAGACATTGGCCTGCCTCATGACTTCATGTAGACTAGAGCATTGTGTCATTGTGCAAAGTTTGCTTATTTCCTTGAAATGAAAACATGTGATCATTAATTCTTATGTAGGGGAGGTCATCAGGATCAGTAGAGTTTGTTCAGAGTGGACAGACTTTACTAAACGCATAATAGAGCTGAGCCTTTGCTGTCGTCGTAATGGATGGGAAATTAATGACTTAATTAAATCTTTAACATTAACGCTCAGAGAGAGACCTTATATGTATATTGAGGAAATATGGTTACGATGTGCCAGTACACTTCCCTTTTATACATCAAGTTAGAGTTGCCATGTAGACAGACATAGATCTAGATCAGTTGACCGAACTTGGCGGGTTGAGATGGTATAAATTTGGCACTGACAGGGCCACAGCAATAGTTCTTTATTGTTCGCTACCCTATCCTTCCTTAATGTGTACACTATACTGGACTGTAGGTAAGCTAGTGTGCACGTGCGGCTAGTGTAGTAGGTTAATAGTAGTTAATGTCAGTACTGAGCTTTTTGAGTACTTCCTTGTGAACTACTGATGAAAGGGCGAACAGCCCGGGGGCGGCAAGGAAGGTACACTGACGGTCTAGTTCAAGCCCCGAAACCGTTTCAGTGTCAAATCATTTAGGTTATAATAGAACTGTAGCTCTAACATATTGAAGGACTTCAATTATGCATCCTAGATTGTCGTTGTTCTCTCTTATGGCAAAAGCTAGGTAGACATGGTGAAGAGAGGCAATGCCCGCTCCCATGTTGAACTTAGTCTCTACTGGCTAAGATGGCTAGTAGTAAGGTAATATGCCAGTAGTTTAACGCATTAACTCTTCTCTATAAGAATATTTCTCAAAAAATTTTTTCTTCACTGTAAACATTGTCACCTCCACCGGTTTATTTATGAATGAAACAACATACTGTAGAGTTTTAAATCATTAGGGCAGTGTCATCAATTAACCTTTGCTTGCTTGTTTCCGGGTGCTTCTTCGTGCTGCACATTCGCAGCCCTCTTGCGAGAGTTTCGTTCTCTATTTTCTTGATAACGTGCTCGTTCAGCAGCTATATTTTCGGCACTGATCCCATATTTTATTGCGGCCTCATCGAGAGTGTAATACTGAAAGTAACTGTATTAAGCACTTACATAGTATTACATCAAAAAAATTTTTATCAACAGAGACAAGTAGTAAACTCACCGTTTTATCTATACGTAAACGAAGACTAAGCTTGTCGACAAGAACGAAAGATATGGGGCTATTGGGGTCCTCTTTGTGTTTGTCGTGCATCGAAGTTATTATTAAACGTTCCAAAGCCTGAGCGGTCTCGTAATCACTACGTTCGCGGGGGGACAATACCCTTCCAATTGACAACCATCTATCTGAAAATCAAAACATACATCGAAGCATTGTAAGCCGTACGCAGTATACTCAAGAATCATCATAGTATATTAGCCTTATCGTGAGCTCAATTTCAATAAGGATTATTCTTACGATATAGAAGAACTTGCCTTTTAAAAAAAAAGGTGTGGTATAACATTAAATACTACACTTCAAAAGTCAGACGTCTAATAATTGTTGTACGTAATTGCAGAAAATGATGACACACTACATTATACGACTAATATGTGCATTAGTTGTAACGAGTGGAAAAGAATAGGAGGCAAGATTATGATCTAGCTACTTGAAATAGAATTGATACGGACTAGAATTCCCACTGCAACGGGGATTCTGGAATAATGCTATAAGTAGTACAGCGTTTAGCTTTAAACGACCAACTAGATTGTGACGTTTCATAAAACAACGGTTCGGATTTTTATTAGCCGAATACGATGTTATGTCTGCATTACGTACATGATGACACACCGCATTTTACGACTGAGATCATGGCTAATTATTATTCAATGGTGCTATGGAATTATCGCACTTGAATTTGAATGTGGATTATGGAAAGTTTTAATGGACAGCATGGATAGCAATATCTGGTTGTGATAGGAGTAGAAAGTGGAACACAACTTGGAATTCAGGTAAGAATTTTTGATATGGTTGTGCACTCTTCTTTCGGTACTTGTTTTTCTTTTAGTTACTTGCTTTCTTTTTGTCTTATTCTTTACACTTTATGTTGCTTGCTGATGGTTAACAGGTGAAAATTATGGCTTGATTTTCATTGCCTAACTGGGACCAATATAAAAGGGCATTAAGTAGTAAATAAGTTCGAATCAGTCTAATAACCACACTGATTAAAGGTGTAGGTGCTTCTTTCCCTTTTTCTTCGCGCTTATTAGATCTTGAAAAATTCCAGTTTTTTCCCTTCAATAGGCACACTAACAAATATTTTATAAGTGGGACAGGTTGACCTACCTACTGTCAATATCTGACACATGCAAGTCAATTTTTGGTGGTTACATTTTGAACTTTTGTTTCGAATTTCTATGGTTACCTTTGCTGGTGGACTTGTTGTGACTGATTATTGCCTTTTGAAGCGGGGCGCTCATCAGGTAGTCGTGGTGGCGCTGGCACACAAAAAACTGTAAATACATTGTCTTGTTTGGCGTATTGTTACATAATTCAAATCACTTACCGCCATGTTACATAAGCTTCCTCCTTTGTTCATGTAAAGCATGTCGGTAGCCAATACGTCCCGTCAAAAAGCGGAGGCGCGTACCCTAATCCGGTTAATACATTCTGAAGAGCCTGTGCTTTGGATGTACCGAAAGGGAGTGGCATATTAAAAATCTGTAAAAGTTTCATTAGCTCCAGATAAAAGTAATTGGCTAAGTTACTCACCATCAACCAGTTAGTTCTGGTCATTCTTCTCACAGTCTCAACCTCCTTTGTTAGGGCGTCCTGTTCGGCTTTAATGTTTTCCACCACGCTTCCGATTGTTAGCAGAACAGCTTTCATTTCGTTCGGAATACTAGAAAGTCCGGAGGTAGCACGACGAAGGTCCTCAGTTAAACCAGACATTGGGACGAATAAGATAAATTTCAAGGTATGGCACCACTTTTATAGGGTCACCTATAATCTGTGATCTACTCGTTGACCTAAATTCGGCATGCTCTGTTTTCGACCTACTCCTCCTCATACCGTACAATGTTACAGTCAACACATTAATAGCGGTTTCGTGGTGGCCACATCCCCATCCTCTAGTCATAAGGACTGGAGTAGGCATAAGGCCTTATGATGGAGATATGGTTACAACTTATAACGATGAACCCTCATATAGGACATCCGTTGACTATCTAATCATAAGTGGTCCTGGCGTTTGATTAAATATTAAACACTCACTCATTAGGATAATATAGGTAATAATTTATTAATAGGTTAGTAGGTGGTTAGAAAGTAAGACAAATCTAGTGGTAAAGTATAGTACAGCAAAGTAAAGGAGTAGATACGTAGCTCCACTTCCTAGATTGGTGTCAGTACTGGATTAGAAATCAATTAGTAGTAGAATTGAAGCATATTACATCATTGCGTACTAACTAAATCTCCTATTAGTTGGTTAGGCATTAAATAATCGCCATGCTGTTTACATTACTTACGTATTCTCAACTGGTTAGTTCGGGAGAACCCTGGCGTGGTGTTGGGCATAGTCACTCCGATGCGGTTTACACCACGGGTAACGCTCCCTGGCGATGACATGGCCTGCCCCTGCCTTAGAGGGTAACACCCCTTTAGAAAGAAACTGCATAAGAACCACGGTTAGGCCACCCTGGTTCGAAGGATTAGGTCTGCTAATATAATAAACACTAGTAATAACACTGTATATTGCATGGAGTCCACGTCTGAAACTATCAATAACAGTAATGGGAGGAAACTTGTCAACACTAAAGGTTCAAGTGAAAGGAAGGGTTCTAGATGTAGTAGGGATAGGTGTAGTATTTGTGATAAAATTCAATTCTCAGAATATGCCAAAAGTTCCACCACCAATTGGTATTATCGAACCAATAAACCTTTAGAGGCCAATTGTAATTCTAGAAACGTAGTTTACCTTATCACATGCGATACCTGTAAATTACAGTACGTGGGAGAAACCACACAAACGGTCAGGGCTAGATTATCACAACACAGTAGAAGCTTTAAGAATTTGAGTCTGTCAACTTTTCTAGTTGATCACTTTAGACGTACCAACCATAATCCAGAAAGTTTCACTATTGAGATATTAGATCACGTATGTAAGAAAGAAAATATTAAAAGAACGTTAAGAGAAAAAGAAAAACAGTGGATTGATTACCTGGTTTGTGCATACCCGTTTGGATTCAATGATCAAATAAAGGGGTTTGGAAACATCTCAGAAAATATTAACCCTTTGGAAAAGAAAAATCATCCATATTTCTCCCACCCATGTACAGTAAAAAGAAATCGGGGTAGGAGGAGGAGGTCAAAGGCAAAGAGTAAATGCCCAGATAGAACTAGGGAAATTGTAGAAATAATATCTACTAAAAGGAGTTATGACTTGTTTATTTACTTTAGGACGCTAAACAGTTATGACATAAAAAGAATAATAGACTACGCTTTCACTGTTGAGTTTTTAAAGTTGGAATTTGAACTAAAGTACAAGCTGTATGCATTGATTGCGAACCCATTTTGGAGACAGAATCATAAGTTTACAGAATTGAAAGAAAACATTAATGTATCTATTAGGTACCTGGGTAAAGATTTCAGTAGTATTAACCTAGCTAAAATGTGTAACAGTCCGCGTATGAAAAACATTATAAAGAAATATGTATCAGATGAAGACTTACTCGGCAAAACGTGGATTAGATTATCTTATCAATGTGCAGAACCCTCATGTTTGAGAATTTGCAATTATAATGAATTTCTACATAACTTAAATGACAATGAAATAAGTAGGATTGTGAATAATGATTGTATATGCTATAAATTTCCACAGTATATTGATAAAAACTGGGATCATATCTGCACAGGGGATCTTAGCTTGGTCGAAGATAATAAGCTTAGAAGATTGCTAGAAATGGGCACTAAGTTTAGGAAGCCAGAGAGTTATAGAAGGGTAGAATTTTTGCATGAGGTAGATAAATTAGCTGATTGTTTAACTATTAAGATACGTAGAAAATTTAAGACTCATAGACAGAATGAAGCGCCACTTAAGGATGATATAAGTAATTACTTTAGGAAAGAACTAAGAAAAATAAGAGTAAGAACTGATCCAGAAGAAATAGAGGAATATAATTTTGATGACAGATCATTAAAAGAATTGCATAAACACTTCATCATCACTCCAGTTGATAAAGCCTCCTCTAATTATTCAATTACATGTAAAAAATTGTATATCCACATGATAAATGATGAGATAAATCAGGTAGATTCAAACGGAAGTACATATGAAGCAACTACTCTCAATGAAAAAGAGGTTGTAAGAATACACCGAAGTATTTTGGCAGGGCTTAGTATTAATACTCAAGAAAATTTTGATAGAGTACCAAAAATATATGGTATACCCAAAATGCATAAGAACCCTATTAAGTTTAGATTTATTACGGGTGCTAAACGTAGCAGTCTTAAGCCATTAACTAAGGTTCTTCAGGGAATATTGAAACATCTCAGAACACACCTACAAAATTATTGTGACACTATTTTCAGGAGAACAGGGATAAAACAGTTTTGGTCAATAGATAATAGCCTTAAAGTAATTAAAGAAATACATGATGAACACAAAAACTTGAAGCTATTTTCTGCGGATTTCACTAGCTTGTTCACAAGCCTTCCACACAACATGGTTAAGAAAAATCTGACGGAAGTCGTAAATAATTGCATGAAAGAGTGGAAATACATTAAGGTGAATGGAAATAATATTAATTACGTTAATAGTGATGAAGTTAGAATAGGTAGCGTATACCGCAAGGAAGATATTATGTATATGATAGATGCGTTACTAAGTAGTAGCTATATAAGATATGGTAATAAAATTTACAAACAGGTTAGAGGTATACCACAGGGGGTGTCGTGTAGCCCTCAGTTGGCAGACCTTACACTAGCTAATATGGAATTCGTTTATCTTAAAAATAAAATGGCTAGGCACAATAACTATAGAAAACTTCAATTCTATAACGGCACGTTCAGGTATATCGATGACATATTACATATATCGAATAATATGGAAACTTTTGAAAATAGTTTAAAAGAAATTTACCAGGATAATTTAACTATTGAGAAAACTAATGCTAATGTAAAGGAAGCTAACTTCTTGGACGTCAACATTAGGATAGGTGAGACCGGGGTAATCACTAAATTGTATAATAAAACGGATGATTATGACTTTAACGTTATTAGATACCCAAAAGTCAAATCAAACATACCTAGAGTCATGATCATTAATTCTTATGTAGGGGAGGTCATCAGGATCAGTAGAGTTTGTTCAGAGTGGACAGACTTTACTAAACGCATAATAGAGCTGAGCCTTTGCTGTCGTCGTAATGGATGGGAAATTAATGACTCAATTAAATCTTTAACATTAACGCTCAGAGAGAGACCTTATATATTGAGGAAATATGGTTACGATGTGCCAGTACACTTCCCTTTTATACATCAAGTTAGAGTTGCCATGTAGACAGACATAGATCTAGATCAGTTGACCGAACTTGGCGGGTTGAGATGGTATAAATTTGGCACTGACAGGGCCACAGCAATAGTTCTTTATTGTTCGCTACCCTATCCTTCCTTAATGTGTACACTATACTGGACTGTAGGTAAGCTAGTGTGCACGTGCGGCTAGTGTAGTAGGTTAATAGTAGTTAATGTCAGTACTGAGCTTTTTGAGTACTTCCTTGTGAACTACTGATGAAAGGGCGAACAGCCCGGGGGCGGCAAGGAAGGTACACTGACGGTTTAGTTCAAGCCCCGAAACCGTTTCAGTGTCAAATCATTTAGGTTATAATAGAACGGTAGCTCTAACATATTGAAGGACTTCAATTATGCATCCTAGATTGTCGTTGTTCTCTCTTATGTGTTTCTGTTCCCACATTTTTGTTCATAGAGAAAGTAACGAAATATTCCTGAGCTAGAACTTCAAAAGAGATCTTCCTTTTGGAGGAGGTGCTCTGCTACTCCACATATCAACAGAACATGCTGATAACTGTGGTTGCAGAATGCACAATATAAGAGGAAAGGAATTCTTTTCCGGTCGAGTTATGCAGAATGCAAAGGAAAGTTTCTCCCACTCTAGTTGTTTTTTTTTTCGTCAAGGGAAGCTGCAATTGACCAATTCTCATTCAATCTGCTTTTCAAGAACATTGCTGACAAGAAAACAGAATAACAATCTAAGTGAAAGTGATCTGCTGTCTTAAAATTATGAAAATGCTGCAGAGAAGCGACGTTGAACAACAGCTATCGGCTCTCCTTGTATAACACCTCTTCTAGTTGATTTCTTGTGTAGACAATAAACATTCTTCCCTGTCATGCGTTTCAACTATGCGAAGAGGTTTCCCTACCAATTCCAATTTGTCTCCCAATGGTCTATTGTGTCGAATTTTTTGCTTCATTTCATGAATTCTTATTTGTTGCATAGACAACATGAGCTATTCTCCTCTAGTGGTTATCCCGATCTCCGTTCACAGTATTTCGAGACGTCAGTGAGAAATGAAAGGAATTTGTGAAATCTATTGTATTTTGGTATGCTCACTTTTTTTGAGGAGAACTAAGGAAGTGCTTCAACAAAATCATAGGCTATCTTAATGAGTTTTATCTTCTATTTTTGTTACATTTTTCGGGTTTCATTAGCAACCTTCATGCACTCTTTAATGTTTGCATAGCTATGCTATGCTCCCACCTGTTCACATCGCATACGCCTCATCATTGATACAGTTTGTCCAGTCCTTCAACTCCATGCTTTCAGGCTCGCTTCACCCCTCGCCAATCATTCTTTAGCACAAGAATATGCAGCAACAAAAAGTGATCAGAGCGATTACTTTTCTTATACTGTTCATTATGAGAACCACTGATGGAGAGTTCATTGCGTACATGGCAGAGCGCGATTCGACAACTGGTATTCCAACAGTTCCACAGGATCTCGTGCAAGAATTTCACAAAAATGGGCTTCACTGCGAGGTGATCTCCATGGCGGCTGAAGAAAGGAGGGAATGTGGTGTCGTTTTACTTCGTAATATTTATCAACCTTCAATTTTCCTAAGAAGGTTCACTACATCGCAACTGAAACTGACAGACTACTCGAGCTAAACAAGTGCCGTTATGTTTGACGCGGTTTTGGAGCCGCTTGAGAAGACAATGATCGCCAACAACTCAATAAACGTAACACTTCGGAGAGAGGTTGGTCAAACTGTGGTCATCACGTCTGTGTTGAAATTAACGGAGAACGTAGCGCTATGTGCGAGTGAGTGTAAGTTTAGATCTACCATCAGCTAAAGCGGGTGGCTTTGTTGGCTCACAGAGCAGAAATGGAAGCAGCTTTTTCGAAATATAGCAAGGTGTTGTTTTACTACGAAGGGTAGGTGCTCCTGTGGACGTGCTCATTCTAATCGCTGCCAAAATATAATAAGTGAGTGTCCTTTTTAGAGAACGATTAGGATGGTTTCCGATAGGAGGAGCAATCTCATTGGGAGTTGGTCTTGGCATTGGGAAGCTCGTCTATGATGGAATATCAGGGCTAATTCACAAGCTCTTCGAACAGGATCGCATGCAGAAGGTTGGCTCCTCTTTCCAATCAAGGCAACAATTATTTTTGCACACAGAAAAGCTTTCATTTTTGTTGAGGAAACTGTGGAGGAAATCGGTGGATTAGATAATATGTTGCACTCACTGTCCAACGTCGTCGAAGCCGAGACGAGCAGGTTTGCACATGTTAATGCTCTTCACCTCTTTTTGCATGCAAATTTGCGAAGATGCAGACCGAACACGTCGCGACTTTCTCCAGCATTCGTTTCGGTTATGCTTTCTCATTGGCTAGGACTCAGCTACTATAAGTAGTGGAAGAAACATTGAGCGAACTTTTCAATGATGGCAAGTTGTCTCATCGACTCATCAACTGGAGTGCTCATGGACTTCTCAGTGCAATTCCTAATCTTATGGAGGATCATTTAATGATACGCTCTTGTCGGATTACAACGCCGCAGCTGAAGCCACACTGACCGCTACGGTCATGTCAATGAGTACTCGAGTGATCGAAACTAAGGTTCGGGTTAAACGTGTTCTGAAGAATTTCCTTATTACGATGTGTTTCAGGTATGCTATCCCGTTACTCAGAAGAAAGAGCTTGGCTATTTGGTTAAGGTTGTGCCTCTTGGCCAATTTGATGCAGACGAACAAACATTTTGGTGGCATGATTTGAACACGTACTACTTGGTACCCAAGTCACTGCGCATCACGAATGTCAGCGCGTTGGGAACGATTGCTGACATAGACAATTGTCATCGGCTTAGCTCCGTCCATCTATGTGAATTTACGACCCAATGTTCTGGATGTCGACTTGATCGCCACGAAAGGAGCTCTTGTTCGGTTGTCAAACATAACACCATGAATGACGAGGTGAATTGACTGAGTGACGACGTGGGCTGATGTTGTTTCTTTTCTAAACGTCTACGCTGTTTTCAGTTCACATTAATTCGCCCAATCCTAAGGACAACGATCACAGCTACACTCTGCACTCGAATGCTGTATCAAGATGCGCCTGGAACAGACTTCAAAGTGAAGGCCGTTAATGACCCGATTTTCGTCGTTGAAATTCCCAGCGCAGGAGTTTTGCAAATTGGCAACAACACTGTGCGATCACGTGTAACTAGCAACAATTTCCTTGTTGACATGATAGTCACTGTGCCGGTTAGTAAATATTTATACGCTCTTAAGTAACTGTGGAAAGTTGTTTCCTGCAACTCCTGCAATTGAGCTATTGTTTTTGTTCTGAAAGGTTAGAATCTGGAGATTCAATCTCTTTTTTTAGCGTGCTGTTTATGAACTGGTATTGAAGAGCTGTGGACAAGGTTGTTTAAGCTGTTCTACCCACTATGATTTCGATTTCATATTTTAATCTGTGAAATATAATAAATTGTCATTTGTTTTCATTACTTCATTTTAGTCGTTTTCCTTCATCAGTTGTACTGTTGAAGCTTACAATTGTAACCACGAGGTGTTTCAATGAGTTTTTTTTAATGAGAGAATAGATTTTTTTTGTGTTCTAATACATTTTATGTAGTTGGCAGTCTTGACGCAAACATAACTGATTACATGAATGTCCTTAGTTGTCGCGTTCAGTTAGGAGTGCACGTATTCACAGAAATAGCCACTGAGATCTGCAAATTTCTTGGTTTCTTTCGAAAGAAAGTTCACTGTTCGAAGTCTCGAGGAACACAATCATTCGTTTTAAGAGTGTTCGAAAAGTAGGTTACTGTTGGGTACTGGCAGCTGGCGTCACCTTGATGGCCTATGTTGGCATATACACGCATTACCTAAGATTACACCTCAATCTGTCGCTAAATCATCACTTATTGGCAGTTTCTATTTTTGATTGAAATTTCGCAATCGCCACAGGACTCGTTCATGTGCTATTGATGCGATCGGAGCCTTCCTGAGTTTTCTTCCCTCTTAGCTTTCTGGTTATTGCCTTTACAACAGCAATTTCTGTCTATGCGCTTATATTTACAGTGCAGTAGATCTGCCTCGTCCTGAGATCACACGTGGCGTCCTGCTGGCAGCATTCCCGCAGGCAACCGGCTGAATATCGATCGCCAGCAGGACGCCACGTGTGGTCTCAGGCGGTGCGCCTTGAGGACGAGGCGGATCTACGGCACTGTACATATCCGCATTACTATGCACTACATCTAAGACTGTCGCTAAATCGTCATTTATTGGCAGACATTTCTTTCACGAGACCAGGTAAAGTCTGTCCGAAACCGAGAGGCAGCGCGGCTGCGACGGAAGCTGTTTGCTGCCACGTCGTTTAGTTCACAGCTAAATCATTGCTTGATACCATGAAGATAACGATGAAACGTGATACGCAGATCAGTGATGACGTAGAGTGCTGGCAAACGTGGCAGCTCCTCGATCCACGCCGTGTAGCCGTTTGCGTTTTGCCTTATCCTCTTGCCCTTTGTCTTCCTCACTTTGCTAAAGATTGCCTTCACGACTGCAACTGATGTCCACATTTCAACTCTAACGCGTGAGTTTAGAAGATTTGACTTACGTATGGCGTTGATGTTCTCACTGAGGTGTTTTTTTTTTCCGAAACTTTCCTAGTATGTTCACATTTCAACTATAACGTGTGATTTTAGAAAACTTACATATGTTTTCACTGCCTTACTTTGTTCCGAAACTTCCCCAGCATCTTTCTTTCGTGACATTTGCACATTTTATGACAGTATTTTTGGGAAACTCAGAAAAAACTCCATTTTCCGGCAAATTTACAAAAAAAAAACTTATCTCACTGCACTTACCTCGTACCACCGTAATTATGTTCACCATTGTGTAAGTGATTTCATTCTCCTCGACGAACATCAAACAGTTCCCAACAGTTGTCTATGAGTGCCGCCCCGTATCTCTAACCGCTCTAGCCCCCTTACGGCGCTTTGTTTAATAGATATCCACACTTCAACTATAACGTGTGATTTTAGAAAACTCATATATGAGTAAGGTGTTACTACACTGATGTTTGAAGAGCAGACAACAAGAACTGATTAACTAAGATTGATGAAAGAATTGATGCATGAAAGCTAAGGAAGTGATGCACAGCAATCTTAAGCTCCTAAGTTTTTACACTAACCAGTTTCGGGGCTTGAACTAGACCGGAAGTGTAGCTTCCTTGGCGCCCTCGGGTCGAAGACCCTTTCAGTAGTTCCCAAGGAAACTTCAAAAGATCTTAGTAACTGCTACTATCTAGATATGCAAGAGACAACTGTTGGTAGATGACGAATACATGTGAGGAGTGAGTAGGACAGCGAGATGCTTCCTTAAATATGACCTATGTATGTGACCCAATTATTTGAAAAAGAGCTCCACTACTGAGTCATGGTTGTATATCTCTCAAGCGCATTCGTATGTCATGAATAAGGGGTAGATGAACTGCATTGTTTAGTCCATACTTACGTAAGAGGAATGGTCTATCTCTAAGAGCACTACACAAAGTTTTGATCACACTTAAAGGCGTCCATTCATTATTTATACTTGTGCAGCATAGTTGCGTTATTCTATTCTTAAAGTCCTCATACCTGGAGCATGTCCTACCTGTCCTAATAACCTCTGCTACAAAAGTGTTTGTTATTATATGCCTTGGTATGTTCGAGTTAAAGTTTGGGTACCTAATAACAGCAAAATTATAGTCATCAGTTTTGTTATAGAGACAGTATCTAACGCTTTCATTTCTAACATCAATGTGAAGGTCCAGAAAATTCGTTTCTTTATTGTCATCATTAGTTTTTTCTATACTGAGAGACGAATGATATATTTCTTGGAGGTTTCCCTCAAATTCTGTAGTGTTGTTAGATATATGTAATATATCATCTATATAACGATACGTACCGTTGTATATTTCTAGGGCCCTTCTATCCCCTAAGTTAAATTTTGTTTTGACAAATTCGTGTTCCATATAACCTAGCGTCAGATCCGCGAGTTGTGGGCTACATGAGGTTCCCTGCGGAATACCTTTCCTCTGCTGGTAGATAAACCCACCAAAACATACGAAACTCGAATGTAATATGGAACCAACCATACAGAATAAGTCTTCCCTTCTATAGTAGTTCCCTTTACCCGTGTTGGTGACCGCATAACCAACTTTGTCTTTCAGCACTCTGATATAGTTATAACCGCGCATGCATATAAGTGTTAACTTTCGGATGTTATCTGTAACTACTCGATGTGGTAGATTAGTGAATAGGCTAGCGAATTCTGCCGAAAACACCTGAGTACTTCTATCAACCATCAGACATTCACTGACTATTTTTATGCTATTGTTAATCGACTAAAAGTGCTTCACCCCGGTACTTTGTTTTATAACATTACAGTAGTTTCCAAAATGTTTGTAAAAGTGCAACAATATTTTTTGTAATGTCATTGTCAATGGTTTTAGTGTACAATTTCTCGCCCTCGTTATAAAGCGAAATTTGATGGGATTCTTATGCATCTTTGGTATACCGTATATCCTAGGTATATCCTTGAACCTTTCCTCAGTTTTTATATTCAAACTTACAATTAGTCTATCATGAATTTCTTTGATATCCTCCTCTGAAAATGAAGTTCGCAGATAAGTGCTTTCCTCGTTACTTGTTTGTTCCATTTCCTTTTTTATCATCAAAACGTATAGCTTTTTACATGTTATGCAAAAGTTAGACGAGGCTTTGTCTATTGGCGTTACTACAAAATCCCTATGCAACTCATTCAATTTTTAGGCTATATCCTCACTGCCTTACTTTGTTCCGAAACTTCCCCGGCATCTTTCTTTCGTGACATTTGCACATTTTATGACAGTATTTTTGGTAAACTCAGAAAAAACTCCATTTTCTGGCAAATTTACAAAAAAAAAACTTATCTCACTGCACTTATCTCGTACCACAGTAATTATGTTCACCATTGTGTAAGTGATTTCATTCTCCTCGACGAACATCAAACAGTTCCCGCAACGCATCTGGGAATCGTCGGCAAGTGCTTCACCGAACAATATGATTAACGCGATTTCGCGTCCGAAAGCCTTCGCCTCAGTATCAGGACCACAGGCCGACCCTCCTCGAATGCATCCGTGTAAGCAGCGTTTAGAAGCCGACAGAGTCGGTTACCACATTCCGGAAACGTTAGCATATCCACAAAACGTTCCTAAAACATCCATAAGGATACAAAGTTGGTGATTTGAGAAATTTAGTCTTACGGTAGGAGGACATGAATGCCCTCACCTCTCTGCCACTTGCGAACTCTCTGCCTCGTTGATACGCGTCCTCGGCGCCGCTGTAGCCTTCATGTGGAGCGATTAGTCCCACAACATTTACCTTCATTGCAACAGAGAGCAGGAGGTGTCTGGTTGATAGCGGCGCTCCCTGCCATCACGACACATGCTGTGACATGGATGGTTCCTCTTTCCATGGCTCCGGCTCTTGCGGCTCAGCTGCTGATCCAGTGCTTTCACACAAATCAAGGGTTGATGCTGGAAGTTTATGGTATCGGACACTTAAAATCCTCCACAATCTGGCTCTTCTATGCAACTGACAACACTGACCTCCATTCAGAACGGGATCGCATGCGTTGCAGATGTAATTCTTTCTGAGCTGTGCTCCTCTGTACTTGTTCCCGTAATTCCACAGCAATTGTTCACCAGCCTTGAACGAAACACATTGTTCAAATTTACATACGCTCTGTATTTGTTTGTTACACTCATCTTGATTTCGCGGTTACTGGAATAACGTGAACTTCCTTCGTCGTTGAACAAGAGTGGTTGCTTATCTCCAGCCTGAGATTCGGGCGCATCCCACTGTGGTTGAACAACCGGCCAAGCGTCACGGTCTTCTTATTGACCTGCTCATGAGCCAGTACCGCATATCGATACGTGTCGCTGTTACGGAGATCTGAAAACGGAAAATTTTTGGCGTGTTACTGTTTTAGTGCGTGTTATAACATTGAATGATAAATGTGAGTACTCCACCATATAGGATCCAATGAAATCTTGTTTCTCTTGGCTCATCCTATTAAGCATCTCTTCCGCATAGGCGTACGACGTGAAATGACCCCTGTGATGAAACGAGATGAGGAATTAACATTTGAGGCAAGCGCTTCCTTATTCACCTGTAATCGCTGACAACAGCATTCTTCTGTACGGCCACCTTCGCGTAGACACCCCTTCCCAATCCAGGAGCGTCACGAATTCGAAGCCATGGGAATTCCTGGAATAATGCCGATCGGACGATCCGTTTCTTCACAACTCAACATGAACAACATCACGACACACCTGGATAGGCTTTGCGCTTGTAGAATTCATTCCACTCGTATGAATTGCAGATCACCTTCGGAGCTGCGAAGCACGGTCTCGCCTTCAGTGCATTCAGGTTTAAGTACACCTCGCTTTCGGTATGTCTGAAAGGTAACATATCATCACACATCTTCGCTTTGTAGAGTTATGTCGTCGATTACCTGGATAGCGGTCGTCGATTATCTATATTATCATTATCTACATTATCTAAGTCTAATGGGACTTTCCCTGGTAGAAAAATGCTCGCTTGGTCGTGATTCCGCAGGCGATGGCAATCAAACTCTCAGATCTCATAGTTTTATTTCTGAAAAAAAAACTTTTTTGCCGGTGACGAAGCTTACAAAGATAAAACCATATGGAAACATACCATCCAGCTACCAGCTAACATACCAGCTGCACGTGCTATGCAAAGCATATGTGAACATGCAGTGCAATTATCTGAAATTCCTCATTCTCTCCGTTTTCCATCCGCCGCCAAAACCGACTACGACCAAAAGGCTGCAAATACAGATGAACCTGAGAAGATCACACCAATGTACTTGCAATCTACTTTGATTCCTTGACCATACCAAAAAGACGAGGAAAATGGTTTAAAATGTTGATTCGAGGGGTACGATCAACAACATAAACAAAGCAACATGAGCGCAGCAAAGAGACACACGATCGCACCGTGCTCACATATATACTCTTCTGAGCGAGTAGTAGATAGCCGAAGGGAGGAAGTCCATGTGCCCGTATGCTGTTCATACCGCCGCCTAGCTAATTACATAGATTACATAGCACCTCAGGATGGTGCGAGGCAAGTTGCGCGACCTCGACCTATTTTAGTAGTCGTTGCGAGGTGCGAACATCCTCCTCGGGCATGTCGCAGGAGAATGTTCTATGAAACGCTCCACTCTGGCCAAGCTCATGCTAATACTCTACGGAAATCCCATCCTAGTACAAGAAGTTCACAGTAGTCGTACCTTTCCCATGTGCACCAGATGCGCTCCGCCAAATTTCAGCACATTCTAAAATATCCACCTTACCTCGCACGAAAACTCGTCCATTTCAACCATTTTGCCCGAAAAACGCATCCGAAACGCTTTGATACCTGCTCCATCCTGTTTAGCGACCCGTCTCTTAAAACCACTCAACCTGAAATCTCAAACTCACATCGCACGATGACTCGTCCACATCGCCGTTTCACGTTGAAAACGCATTCAAATCGTCCTGAAACCAGCGCCATCGTGTTAAGCGACCCCATTTGCCTCTAGAAACACCTCTTTTCCGCCCAAAACCCTCAATCCACTCTCAGACGAGAACTGGTCCCCATCCCGCCCTACAATCATAGCGGAATTGCCACCTTTCTAAATTGACCACGTTGATTAGAATTGTGAAGGTCCCGTTGCGTTAGCACTCCATCGAATAGGACTACCGCGGGACAACAGCAGTAGAAGGAAAAATCTCAGAAAAATGGACGACGAGTAAAAAGATAGAGGTGAAATTCCTTAAATATACCAACAGACAAAACCTTGCCTTGTGACCACTAACGAATGTCCCAAAATCAAAGAACGGTCAAATTCTGGGTCGAAATAACGATCACCCACGCAATTCGTGGTATTCTACGCATTGCCTGGTATACCACATAGGCGTAGAAAGCTAGCGCGTGAAATACCACGCAGCGGCGATGCATTCCGCGCAGCTGCGTGGCAGGACCCCACCACGCTTACCTAGAACAGCGGTTATCTCCGAAAAAGGAGATATCCGCCTTAGCTTACCTTGTTCATCTCGAAACAGCGGTTATCTCCATTATAGTAAAGATTTCAGCTTTTTCAGCTTCCGAGTTTTTAAAACCAGATACATGAAAGCCAGAAAGAAATTGAAACTGAAATTTGGCGGAGCGCATCTGGTGCACATGGGAAAGGTACGACTACTGTGAATTTCTTGTACTAGGATGGGATTTCCGTAGAGTATTAGCATGAGCTTGGCCAGAGTGGAGCGTTTCATAGAACATTCTCCTGCGACATGCCCGAGGAGGATGTTCGCACCTCGCAACGACTACTAAAATAGGTCGAGGTCGCGCAACTTGCCTCGCACCATCCTGAGGTGCTATGTAATTAGCTATGTAATTAGCTAGGCGGCGGTATGAACAGCATACGTTCACATGGACTTCCTCCCTTCGGCTATCTACTACTCGCTCAGAAGAGTATATGTGTGAGCACGGCGCGATAGTGTGTCTCTTTGATGCGCTCATGTTGCTTTGTTTATGTTGTTGATCGTAATCCTCGAATCAACATTTTAAACCATTTTCCTCGTCTTTTTGGTTTGGTCAAGGAATCAAAGGAGATTGCAAGTACATTGGTGTGATCTTCTCAGGTTCATCTGTATTTGCAGACTTTTGGTCGTAGTCGGTTTTGGCGGCGGATGGAAACGGAGAGAATGAGGAATTTCTCATAATTGCACTGCATGTTCACATATGCTTTGCATAGCACGTGCAGCTTGGCTTCCGCGTTTATTTTTCTGTATGTTAGGCGAATAAGGATGTTTCCATATGGTTTCCATATGGTATGTTTCCATATGGTTTTGTCTTTGTAAGCTTCGTCACCGGTAATAAAGTTTTTTTTTCAGAAATAAAACTATGAGATCTGAGAGTTTGATTGCCATCGCCTGCGGAATCATGAGCGAGCATGTTTCTATCAGGGAAAGTCCCATTAGACTTAGATAATGTAGATAATGATAAGATAGATAATCGACGACCGCTACCCAGGTAATCGACGACATAACTCTACGAAGCAAAGATGTGTGATGATATGTTACCTTTCAGACATATCTGAAAGTGAGGTGTACCTGCACCTGAAAGCACTGAACGCGAGACCGTGCTCCACAGCTCCGAAGGTGATCTGCAATTCATATGAGTGGAATGAATTCTACAAGCGCAGGGAAGCAAAGCCTATCCAGGTGCGTCGTAATGGTGTTCATGTAGAGTTGTGAAGAAACGGGTCGTCCAATCGGCATTATTCCAGGACTTCCCATGGCTTCAAATTCGTGACGCCCTTGGGAAGGGGTGTTTACGCGAAGGTGGCCATACAGAAAAATGCTGTTGTCAGCGATTACAGGTGAATAAGGAAGTGCTTGCCTCGAATGTTAATTCCTCATCTCGTTTCATCACACGACGTCTTTCGTGAAGGGTCCTATAAGTATTTATTTTTGTGCTTTTCATTGCAGTGCGAAAGAATATAGATTCACACTAGGATAATTTCAACTTTCACTTCATGATATTTACAGCTTATTCAGTACATAGTAGTAGACTACTGATGCTTGCGGAGTGTGGATACGCAATAAGTTGTATTTTTTTTTTAAATCGTTATTAACTATCCTAATGGAACTGACGTTATAATGTAACGTTATAATGTATTATAGCTTACAGATAATATCATAGGGTACCTAGGTTGTTGTTACAAATATAAAATTTTTGTATCAGAATTTTAAACCCATTTAGAGTTACTAAGAAATCTAATAACCAAAACAGCTTCATATTGTTATTATAACATGTCAGTATAATCCACTTCCTCCCCCCCTTTTTTTTTCCAGTACCAGTTAATATTAAGGTACTTTTCACATTACTAGCTCACAGATTGGTGGACACACTCAGAATGAAAACCAGCTGATGGGAATAACTTCATAGTTAAGACCGATTACTAGAAGGGTACAGAAAGGATATGTTGTCGATTGACCATGGCGTACAATAGGAAATGCGTACGATTACCAGGTTAGTCGTTTCACATTCTAATATTTCTATCCTTATTTCTCTAGATCTTTACATAGTTTTTTTTCCCTCTTTCTTTCTTTCCCAATTTTCAGAAGATTGGTTAGTATTTTAACAAAACCCCAACACCTAATAGCTGGTTGTTCGCTAAAAATAAGTTTGTACGTTTTCTAAATCGATCTTTTCAATCAATACAATAGTCACCTTTACTCAGTCCCTTGTTGTAGCTCAGAAGTTTTCGCTGGAAAGGGGCCGAAAGAATGTGGTCATAGTGACGTTGAGCCACCAGGAACTGAAAGTATGTAACTTTATCATTTTGCTACGTAGCAATTTAGGATCTATAATGATTAGAAAGAAACAAAAGTGTTTTTCGGGGAGCGTCAAGGTATATAGCTAACCAGTACATTAATATTCACCAACCGATAGGTTACATAGTAAACCACTACGGTTTACGTATAACAAGTCTGAAGCAATAAGATCCCTGTCCGCGTCGAATAATGGTTTGCTATAGTCCAGTTTGTTGAAGAGAAGCTGAATGGCTTGCCCTTTTGACACTCCAAAAGGCAACGGTAGATTGATTATCTGTAATTTACACTTAATATTAACCGATTAACTATTCAATATAGTCTAGCAATGTAAATATATACCATCAGCCAATTTGTCCTGGCCATTTTCCGTACCAGTTCCAAATCCTTAGCCAGGTTTTCTTGTTTCGTGCCAATTTGATCTATGGCCGATCCTAGCGACATTAATGCAGTCGACAGCTCGCCGCCCACGTTTGAACCCGGTTGCAGGATGGATCGTAGAGCAGTAGACACGGATGAGGTTGTCATAGTAATAGCGGAGTAGTTCAGAAATAGGTACGCAACCACCATAGCATCCATTTATATAGCTTAGATTACCCGCCAGTGGTCCTTAGTTAACAATGCCCAAGGCAAAATAGCGCGCAATTCAAAAATTGGCGGGACGTGAGCACCATGTTTGGAGATAGACATGATATAAGTTAACAGTGCCTTAGGCAAATGGCGCGAAATTCAAGAAAGTTGGCGAGTAGAAAACAATGTTTTCTTTTCTGAGCAACACTAGGTAATAAATCAATCTATACTTACCTTGGTAGAGGGTGAAGCTAGAAAGCAGCAGTTTACATGTATTGTAATTACTCTCAGCTGATCCAATGCAAACAGTGTTTAGGGTAGCAAACATTTAACTCCATAATTCACCTTCCAGCATTAAGAGCTGGAGTAGGCATACGCCTAAAGGTGGATACAATATTTGGAAAATAAATTACCCAAAACACAGGCATATTATTAGAACTGTAGCACCCACTCTCTAGCATTAAGAGCTGGAGAAGGCATAAGGCCTAATAGTGGGCAAAGCAGTCATTACATTGTAGGATCACTGTTAGGGTTACATATACCAGTATTTAATTAAACTATTAAACAAATCTATCAAATGAAAGCATCACGACTACTAGCAAGTAAGAACAAAAGAGGTCCGATGTTCCAGTAAGGTATAGTACTTTAAAATGATTTAGAAATCAAGTCATCTTTTAACCATACCATTTGACCAAAATGAATTATTGACTTATATAACCAAACAGTTACGTTAGTAAACCAATACACTTAAATACAAGTAAATCAAAAGACAGACTACAAGCAACATAAATTTTAAACTATTACATTACAATATCAATAAATTTATAACATTTACATTGCCGCTGTGATTGATGAAAAATACTAATGGCCATTAAATAATAAGTTCGGGAGAACCCTGGCGTGGTGTTGGGCATGAATATCCAATGCAGTTTACACCACGGGTATCGCTCCCCAGCGAAGAGAAGGCTCGCCCTAGCCGAGGAGGAAATACCCTCTGATAAGGAAACTGCAAAAGAGTCTAGGAAGGACCGCCTCAGGCTCAATGGATTGAGGTCCGCAAACAAAAACAATAACAATAATAAACAACAATCTAGTACATGTTTAGTGTTGTCCACGTCTAGCAATATAGAATTGAATAATCGATGCAAGCTAGTTCAACCCTCTCCAGCTAATAACGTAGAAGGAACGAGATGCAATAGAAGCAACTGCAACATTTGCGACTTAATCAATTTTAGCAGTTATGTTAAAAGCTCAACCACGAACTATTATTTTAGGACTAATAAACCAGTAGATTCTAACTGTGAATCACGCAACGTAGTCTATATGATAACTTGTCTAACTTGTCAGATGCAATATGTAGGGGAGACCACACAAACACTCAGGAGCAGAATCAATCAACATAAACGTAGCTTCCTCAAAGCTAATCTCAACACATTTTTAGTATCACATTTCAAAAATACAGGGCATAACCCATTACACATTAGTATAGACATAGTGGACCATGTACAAAAAGAAGATAACGTGAAGCAGCAGTTAAGGGACAAAGAACTAGAGTGGATCAAATACATGGTAACTGCATACCCTTTCGGTTTTAATGATCAAATCAAAGGTTTTGGCAACCTTTCTGATAATATAAATCCACTAGAGAAAAAAGGTCATCCATACTTCACATGCCCCGTTAGAAGACTTAGGACTAAGGGTAAGAAAAGGAGATCTAAAAAGAAGAGCAAATGCAGTGATAGGACAGATAGCATAGTTGAAAACATAAATAGTAAGAGCGGAAACGTTCTATTTAAGTTCTTTCGGACACTTAACAAGCACGACGTTAGTAGACTTATAAACCTGGCATTTAGTCCACAATTCCACAACTTTACGTTTGAATTAAGATATAAGATTTATTCGCTGATAGCCACACCATTCTGGAATAAACAAAACAAAATCAAAGAGGATACCGAAAAGCTGTACGTTAGTGCGCAATATTTCGGTGAAATAATGGGCAGAATAAAGCTAAACAAGATTTGCAACAGCTTAGCAGTCAAGCAACTGATAGGTAGATACACTCCAGAAAGAACGGAATTTAATGATGTTAAAGTTATTGTTAGATTCAAACTCAATCCACCAATTTGCCTAAAACTATTCAACTACAATAAGTTCTTAAAAAATCTTAAGAAAACAGACATCGATGACATTTTAGATAACGATTGTGTCTGTAGAGAATACCCGGAGTTTATAGACTCCTACCACAATCATGTATGCACGGGTAACCTAGACATAATCAAGAACGAAAAACTTAGAAATCTTTTCGCCAAAGGCACCAAGTATAGAACACATATAAAAGTAACTAGAAGAGAAATACAGGAAGAGATAAGAAAAGTAGCTACAGAACTAGTTCGAAAATTTATGGCTAGAGTAAGAATTAACAGAATAGAAGAAAGGCGTATCATATGTGAAGTAGTAAATCATATATATAAAAGAATGAAACCTAAGCTCTATGATTTATATGACCCTAGACGAGTAGCGGAAGATGAATACAGCCATAAATCACTGGAAAACATACACCAGCATTTCGTGGTAACTCCAATAGATAAAGCTTCATCCAACTATAGCTTTACCTGCAAAAAATTTTATATCAGTATGATGACAAAAGAAATGGAACAAAAAGATAGTGACGGAAGCACATATGTCACCACTACATTACAGGAAGAAGACATCAAAATTCTGCATGATAGAATTATTAAGGGCATAAATATTAGGTGTAAAGAAAGGTATTCTATTGTTCCAAGAATCTATGGAATTCCTAAAATGCATAAAACTCCCGTAAAATTCCGGTTTATAACTGGTGCCAAAGAAAGCACAAATAAACCATTAGCAACGACATTGCAAACCATTCTTTCGCATTTTCGCCAACACTTTCGCAATTACTGTGACGTGATAAGGCAAAGAACAGGCGTAAAATTATTTTGGGCCATAGACAATAGCATCAAAATAGTCAAGGAAACGCACGCAATAAACGGACTAAAGCAGATGTACTCAGCAGACTTCACCAGTTTGTTTACGAGCCTACCGCATAGCATAGTTAGAGCAAATATGAAGAAGCTTATAATTTTATGCATGAAAGGATATAATTACATAAGGATTTTCAATAATAAGGTTGGGTACAGTAGTGATAATTGTGGTAGAGGTCACTACTATAGGAAAGAAGATGTATTATACATGCTAGATGCCCTGCTAGAGAATAGTTATGCCTACTATGGAGGAATAATTTACAAACAGGTTAGGGGCATCCCACAAGGAGCATCGTGTAGTCCTCAGATAGCTGATTTAACCTTAGCCTATATGGAATACGAATTCTTGAAAAATAAACTCAGCTGCAACGATAGGGAGGTGGCTAGTATGTATAACGCTACATATAGATATATCGATGACATATTACATATTTCAAGCAATATAGAAACATTTGAAAATAGTCTAAAAGATATATATCATTCATCGCTCAACATCGAAAAGACGAATGAGGAACCATACCAAACCAATTTCCTAGACCTGAAACTTAAAGTAGAAAATAACTCTATAAGGTGTAGTCTTTACAACAAAACCGATGACTATAATTTTAAGGTACTTAGATACCCACACACAACATCTAATATACCTAGGTACATTATAACTAATACCTTTTCAGCGGAGATAATAAGAATTAGCAGAACATGTACCAGATTTGAGGACTTCCAGACTAGGATTATAGAGTTAGGTATTCTAAGTGTCACAAATAAATGGACCATATCTGAAATAGTCAGGACCATATGTCATACGCTCAGAGATAGACCCTACATTATGAGGAAATATGGCATTAACAATAGTGTACACTTCCCTCTAGTACATGCAGTTAGGAATAGATTATTAGCTCCTAGGACAACCTTTTGAACTGGTGCTGTGGCGCGAAAGTCTCCTAACTTTAAACAACGTTGATGAAAGACGTGTGGTAATCTCTGTGTTTCCGGCACTCTTACAACCACTTACCGTATGGATTTCACCGCTTGGACTTCTTCAGCTATTTTTATCTGGACTTCCCTTCTTCTCTATATTCTCTATGTACTCATATTACAGTAGATTATAACTCATTTTGAAGTCTCCTTGGGAACTACTGATGAAAGGGTCTCAGACCCGGGGGCGCCAAGGAGACCACACGTCCGGTCTAGTTCAAGCCCCGAAACCGGTTAGTGTGTGAAACAGTAGGTCTTCTACCTCTTACTTGTTCTCTTGAGCATTCTAGTTGCATGCGTCATTACTAACAACTCGTCGGCAAGATAATGTATAATATTAGTTATATATAGGTCTTCTCTTTAACATATTTCAGGGGTCATGTCACGTCGTACGCCAATGCGGATGAGATGATTAATAGGATGAGCCAAGAGAAACAGGATTTCGTTGGATCCTATATGGTGGAGTACTCACATTGATCATTCAATGTTATAACACGCACTAAAACAGTAATACGCCAAAAATTTTCCGTTTTCAGATCTCCATAACAGCGACACGTATCGATATGCGGTACTGGCTCATGAGCAGGTCAATAAGAAGACCGTGACGCTTGGCCGGTTGTTCAACCACAGTGGGATGCGCCCGAATCTCAGGCTGGAGATAAGCAACCACTCTTGTTCAACGACGAAGGAAGTTCACGTTATTCCAGTAACCGCGAAATCAAGATGAGTGTAACAAACAAATACAGAGCGTATGTAAATTTGAACAATGTGTTTCGTTCAAGGCTGGTGAACAATTGCTGTGGAATTACGGGAACAAGTACAGAGGAGCACAGCTCAGAAAGAATTACATCTGCAACGCATGCGATCCCGTTCTGAATGGAGGTCAGTGTTGTCAGTTGCATAGAAGAGCCAGATTGTGGAGGATTTTAAGTGTCCGATACCATAAACTTCCAGCATCAACCCTTGATTTGTGTGAAAGCACTGGATCAGCAGCTGAGCCGCAAGAGCCGGAGCCATGGAAAGAGGAACCATCCATGTCACAGCATGTGTCGTGATGGCAGGGAGCGCCGCTATCAACCAGACACCTCCTGCTCTCTGTTGCAATGAAGGCAAATGTTGTGGGACTAATCGCTCCACATGAAGGCTACAGCGGCGCCGAGGACGCGTATCAACGAGGCAGAGAGTTCGCAAGTGGCAGAGAGGTGAGGGCATTCATGTCCTCCTACCGTAAGACTAAATTTCTCAAATCACCAACTTTGTATCCTTATGGATGTTTTAGGAACGTTTTGTGGATATGCTAACGTTTCCGGAATGTGGTAACCGACTCTGTCGGCTTCTAAACGCTGCTTACACGGATGCATTCGAGGAGGGTCGGCCTGTGGTCCTGATACTGAGGCGAAGGCTTTCGGACGCGAAATCGCGTTAATCATATTGTTCGGTGAAGCACTTGCCGACGATTCCCAGATGCGTTGCGGGAACTGTTTGATGTTCGTCGAGGAGAATGAAATCACTTACACAATGGTGAACATAATTACTGTGGTACGAGATAAGTGCAGTGAGATAAGTTTTTTTTTGTAAATTTGCCAGAAAATGGAGTTTTTTCTGAGTTTACCAAAAATACTGTCATAAAATGTGCAAATGTCACGAAAGAAAGATGCCGGGGAAGTTTCGGAACAAAGTAAGGCAGTGAGGATATAGCCTAAAAATTGAATGAGTTGCATAGGGATTTTGTAGTAACGCCAATAGACAAAGCCTCGTCTAACTTTTGCATAACATGTAAAAAGCTATACGTTTTGATGATAAAAAAGGAAATGGAACAAACAAGTAACGAGGAAAGCACTTATCTGCGAACTTCATTTTCAGAGGAGGATATCAAAGAAATTCATGATAGACTAATTGTAAGTTTGAATATAAAAACTGAGGAAAGGTTCAAGGATATACCTAGGATATACGGTATACCAAAGATGCATAAGAATCCCATCAAATTTCGCTTTATAACGAGGGCGAGAAATTGTACACTAAAACCATTGACAATGACATTACAAAAAATATTGTTGCACTTTTACAAACATTTTGGAAACTACTGTAATGTTATAAAACAAAGTACCGGGGTGAAGCACTTTTAGTCGATTAACAATAGCATAAAAATAGTCAGTGAATGTCTGATGGTTGATAGAAGTACTCAGGTGTTTTCGGCAGAATTCGCTAGCCTATTCACTAATCTACCACATCGAGTAGTTACAGATAACATCCGAAAGTTAACACTTATATGCATGCGCGGTTATAACTATATCAGAGTGCTGAAAGACAAAGTTGGTTATGCGGTCACCAACACGGGTAAAGGGAACTACTATAGAAGGGAAGACTTATTCTGTATGGTTGGTTCCATATTACATTCGAGTTTCGTATGTTTTGGTGGGTTTATCTACCAGCAGAGGAAAGGTATTCCGCAGGGAACCTCATGTAGCCCACAACTCGCGGATCTGACGCTAGGTTATATGGAACACGAATTTGTCAAAACAAAATTTAACTTAGGGGATAGAAGGGCCCTAGAAATATACAACGGTACGTATCGTTATATAGATGATATATTACATATATCTAACAACACTACAGAACTTGAGGGAAACCTCCAAGAAATATATCATTCGTCTCTCAGTATAGAAAAAACTAATGATGACAATAAAGAAACGAATTTTCTGGACCTTCACATTGATGTTAGAAATGAAAGCGTTAGATACTGTCTCTATAACAAAACTGATGACTATAATTTTGCTGTTATTAGGTACCCAAACTTTAACTCGAACATACCAAGGCATATAATAACAAACACTTTTGTAGCAGAGGTTATTAGGACAGGTAGGACATGCTCCAGGTATGAGGACTTTAAGAATAGAATAACGCAACTATGCTGCACAAGTATAAATAATGAATGGACGCCTTTAAGTGTGATCAAAACTTTGTGTAGTGCTCTTAGAGATAGACCATTCCTCTTACGTAAGTATGGACTAAACAATGCAGTTCATCTACCCCTTATTCATGACATACGAATGCGCTTGAGAGATATACAACCATGACTCAGTAGTGGAGCTCTTTTTCAAATAATTGGGTCACATACATAGGTCATATTTAAGGAAGCATCTCGCTGTCCTACTCACTCCTCACATGTATTCGTCATCTACCAACAGTTGTCTCTTGCATATCTAGATAGCAGTGGCGGACGCAGAAAGTGGGCGGGAGGGGGGGCGTGGGAAGAAAAGTGGGGTCTCCGCCGTTTTGGGGACCCAGACGGAAAATAAAATTAATAATAATATTAATTATAATAATAAACAATAAATAAAAAATATATTAAAAATAATAATAAAAATAAACAATTAAAAATAAACTAACACAAGATTTTTATTTGTATTGTAAAGTAATTTCGAAAATTTGGCGACCCATTCTCGGGGGGGGCGCCCCCCCCAGCCCCCCCCCCCCCTGCGTCCGCCACTGCTAGATAGTAGCAGTTACTAAGATCTTTTGAAGCTTCCTTGGGAACTACTGATGAAAGGGTCTTCGACCCGAGGGCGCCAAGGAAGCTACACTTCCGGTCTAGTTCAAGCCCCGAAACTGGTTAGTGTAAAAACTTAGGAGCTTAAGATTGCTGTGCATCACTTCCTTAGCTTTCATGCATCAATTCTTTCATCAATCTTAGTTAATCAGTTCTTGTTGTCTGCTCTTCAAACATCAGTGTAGTAACACCTTATTCATATATGAGTTTTCTAAAATCACACGTTATAGTTGAAGTGTGGATATCTATTAAACAAAGCGCCGTAAGGGGGCTAGAGCGGTTAGAGATACGGGGCGGCACTCATAGACACCGCAATCTTGATGCGCAGACTGTGGGGCAAAATGGCCGATTTCCATGGACGCAGACACGTTCGCTTCGGGACCCGAAATTACGTCACTGCTGGCTCTCCCTCATGCACGGGATCGTGATTTCATCATTCTCGCTGGCGGTATCGCCGCATAGGAATGAGGGAGTGTTTACGAGCTTTCCTGCTGCACAATGTACGCAGCAGGAAAACCACCCTTCCACTGTTGCGACGCTGGGTGCACTTGCAGGAAGAAATGGACGGGTGTTATGAGAGTTGCAGAGTCTCGGGAGCTTCGGTGAGGCTGGATCTACGCGGTCGCCTCGTCTGGTGGATGCTATTGCTGCATCCCTTGCTGAATTCTCGCAGCGATTGTGTAGTCATGACATCCGTTCGTTTTGAGAAAGGGCCCGCCGTGGCCCAGTGCTGTGGGCAACGCCATGACGTTCGTCCAGCTATGGAGAAAAGGCCCGCAAGGGCCCAAGTTGCGGGAAACTCCATGACACGGGTCCACCGATGGAGGAAGGGCCCGCCGTGGACCAGTGCTGTGGGGAACGCCACAAAACGGGTCCACCGATGGAGAAAGGGCCCGCCGTGGCCCAGTGCTGTGGGCAACGCCATGACGTTCGTCCAGCTATGGAGAAAAGGCCCGCAAGGGCCCAATGTTGCGGGGGACGCCAGGATACGGGTCCCCCGATGGAGGAAGGGCCCGCCGTGGACCAGTGCTGTGGGGAACGCCACAAAACGGGTCCACCGATGGAGAAAGGGTCCGCCGTGGCCCAGTGCTGTGGGGAACGCCATGACGTTCGTCCAGCTATGGAGAAAAGGCCCGCAAGGGCCCAATGTTGCGGGGGACGCCAGGATACGGGTCCCCCGATGGAGGAAGGGCCCGCCGTGGACCAGTGCTGTGGGGAACGCCACAAAACGGGTCCACCGATGGAGAAAGGGTCCGCCGTGGCCCAGTGCTGTGGGGAACGCCACAAAACGGGTCCACCGATGGAGAAAGGGTCCGCCGTGGCCCAGTGCTGTGGGGAACGCATGACGTTGGTCCAGTGGAGAAAAGGCCCGCTGAGGCCCAATGGTGCGGGAAACTCCATGACACGGGTCCACCGATGAAGAAAGGGTCCATGGTGGCCCAATGGTGCGGCGGACGCCGAGGTACGGGTCCACCGATGGAGAAAAGGCCCGCCGTGGGCCAGTGCTGCAGGGAACACCATGACGTGGGTCCACCGATATGAGAAAAGGCCCGCCGTGGCCCAGTGGTGCGGCGGACGCCAAGATACAGGTCCACCGATGGAGGAAGGGCCCGCCGTGGCCCAGTACTATGGATAACACCAGGATAGGGGTCCGCCAATATAGGATTGGTCCGCTGTGACTCAGTAAGGTGGAGAATACCAGGATACGGTTCAGGCCTAATAGTGAAGATGGCGCCAGAATATGGGTCCACCGAAGGAGGAGAGCTGCGGCCAAGTAGTGTGGAAAACACTCGGATACGATTTCGCTTTGTCCAATAGTGTGGGGAACGGCAGGATACAGTTCCTCCGATGGAGAAAGCGTCTGCGTTGGCCCGATAGTGAGGAATACGCACGAATACGCCATACGATGGAGAACGAACTTCTCATTCTCATACTCAACTCATAAGGAGGACTTCATGTTTGGGCCCATTGGAAGACTGGTTCTGCTTCTCTATCAATTTTCTAGAGATTTGGCAAGTGTGAAGCGTTTGCACATGTCCCAAGTGGCTGCCCCACCCCACTTTCTAGCGTCCCGAAGGGGCGCTAGTACTAGGAAAGTTTCGAAAAAAAACACCTCAGTGAGAACATCGACGCCATACGTAAGTCAAATCTTCTGAACTCACGCGTTAGGGTTGAAATATTGTTGCAGTCGTGAAGGCAATATTTAGCAATTTGAGAAAGACAAAGGGCGAGAGGACAAGGCAAAACGCAAACGGCTACACGGCGTGGATCGAGGAGCTGCCACGTTTGCCAGCACTCTACGTCATCATCCCTGATCTGCGTATCACGTTTCATCGTTATCTTCATGGTATCGAGCAATGATTTAGCTGTGAAGTGAACGACGTGGCAGCAAACAACTTCCGTCGCAGCCGCGCTGCCTCTCGGTTTCGGACAGACTTCACCTGGTCTCGTGAAAGAAATGTCTGCCAATAAATGACGATTTAGCGACAGTCTTAGGTGTAGTGCATAGTAATGGGGATATGTACAGTGCCGTAGATCCGCCTCGTCCTCAAGGCGCACCGCCTGAGATCACACGTGGCGTCCTGCTGGCAATCGATGCTCAGCCGGTTGCCTGCGGGAATGCTGCCAGCAGGACGCCACGTGTGATCTCAGGCGATGCGCCTTGAGGACGAGGCGGATCTACTGCACTGTAAATATAAGCGCGTAGACAGAAATTGCTGTTGTAAAGGCAATAACCAGAAAGCTACGAGGGAAGAAAACTCAGGAAGGCTTCTATCGCATCAATAGCACATGAACGAGTCCCGTGGCGATTGCGAAATTTCAATCAAAAATAGAAACTGCCAATAAGTGACGACTTAGCGACAGGTTAAGGTGTAATCTTAGGTAATGCGTGTATATGCCAACATAGGCCATCACGGTGACGCCAGCTGCCAATACCCAACAGTAACCTACTTTTCGAACACTCTCAAAACGAATGATTGTGTTCCTCGAGACTTCGAACAGTGAACTTTCTTTTGAAAGAAACCAAGAAATTTGCAGATCTCAGTGGCTATTTCTGTGAATACGTGCACTCATAACTGAACGCGACAACTAAGGACATTCATATAATCACTTATGTTTGCGTCAAAACTGCCAACTACATAAAAAGTATTAGAACACAAAAAAGTCTATTCTTTCATTAAAAAAACTCATTGAAAACACTTCATGGTTACAATTATAAGTTTCAACAGTACAACTCATGAAGGAAAACGAGTAAAATGAAGTAATGAAAACAAACGACAATCTATTTCACAGATTAAAATATGGAATCGAAATCGTAGAGGGTAGAACAGCTCAAACAACCTTGTCCACAGCTCTTCAATAAAAATTCATAAACAGCACGCTAAAAAAAGAGATTAGATCTTCTGATTCTGACCTTTCAGAACAAAAACAATAGCTCAGACAACATTTCACGAAAAAAGATGTCCTCGTGAAATCTTGACTGACTTATCGTTGATTAAGTGAGTAAAAGAACCGAGGAGTAAGTAGGAATGTAGAAGAAAGATTACCAAAAATATTTTAACAAATCAAAATCGAGATTCACAAAACTTCACCACTCACTTCTTCAATTGTTCGCGACGAAAACCCATATCCACAATTCTGTTCAATAGGTGAACGCAGGCTACGACGAGACTGCAACGTATAATAAGCTCTTCTAGTTAATTGATGTAAAAAATGTGTAGGTAAGGCTGTGCGCGGCATACCACGCAATATGCAAAAATATATAATAGAACGCATAGGTATATAGATGATATACTTCATATCTCAACCAATGCGGTAGAATTCGAATCAAATCTGCATGAAATCTACCATTCATCTCTGCAAATAGAAAAGACCAATACTGATATTAAAGGAACAAATTTTCTAGGCCTGAAAATATGTGTAGGACGAGAAAACATCAGTTACAGCCTTTATAACAAAACAGATAATTATAGTTTCAAAGTTATTAGATATCCAAATTAGTACTCTAATATACCACTTTATATAATAAATAATACCTTTGTTGCGGAAGTCCTTAGGATAGGAAGAACGTGCACAATGTTTGAAGATTTCAAAAGTAGGATAATGGAGCTATGCAATAGTAACAATGGTTGGAACTCGGTTAGCATATTAGGATTCTGTGTAACGCACTTAAGGACAGGCCATTCATTTTACGTAGATACGGACTCAGTAATGCAGTACATCTTCCTCTGATTCATGAGATAAGAACCAAATTGGTTGACAAGCTAACGTAACAGATCTGATCTTTGCCTGTTGCAACACATTCCTCTGACGTTCTCGGTCTCATCTTTTGACTTAGTACTAAGATTTTTTTGTAGCTTCCTTGGGAACTACTGATGAAAGGGTCTACGACCGGGGGGCGCCAAGGAAGTTGCACTTCCGGTCTAGTTCAAGCCCAGAAACCGGCTAGTGCAGAAATCCTAGGTACGTTGACTGTGTTCTTCATATTATCCTTACTAATCGATCACTTCATGCTCTCAGATTAGGTGCCTTTAACTTCTCACAATGAGTAAATTACTAGATATCTCCATTTATGCGTGGTATAACACGCACAGCCTTACTTCCATAGAAAGAATAACAGCTACATGGCTGACTTTACGTCGAGTAAGTAAGTCAATCAAAATGGAAAGTTCTTCATGAGTTTGTACAATAAATTTATTGCATGTTTCCAACGTACTTCGTTTGGATAAAATCTTGTTCAGTACTTGAAACAATCACAACAAGTCCTTCGGTTAAAAAAACCCAAGCCCAAGACAACATAGATACAAACGATTTCAAATGAACCGCATGTGGTATACGAAATTCATTTTCATTTTGCACCATGGCTCCATTTTTGTTGGGTTACGGTAGGTACACGGCAGATACGGTATCTCATAGAATTCTCTCAAATTTTGCACAGAGAAGTCCTTCTAGGCGCTGATCACGATAATCGCGAAACCTTCATGTTCTACCCAAAATCAGCATTTTCTCCCAATTTACTACCGTATACCTACCGTATGCCCATGAAAACGGGATTACGATACAAAATCGATACGATATTCATGTTCAGCATCTCGAATAACCCCTTTGTGCAGAATTTGAGCGAATTCCATGAGGTACCGCATCTACAGCGACCCCACCGTAACCCTAGAAAAATGAGGTTACGGTACAAAATGAATATGATATTCGTGTTCAGCACCTCAAATAACCCCCCCCCCACTATGCTAAGTTTCGGCTAAAGAAATTTTTGAAAATTTTTTGGGCTTCTAATGTGGAATAGTGCCAAAAGCGGAATCAATAAAGCCACCTTATCATATACGTTCTAGAAGTATGTGATGAACAGTAACCACTATAAAGTACAACATCAAAAACATTCATGAAACTGACCTGCAAGACAGGGCAGCGCGCTAGATTCAGAATGATTGTTCAAATGCCAAAATCCATTAACAGAATGAAAAACAGCGGAGGGGCAGAGTGGTGGACATTCATGTCGGCTGAAACGGCCAAGCTTTAAAACGCAAGCATGACAAACCGATCCGCTTCTATTCCTTCTAAATGAAAATCATAATTTGTGATATTACGAAAAGCCCACCTCGATTGCTTAAATTAGCTGCCAAATAATAGAACAGCATTACGACTAGACCATTCAATAACGGTAAAACAAATGTGGAATGTACGATATCCGGTAACGGACATACTAAGACGAAGGGAGCAATCTAAAAAAAATTGGCAGAACCGAAAAAGTGCGTATTATGCATTGGAAACGCGAGAGAGAAGAGAAAAGAACGAGAAAATATGGTTGCTTGCTACTGTCACCACCTTCACACTTAACAAATATGTATATTGCTCTCATGGGGCCTTTCAAAACCGTTCGAATGGGGATCTGTAAATAGCGGACCTACCAGTCAGCTCAGAGATGGATCCGCAACTGTTGCGTCCTGCAGGAGCGTTCAACCATGGTAACAGGATGCGGTGATCACAGCGTTACGCTCAGTCATGGCAGCACACATGCCGACAGCACAGGCTTCCTGTAGCCAATTAGTTTGGCGCAAATGTGGACTATTTCCAACGAGAGTCACAGAAGAATATGAAACGAGGAGATGGTTTATTATTATTTTTTTGCACTACAACGCATGCAGCCTTCTACCTGTCTAGAGTAAAGGTGACAAAAACCGCGAATCATCGTCTCCCTATACAGATTTCCAGCTGCAGAGTTCATGCGACGAATCAGTTAAAAGCAACAATACGAGACATCATATTCATCTCATTCGATTCTTCAGAACCTAACCTTTAAAAAATGGATGAATATTGATTACCTGCATCTTTCTGTAATAACCCAGAGCATCATCGCGTTTCAGCGTGACAGTTTTCGTTGGGTCTCTGATCATGTTTGTGCAGTTTATAGCGCACGTGAAACGACTTTGGGAACAACACACTCGATAAGGCAGCACCCCGAATTGCTTCCAATATAGCCAGAAAAGTTATCGTCTCTAACCATGGCCGCACCGCACAACTTCCACCGAATCACCTGAAAACCCGATTTGGTAAAATTCTCGAAAAAAAAACGCTAGCATAATGGTAACTGCTGTTTCGCCCTCAAAACCACAGACAGCTAGAAACCAATAGATGAAATTAATCACGAAGGAGGGCTCATCAGTGTGGTCGATGTATACCCCGTTCAAGCATACAGATGATTTGATTCTACTAATACTAGAACATGCCACACCGATGACTATAGCTTCAAAGTTATTAGATACCCAAATTGTAAGTCCAACATCCTACGTTTCATAATAACAAATACATTTGTAGCAGAAGTGATTAGAATAGGTAGGACGTGTTTTAGGATTGAAGACTTTGAAAGTAGGGTGATAGAGTTGTGTGAAGTTAGCATACAGAATGGTTGGACACCTTTAGTAATAATTAGAACTGTATGTAATGCGCTCAGAGATAGGCCGTACATATTGCGTAGGTACGGTTTAACTAATGCTGTCCATCTTCCGTTATTGCATGAAATTAATGCTAGAATTAGAAACATGACATAGAAGTGGCGCACTTTTTTGAATAACTAGGTCACTGGCACAGGACGTATATAAGGACAGAGAAACACAACTGAGTTTCTTCATCTACTACACCTTGTACCTCTCTCATTCTCACTCTCATCTCATTTGTATAGCATTAAGCACTTTTGAAGCTTCCACGGATCTCCCTCCTACGAGGGATCCCAGCCGATTTGCTGCGAGGCTACGTGGCGCGACCCCGGGTGGCGGATAGGGGGTTTACCGCGGACCAAAAGCAGCCATGCGCTTGCCCTGCGACGCGGGTAGATCTAGGGGATGGACTCCTTAGTTCGACAGTGCTGGATTCGATTCATACGGCCGGCATATGAGTGTGAACATGCACTCACGCGCGTGGGTGTGTGCAAATGCTTTGTGTGGGCTGTATCCTGCAGTTCGGATTTGGCCAAAAGCTCGCATTCTAACGACTGGGAAGCGCATGAGAGGCGAGTAGGGGCCGCCTCTAACAAATAAGTCCCTTGTCCACGGGGGGAATCCTTCTCCTCGTCATTCGAATGCCGGCGACAGGCCGTAGTGACAGGCCGGCTGACGAACACCCCACGTCACATCTAATGGATCATGACGTCAAATGGATTCAAGAAGAAGGCTACGGCGTACGCGGGAATCGACGCCCACTCGCGGGGCCCGGTGAGTGTGGACAATAATATGCGAGGGTCCCCGATGCTTCGCGAACGTCGGCATCGGGGGGAAAGCAGGCGAGTCGTTAAGGATAACAACGTGGCCTACTTTGAACGTATTGCTACTTTGAACGTCGGCACGTTGACAGGCCGTTCATTTGAACTGGCAGCAGCACTGCAGCGCCGTCGAGTCGACTTGTGTGCGGTGCAGGAGCATCTGAACAAAAGGAGGACCTTGAACGACAGACACAGGCCTGGAGCGAACGTCTAGCGCTGTTCGGTCTTCGGCTCAATGTCAGAAAGACTGAGTATATGACGACAGATATGAATGAGCCCGCCACCATTCAGGTTGACGGCAATGATCTCCCGAAAACCGACTGCTTCAAGTACCTCGGCTCAACACTCTCAGCCGATGGCAGCCTAGCCCATGAAGTCGTCAGTCGCGTCAACGCTGCATGGCTGAAGTGGCGCTCAATGACGGGAGTGCTCTGCGACAAGAAGATCCCGGATCGCTTCAAGTCGAAGGTGCATCGAGCAGTTGTTAGACCCGTCGCACTGTATGGTGCAGAATGCTGGCCGGCCACCAAGGAATTGGAACGCCACCTGGGTGTGATGGAGATGAAGATATTACGATGGATGGCTGGTATCACGCGTGGGGACCGCATACGCAATGAAAAGATCCGAGAGCGGTTCGGCATCGCCACGATTGCTGACAAGCTCCGCGGAACCCGCCTTAGATGGTACTGCCACGTACTGCATGCTAACAAGGACACCATCTGCGAAGTAGGCCTTATCTCGAGGTACCAGGAAAACGACCAAAAGGACGGCCAAAGCAACGGTGGCTGGACACACTGCATGCGGATCTGAAGCATGTGGGCGCCCACCCAGACCAGGCTCACGATGGAGCTAAATGGCATCAGAAGATCAGAAAAGCGGACCCCGCCAACGAACGGGACAAACGCTAAAGAAGAAGAAGAAGGAGAAGAAGAAGAAGAAGAAGATTTTAATCTGTGAAATAGATTGTCGTTTGTCTTCATTACTACATTTTAGTCATTTTCCTTCATGAGTTGTACTGTTGAAGCTTACAATTGTAACCACGAGGTGTTTTCAATGAGTTTTTTTAAATGAAAGAATAGATTTTTTTTGTGTTCTAATACATTTTATGTAGTTGGCAGTCTTGACGCAAACATAACTGATTACATGAATGTCCTTAGTTGTCGCGTTCAGTTAGGAGTGCACGTATTCACAGAAATAGCCACTGAGATCTGCAGATTTCTTGGTTTCTTTCAAAAGAAAGTTCACTGTTCGAAGTCTCGAGGAACACAATCATCCTTTTTAAGAGTGTTCGAAAAGTAGGTTACTGTTGGGTATTGGCAGCTGGCGTCACCGTGATGGCCTATGTTGGCATATACACGCATTACCTAAGATTACACCCTAACCTGTCGCTAAGTCGTCACTTATTGGCAGTTTCTATTTTTGATTGAAATTTTGCAATCGCCACGCGACTCGTTCATGTGCTATTGATGCGATCGGAGCCTTCCTGAGTTGCGAGTCCAACCGGCTGAGTATCGATCGCCAGCAGGACGCCACGTGTGGTCTCAGGTGGTGCGCCTTGAGGACGATGCGGATCTACGGCACTGTACATATCCGCATTACTATACACTACACCTAAGACTGTCGCTAAATCGTCATTTATTGGCAGACATTTCTTTCACGAGACCAGGTAAAGTCTGTCCGAAACCGAGAGGCAGCGTGGCTGTGACGGACGCTGTTTTCTGCCACGTTGTTCACTTCACAGCTAAATCATTGCTCGATACCATGAAGATAACGATGAAACGTGATACGCAGATCAGGGATGATGACGTAGAGTGCTGGCAAACGTGGCAGCTCCTCGATCCACGCCGTGTGGACGTTTGCGTTTTGCCTTATCCTCTTGCCCTTTGTCTTTCTCACTTTGCTAAATATTGCCTTCACGACTGCAACTGATGTCCACATTTTAACCCTAACGCGTGAGTACAGAAGATTTGACTTACGTATGGCTTTGATGTTCTCACTGAGGTGTTTTTTTTTCGAAACTTTCCTAGTACGTCCACACTTCAACTATAACGTGTGATTTTAGAAAACTTATATATGTTTTCACTGCCTTACTTTGTTCCGAAACTTCCCCGGCATCTTTCTTTCGTGACATTTGCACATTTTATGACAGTATTTTTGGTAAACTCAGAAAAAACTCCATTTTCCGGCAAATTTACAAAAAAAAACTTATCTCACTGCACTTATCTCGTACCACAGTAATTATGTTCACCATTGTGTAAGTGATTTCATTCTCCTCGACGAACATCAAACAGTTCCCTCAACGCATCTGGGATAAAACATCCATAAGGATACAAAGTTGGTGATTTGAGAAATTTAGTCTTACGGTAGGAGGACATGAATGCCCTCACCTCTCTGCCACTTACGAACTCTCTGCCTCGTTGATACGCGTCCTCGGCGCCGCTGTAGCCTTCATGTGGAGCGATTAGTCCCACAACATTTGCCTTCATTGCAACAGAGAGCAGGAGGTGTCTGGTTGATAGCGGCGCTCCCTGCCATCACGACACATGCTGTGACATGGATGGTTCCTCTTTCCATGGCTCCGGCTCTTGCGGCTCAGCTGCTGATCCAGTGCTTTCACACAAATCAAGGGTTGATGCTGGAAGTTTATGGTATCGGACACTTAAAATCCTCCACAATCTGGCTCTTCTATGCAACTGACAACACTGACCTCCATTCAGAACGGGATCGCATGCGTTGCAGATGTAATTCTTTCTGAGCTGTGCTCCTCTGTACTTGTTCCCGTAATTCCACAGCAATTGTTCACCAGCCTTGAACGAAACACATTGTTCAAATTTACATACGCTCTGTATTTGTTTGTTACACTCATCTTGATTTCGCGGTTACTGGAATAACGTGAACTTCCTTCGTCGTTGAACAAGAGTGGTTGCTTATCTCCAGCCTGAGATTCGGGCGCATCCCACTGTGGTTGAACAACCGGCCAAGCGTCACGGTCTTCTTATTGACCTGCTCATGAGCCAGTACCGCATATCGATACGTGTCGCTGTTATGGAGATCTGAAAACGGAAAATTTTTGGCGTATTACTGTTTTAGTGCGTGTTATAACATTGAATGATCAATGTGAGTACTCCACCATATAGGATCCAACGAAATCCTGTTTCTCTTGGCTCATCCTATTAATCATCTCATCCGCATTGGCGTACGACGTGACATGACCCCTGAAATATGTGATGAAACGAGATGAGGAATTAACGTTTGAGGCAAGCGCTTCCTTATTCACCTGTTATCGCTGACAACAGCATTCTTCTGTATGGCCACCTTCGCGTAAACACCCCTTCCCAATCCAAGGGCGTCACGAATTTGAAGCCATGGGAAGTCCTGGAATAATGCCGATCGGACGACCCGTTTCTTCACAATCAAGGGTTGATGCTGGAAGTTTATGGTATCGGACACTTAAAATCCTCCACAATCTGGCTCTTCTATGCAACTGACAACACTGACCTCCATTCAGAACGGGATCGCATGCGTTGCAGATGTAATTCTTTCTGAGCTGTGCTCCTCTGTACTTGTTCCCGTAATTCAACATGAACAACTCAACATGAACACCATCACGACGCACCTGGATAGGCTTGGCTTCCCTGCGCTTGTAGAATTCATTCCACTCGTATGAATTGCAGATCACCTTCGGAGCTGTGGAGCACGCGGAAACCAAGCTGCACCTGCTCTGCAAAGCATATGTGAACATGCAGTGCAATTTTGAGAAATTCCTCATTCTCTCCGTTTTCCATCCGCCGCCAAAACCGACTATGACCAAAAGTCTGCAAATACAGATGAACCTGAGAAGATCACACCAATGTACTTGCAATCTCCTTTGATTCCTTGACCATACCAAAAAGACGAGGAAAATGGTTCAAAATGTTGATTCGAGGAGTACGATCAACAACATAAACAAAGCAACATGAGCGCATCAAAGAGACACACGATCGCGCCGTGCTCACATATATACTCTTCTGAGCGAGTAGTAGATAGCCGTAGGGAGGAAGTCCATGTGCCCGTATGCTGTTCATACCGCCGCCTAGCTAACTACATAGCAGCTCAGGATGGTGCGAGGCAAGTTGCGCGACCTCGACCTATTTTTGTAGTCGTTGCGAGGTGCGAACATCCTCCTGGGGCATGTCGCAAGAGATCCATAGCTCAGGTGGTAGAGCACTCGCCTGTCAATTTCACGGTCGCGAGTTCGATCCTGCCCCATTGCACCGTTCTTGCATTTCTGTGTTTCTGGATGTAGAAACTCTGCAAGCGGCAAAAGCATGTCCGGATAGCTCAATCGGTTGGGTGCCCGTATATCAGTCGGGTGGTCACTGGTTCGAGTCCGTTGGAGATCCTGAGTTATAGGGCTGGTCCCATACTGTTTGGGGTTCACGACTTAATACGTCCCCAGCGATCTCCATCGGCTAGACAAGGATGAGGACATCCTGGATGAATTCGCTTTCATCGCTGTTAAATCCACAACTTTTTTTTCAAATTATTAGAGAGTTCTTTGGAATGAGGCAATCCACAAAGAAGAATTGAAATTCAATAAGCCGATCATCTGCATCCATAGTGAAAAGGTAATGAACTTTTTCAAATCATTTTCGAAGTTGATATCAAATCGTAGTTGAAAGTCATTCATATGGAAATCATACAAACCATTTAAACCTCTAAAACTCAACAGGCATGCAGGTACGTTCTGCTGTGCTTAGCTCACCGAGTCCTAGCTTAATGTTGTTTTGAGGACGAAAATCGATACATTTGTTCGTCGTGTCGCTAAAATATCGTAACTAAACCGGCTAGTTTAAAGGCAGCAGGAGCTGAAATCCTCGACTCCGAGCTGAGCTGTGGGTTATGAAGTACAGACTCAGCACATCATATATGTGAAAAGAACACAGACAATGATGGCTTACCTGCAGAGAAAATGGAACATTTGGCGCGAACACGCCTGGCCGTGTTCGCTCGCGGACGAGTTCTCCCCGGCGCAAAAGCCATTGCGGTGCGTGGTTTGGCGCAAACGGAAAACGAAATGCATTCAATTCACAGGGTTTCATAGCTGGACCCGGCCAGCTATGAAAGCTTTCATAGCTGGACCCGGAGAAAACTCGTCCGCCCACAAACACGGCCAGGCGTGTTCACGACGAAAGTTCCATTTTCTCTGCAGGTAAGCCATCATTGTCTGTGTTCGTTTCACATTTATGATGTGCTGAGTCTGTACTTCACCACCCGCAGCTCAGCTCAGAGTCGAGAATTTCAGCTCCTGCTGCCTTTAACGTGGGGAATGGAAAGTGAAGTGAGGCGCCGTTGAATCCACAGACATACTGTCTGTTCCAAAAATCAGATCAATTCAATGTGTTTTGTTCCATTACACAAAGCGCATTTTATCACACGCCAAATCAGGGAAATTGGCGCTGTCAATCGACGATCGGTAGCTGGAAGCGTGCCAAAACATGTCTCGCCTATAGCAACGTGGCGAGACTTACCTCATCTTGGCGGACTGCCAAGTGGCAAGATTTGTGAGAAAGACAGTACAAAGTTTGAAGATTATGTGGCTAAGAGAAGGCTCATAGGTGTGGTTGCTGATGCGTTTTCCTCAAAATAATGGAAAAGCAGGAAAAACGAACTTCAGTATAACTGGAAGCTATGCTGAGCACATCAGTGTTGAAGTGCTGAATAAATCGAATCCATTGAGATCCTTAAACAAACTAATCACCCATGGTAATCACTTCATCGACCGTTATTGGAAAAAAAGTCGCAAAATGCAATCGAGAATAGAAGACAAAGTGTAATAACAGCATGAGTCAGCGCAAAACATGAACAAGCGCAAGCCAAAAAGTGCGCTTGTGGTATTACCAAAATGAGATACATCAGCGCATTTTCAAAGTTTCATGCTAAAAAGTGCACGCAAACGTCGGAAAGGTTACAACAATACCGAAATATTTTCTGTCGGGAACTTAGGTTCCCGAAACATCAATACCGGCAGCGCCAGACAACCACAGCACCCAGCTGGTGTGAGAGGAAAGCAGGCTGCCCGCACGGTTACTCCGCATCGACACTGACACTGACGCCATAGTCCTCGAGGACTATACCACCTTACGTCGCCGTCGCCGGCGTGTGGGGATCGCCAAACGCGGCGGCCGGTAATGTTGGCGACTGCGGCGCCGGTGCGTACCGATTGTGATGGGTCGCCAATATTGTCGGCCGCCGTCGCCGGCGACGGCGACGCAAGATGCTATACTCCTCGAGGAGTATAGCGGCTACCTGAGATGGGAATCTTGACTGCTGCCCATGAGCTAAGACACTGCTTCTGAACTTGTTCATTGTAGTGCTTATTATCAACGAGGTTTAATCATGTACACATGGATAAGAGGAAAACTTCCGATTTGATGCACATATTAAATTATGAGTACCATAGAATGTGAACCACGACACTGCGAAGACAATAGTGAAAATCTCGACGATAGGCAGTTTTGATGTTGAAGTGCAGGGTGAGTGAAGATAGTGGCTTTATAACTCGTGATGTAGGGGTCTTCGATGTCCTCGTCGGTTTTCGGATCGGTCGCCATCACCTCCAATAAAACCGAAAGGTGATGTCGGAGAACTTCATGCTTTGGCATGTTCTCTACAAAAGCTTCAAATGGGATGGAGAATGACTCTCGAATGAAGGCATGAAAAACGAACCAGACGCACCACTCCATTGGCAGGTGACGGTCGCGTTTCTTGGCATCCATAAAGAGTGAGTAGACCAGCGAGACACAACATGAAAGCGTGGTTACTTCGATGCCAGTTTCGTTCTGAAATTCGTGAACATTAATCGCAATGACCGAGAAAATTTACTTCTAAGTTCAAAATAACTTTTGAACTTTCAAAAATGACTAGATTCTAGTGTGAGTAAAAGTATAAATTCATTGTGAGTAATACAAGCTACAGGCCTGCACTTCCTACTACCTCTTCCACTGGGACAAAACTATTCTCGAAATAATTTCAAAAACGGGGGAAGGATGATCGCCTATCTTCACCATGCACTTCTTAGTTGTTCCGGACAATTACGTGTCTTGACAGCCCAGTTAAATAGAAGAACGTCACCGGGGGCAACTGTGGCAACGAATGTATACATACCAGTAGCTGCCATACCCAGCTTCGCTCGAGTGTTTTACTAGCTTGGCTACATCAAACCACTGACGCCCATTACTTTCACCGATAAATTCATTAAAACACTAAAATCTCCATAATTTTGGTGATCAGCATGCTAGTGAAGCCCAAGTGACCCTTCCCCACGGACTTGTGGGCGAAAAGTTAGCAAGGCTATTTAGGTGATATTAAATCGATGCTTTCGTACTAAGTGGTTGTCAAATTCATATTCAGCGTATTGGGAAACAAGCGCACTCGGCGCGGTCGCACTGCGTCCTTCTCGGGGCAGCGAATGGGCCACCACCACTGCCGTTCACTGTAGGTAGGGGTACGGCAGGGTTTGGGTAAGATATCTCATGGGATCACATGAGATATGTGTCTACGGGGCGTATTTGACATGCTCATTACAAGTATCACATTGATTTCGCGAGTTCAAAACAACTTTAGGTATTCCTAGGGATCGTCTTACCCTAACCCTACCGTAACGCTACTCTAGTAGGGTTGCGGCACTAAACGAGTATGATATTCGTGATCTGCACATCAAATAACCCCCTTAGACAGCTTGCTGTATGTTTATCAACTTAGTAGATGATTCTTCCGCAGTCATGACGTATCCTCTATCAGGAACGATGAGTCCGCCTACCAGTTTCTTTGCATGTTTGCCTTCACTACCAAATGTTTGATGAAAGAAAAAAAACGTAAGCGAAACATCAATACCGGCAGCGCCAGACAACCACAGCACCCAACTGGTGTGAGAGAAAAGCAGGCTGTCCGCACGGTTACTCCGCATCGACCACGGATAGACTGGAAACCTAGAAACACGGTTACTCCGCATCGACCACGGATAAACTAGAAATCTAGAAACTGGAAATCGAAGAATACTAGTGAAGACTAAAAGAAAGCCCTACCAAATATGGCAACACCCGTTCGGTTGCGACTACTGGACTACAAAGTGAAGCCAATCTGACTAGCAAGTTCATAGCATCCTGCAGACGTACCACTTAGAAGACAGTACAAAGGAACAAGAAAAGAAGATTACAATCTTCGTAGGTACGCTCCGAAGAACTCGAACTGGGTTACAAGTAAGGTATGATTTCAGCAGTGTATGATTTCAGCAGTTAAACAGCATGATGATCTTTAACACAACTAGCACTTGCGGCAGCAAAAGTTGAAGCTGCCTGAGGGGAGTGGCGACCTGGAGAATTTACCATTATGCATTAATATTCGCAAATAAATGATTAACTTTCACGTATTCCACGACATTCTGGAGCTCTAACACTAAGAAAACGTTAGGAAAACCACTTCATCAATGCAGGTGTCAGTCATATGTTTGTAGAGCTTTTCCTGCCTCCATCGTCGATCTGGTGAGATAGTTGACTGCAACATTACCAAATTACAACGGAATCGGAACCTTTTCATGAAAAGACCAAATCGACAAACTTACGCGACATTCCTCAGGAGTACCTCAACGTTTCGGGGCATGAACGTCCCGTTCGAGATCAACCACACATCTTCCATATATGGTGCTCGCGGTGAAAAATCCGTGCTCCGGTACAAGATGATGCACGGCAAAGCGCTGAACACTCAATTCGTCATCACTCTAAGAAAAAAGTAAGCGTTTCATCGAGTAATTACGTATCGTCACCTTCAGAAGCGTGACCTTATCTTCGACAGCCAAAGGTGGAAAACACGGCAGCGTCTGCACCCATTCCAGCATCATCAACAAATCCGTTTGTGTGACGTGTGCGATGTCTTTAGCGAGGATGATCATGAGTTTATTGGTACCGTCATCATGTAAAAAAAGAATGAAAGGGAGTAATGTACTACTTACTAGAGAGCAAAAAAGATACATCCATACTAAATTGGAGTTGCGGGTTTTCGAAACAAAAACTGCGACGAACTAAGAAATTGCCAACGAATAAACAGTGCAACCAATCTAGCGTTTCTACTAATACTAGAACATGCATATGAATTGATTCAGAAAACACGTACCGAAAAAATGTGGTTGAAGCAGCAAGCAAGCTGGCAACAACGAAGGCGAAGATGAACAAAAGTCATGCGGCACGCTCCAAGAAACCCCCAAATGAATCAAAACGCGCAACGCAAAACATTGCAAAGCCCATTTATGCAATTAAGGTAGAGAAAAGGACGAATCAGAAAATATATAGCATTACACATTACAAAAAAGATGAAATCAAACAAAACACACATAAAAACACGGGAGAATGCACATAACGCTCATAAAAGAGCAAAAAAAGAAACTGGGACCAAAATAAAAGGGGAAAACAATCATATATGGAGAGTATTCATTGGCAAGATAACAAAATCGTACCGATTGCAGCTGATAACCAAATCCACACGCCTAATACCCCGAAATCTGCCCAAAAGCGAACAATGGCGACAAAACATTCAACCTAAAACCAAAAAATAGTGCTTATAATAATTATGAAACGAAAAAACAATCACAGACATTCACCATCCATTCATATTTTACAATAACCGAACACATGTATCACACATATCACCAAGAACAACATGAAAATCTCATAATAGACCCCTATTAAAGGAAAATAACAACAAATATACACACAAAAACACATTCAAACATAAAAAATAAACACAAAATGGGTATAAAACACTCCAAAACAAAGAATACTACCAAACAGTCATACACAACACCATAAACAATAACAGCGAACGTCAACTACGTCCCATTCCTCACAATCTTCGCCAATACCACCATAATTCACCTGAAAATACTAAGTAAGTGGACAAACAGAAAACCAACATATTCATCATCACTAACGTATTCCACTTCTTATTATTCAACTTATTCCATCCCAACCCCTCCTTTTCCCATCAACTTTAGCCATCCAAGCAACTAGAACATCTTCAAGCAACTAGAACATCATCTTTTTTAGCGGTCTTGTTCTCTCCCAGTGCTGAGAGAGGGTTCCAAAATTTCATCAGACCACAATTTTCATTGGGTCAGATCTAGAAAGTATCTCAAACTTGGGAAAGTGAATTTACGGTCGACCGTAGGTCGGTGAGCGTTTGCGAACGGCCGACCGTAGGGTGTTACCTAAACGATTTTTTCAAATTGCTCGGCGGCGGGCTGTTTTTTGACGGTCGGCTTCTTTGAGGTCCAAGAAGGCGTTTTTTATGCAAAAGAAGCCAAATGGTAGAGATCTGTCACAGGCGTTTACTTACCTAAATCCGTGTTTAGGTAAGTGAATTTCGGCCGACCGTCATAGTGGTGCGCGTTTGCGCGCACAGCTGTCTTACCGAAATCCGTGTTTAAGTAAGTGAATTTCGGTCGACCGTAGTCTCTACTACGGTCGACCGTAGTCACGACACGGTCGACCGTTGGTTCCCGTAACGAAGTGTGCGCTGTGTTTGACACGTCCTCATTCGATTATCTAACTGTTAATACATCACTGTTATGGACTGATAATCACTGCCAAGAACTGATTATCACTGATAATCACTGATAGCTATGAGAATGGCTTCCAGAACTAGATTTTCTGCTAAGAAATTGTGTTGAAAGGAAAAACAGGGAAAAAGAGCCTTCCTGAATGCCCACACATGACTATGGTGAGGTGATAATCACTGATAAAGATCAGGACAGCTAGAATAACTAGATTTTGTCATCATTCCTATATCAGCGCAGTGACAACCGATGGCAGACTCTCCTTTTCTCCACGAAATTCGCCGGAACTGCTCAGCACGTGTTAAGTACTGCCGTACCCGTGCAGGACTTCATCAAAGACTCTCGATACTGTCACCAATCGATTCGCCAGCATTAAATTGTTCAGAATTGTAGCTTTTTTTGGCCGATTTCATCAGTATTCCGCGAAAAATTTGGCTTTTTCCGATCCCACTTGCCCTATTGCACGGAATCGGCCTTTAGTACTGCCGTACAGGTGCAGGACTTCGTCGGAGACGTTCGGAACCACCACCAATCCATTCGCCGTCATCGAATTGTATAGAAGTGTAACTTTTTTTGTCCGGATTCATGAAATTTTCTGGAAAAATTCTGTCCTTTTCCAATGCAACTCGGCCGAATTTACGCGAAAAGTCTTTATTACTGCCGTACAGGTGCAGAACTTCGTCGGAGACGTTCGAAACCACCACCAATCGATTCGCCGTCATCGAATTGTATAGAAGTGTAACTTTTTTGTCCGGATTCATGAAATTTTCTGGAAAAATTCTGTCCTTTTCCAATGCAACTCGGCCGATTTTACGCGAAAAGTCTTTATTACTGCCGTACAGGTGCAGAACTTCGTCGGAGACGTTCGAAACCACCACCAATCGATTCGCCGTCATCGATTTGTATAGAAGTGAAACTTTTTTTGTCCGGATTCATGAAATTTTCTGGAAAAATTCTGTCCTTTTCCAATGCAACTCGGCCGATTTTACGCGAAAAGTCTTTATTACTGCCGTACAGGTGCAGAACTTCGTCGGAGACGTTCGAAACCACCACCAATCGATTCGCCGTCATCGAATTGTATAGAAGTATAACTTTTTTGTCCGGATTCATGAAATTTTCAGGAAAATTTTTGTTTTTTCCGCACCCAACTTGCCCGATATTACGCAATAGGTAATATCGTGGAGCCCTTCTGAAGGGATATCGATCGAATCCAGCCTGTATGCCTTAGGAAATTTTGCTCGCGCCAAGGATGCCTGCCCGATATTACATGATAGTAGTCTTCTTTTCTTTATTTGTTTTCAAACTAATGGATTCAAAACAAATATATTGCTGGTTATAGTTGATAAGAAGGAAGTACAAGCAATTTCCATTAAGTTTATGAGTTTATTATGTTCCCACAGACATTTTCGTTCAATTTAGTTAACACGCTTTCGTGCCCTATCTTTCACCTGATTAAAATGTTTAAAGCACATTGCGATGCTTTTACGTGAAAGCCGCGACATGGGTGAATGATAAATTCAACTTTCGACTCATAATGGTTGTTTAATGGGCTCTTTTGGTGTATTGGTGGCTCATGGTGACCTTTTGTGATTGATTTCTGCACAAGTGTTCTGCGATGCTGGCTCAAGGATATTGGGCAATCACCATTGATGGATCTTTTGAATATTTAACACGGAAATGGAACGCGGTTATTCGTCAGCGAGTTGGGCTCATGATTTCAGTACAAATTTCTGTCTGCGGGGCTCCTGTAATTGAATTCGATTCGACAAAGTTATGGGATCACCTTTTTACACCGTGAAGCATTACATCTGACATCATCTGACGATTCATATTGTCCACACACGAATATAAAACATGTTCATGCATGAAAATTCCCTATTTGAATGATTATGATGTGACGAATACAATTCCAGGTGTGTGATAAGCCTGAGCGGTCTACAAGGATTGCCTGGCGCCGGAACTGGTGCTGAGCAGTGCGACGCTGGTCTTGTTGTACTTCGCCGAGTAGGTCTTTCGGTGGAACAATGCCGCAAGAAACGTGTCCACGCTCGCCTTGATCGCTCGGATTCGCAGCGTGTAGATGAACGGATTGGACGCCAACTTCAGCATTACCCGAAAAAGGACTTGTGCATCTGATTGATGTGAGTGAAGAATGAATGTTGGTGCGCCGGCTTCTGGTTGTTTCAGTCAAAATGAGAATGAAAGCTAGGTGGACTCACCAAGCTGTTGACACTCGAGTTGGGGAAAAGACCGAGGTAGAAGTATAGAGACACCTGGAATCGATGGAGTTCCTTTTTTTTTCTCAGGATTTGAAGGATTACCATGAAAATGGATGAAAATGAAAATATAGCACATTGCGAACAACGTGATGCATATTGTGCATCACGCCCTTTCGTCCCCGTGTCGCGACGTGATACTCATCGTGCATCACGCGAAAGGTGTTTCTCATGCCCATTAGACGCTTCCCTGTGGTCAGGTCGTGCAAATGATGAGCTGTCAAATGAAATACTGCGAGCCTCTCGGGTTCGTCATGCAAAAATATGGTTGGTCCAAAACGTGTTGAGGGTTCGTCATGCAAAAATATGGTTAGTCCAAAACGTGTTGAGGAAGGAGGTGATAAAGTAGTATTCAGATTTTCTAGTATTCCACGCCTTTAGAGGGGGCGAATTCATAAAAAAAAGCTCAAGAGAAAGTCCCAACTGCTGAAAGTGAAGCTGTGTATGTCATACCCCAACTTTTGGAACTGCGTCAAATGTTGCCACGCCCTTTGGGAGTTCGAGTTAACTGCTCATCTTTGAAGGTACAACGTACGTACGGTAGATTTAATCATTATGAGATGAGCTGGTGGTTTTACGCTTAACGACCAAAGTTCACTGCAAATGTAGTCAATTTTATGTTTGCATCTACCTACGCTGCCCAAGAGAGGAGTTCGCGCGTCACCTACGACTGGTCAAACTGGCCAAAAACAGGTTAGGATGGAAGAAGGGGTTATCTCAGTGGGAAATGACTGGTAGTAAACGCTATACTCGTTAGAGGTGGAAAATGATACCGCTCATCTCGTGGAGACACAAAAGAGCCAAAACACCCTTTGACACCCTTCCCCTCCCCCACAACCTTAGAGACCGCTAACATCACTGAGATTACCCAGGGTAAACCTGTTAATACCACACCAATTCACCCATCATGAGCACAGTCGTCGACACATTTACCCTGTCTAACCTCAATGATGCATCCAGGCCTTGGAAGATCACCGGCGTTTCAGTGGAATGTTGCATATGACAAATTTCCATACAGTTGAAGTTTCTGCTTCCTTCAGAATTTCAGGGTCAACTCAGGAAGTGTTCTGACGTTCTATTAGAGCTCCAACCTCTTACTTGTACCTATGTTGAAGTAAGGAACTCACATTATACGTGAAGGGGCATCCGTCAACACTGACGAGCATGAAGTACAGCACACAGACACCCCAGCTGAGTGAGAACGTCGACACGATCATCAGCGCCGTCCAGACGAGCTTTAGCTTCGAGTGCATATTCGCACGGCGAGTGCTTGTCCGTCTGAATAGATCATATCAGTTTGATTACAAAATGAGCTCTGAGCCGTAGGAAATCCTAATCCCCAGAAGGAACGTCTTCATAAGTGACAGTTGTCGCTTCACGTAGTCAAGGAGAAGCTGTTTCTATGGTTCTTTTTTCAGAGAAGCTGTTCCCATGGTTCTTTTTTCAGTCTTATCCGAGGAGTTGAAACAGTCACTAAGGGTCGGCTGCATCATTGAGATTACTTGGAGTAAACACGATAGCAACATACGAGTTTAATCGTCGTTATCACAGTGAATAATCCCAGTGATGCATTCAGGGTTGGTATGCTTGATGCCTAATGGTAGAGCTAGCGGAGCTCGTGTAATTGAATTCGGTTCCACAGATTTACGGAATCACCACTATTTACACCATGAAGCATCACTTTTGACGATTGATATCGTCCAGACACGAAAATAAAACATGTTCATGCATAAAAATTCGCTATTCGAATGATTATGATGTGACGAATACAATTCCTTACTCAAATGAATGGATTTGACGGGGAAAACGTTCCCAGATAGTTAGCCGATCACGTTGATCGGCTCTATTCCGACTGGTAGCCTCTGTTTCTTCTCATCGTGGACGATACGCATGCAAATATTACGTTACTTTTAGGAAGAGGCATATTTTCTTAGCCAAAACCGAGTTATTTAATTGCATTCCCATAGAAATTTTCCGGGAAGAACTGGTTAGGACGAGAATTTGGAAGAACACGAGAAAAAAGAACGTGATTTCCTGATTTCTCTGCATTTGTTCGATTTCCAATATTCATTCGCAAGCAAAGGCTTCGGAAAATAGAGAAAAATTGTGCTTTTCCGATTTTCCAGCTTTACTCGAGAGACGGGCTTCATTCGCATGGCGAGAGTGACGAAAAGAGAGAAACACTATTACTTTCTTAATTTTCCAGGTCATTTGGACTTCCGACATCCATTAGAAATCGGAAAAGACAAGAAATAAGTGTGATTTCCGGATTTCTTCAGCCTTCCCGAATGCATCTGCATTCGGATGTGCCTTCCCCTTTAAAATATAACAATTATGTGTGTATTTAGTACATTCTGGTTGTTTCATGGGCACTTCCTATAGCTTGGTCCCTCGAGGTGACGTTTCGTAATTGATCGCTGCACCAGGCTGCGTCGACAGCAGCCTTGAGATTTCGCAACCACCAACTATAGGTTCTCCTAAAATTTTGGCAAGGAGATGGAATGGAGTTTATTGTTTCCGGAGGCGGTTCAGGATTTCTGTACACATGTCCATCGGCGGAGCTCCTGCTAATGTATCGGATTCGGCAGAGTTGCGGAATCGCCATATTTAGGCCGTGGAAGTTCAGATTTTGGGATTGTCTTTGTACCGATACACAAAAAAAACATATGGTCCAGGCATAAAAAAGCATTTGTTATGTTTAAAAATTCCTTATTTGAATGATTACGATATAACGAATACAATTTCATAATTTCAAACTGATGGAATTGATAGAAAACCGTTCTCAAACACTGAACTGATCATGTATTCACCTGCCTCCAAGTGGTAATCTCTGTTTCTTTTGTTTCCTTCCAGTTTGTGTATAATTCAAGCAAGTTATTTCATATCTTTTCCGCATAATTTCTTACGTTCCCTTGTGTCTCCGCGTGAGGAAGTCTCGCATTTTCATAGAACCGTGAGAGAATATCATGATCGCGTGAGCTGTGTTCTCATGAACACGGCTAATTGTGGTGAAATAAAGAAAAGCACTACATTATGGAGGTCAAGTTGAGCTCCACATTACACTTGAATACGTATATTTGCGGAACAGAACATGTTCGAGTGACGAGAATTTGGAATAACACTACACGGGATTCTGATTTCCTGATTATCCTGGATTTGCTCCCTATCCAAGGTCCATTCGCATGCCGAGAATTCGGAAAACACAAGAGATTGTGATTTCCTGATTCTAGCGCTTTACTTCGCACAGGGAATTCACTTGCATGCCCAAGGTCCGACAAGACAAAAACAGTGGTTTTCTGATTTTTCCACCTCTATTCGACACAGGGAATTCATTTCCATGACGACATCTCGGAATTGAGGGAAAACCTGTGATTCTTAGAATTTTAAGGCTTTACTCGCACAGGGAATTCACTTGCACCTGACTGACGGGAATTATTTCGATCCCATTTGCATACAGGGGAACGAGACATCAATGGAGTTTTCGGATTTTGTCGGGCTACTCGGATGAGCTGCGTTGGCACATCCGATCAAACTTGTAACAGATGTAAATGTGAGTTGGATAAAACAAAGACTTGGAACTTTTCCCCCCGTGCACGGGGTTTAGAATGACCTGTGATGACACACTTATTGTTTTCAATTCTTTCACCGGATTTCGGTTCTAATTTTCGCGAACAGAACAAAAGATGAGAAATCACGGGATAGATCGCGATTTTCAGAGCTTCCAAGGGTCATTTGTGTGCCTTTCCATGCTATTTAAGTACGGAAATGTTGAAAAGGCCTATTCTCGAGCGAAGATGTCTAACGAGCGATCTTGTGGTGAAAATTAACAATTCGGGAAATTTAAAGTTTCTCCAGTGTGTGTCATGTTTACATTTAGTGTACACTAAGAGTCAGTTCAGCTCTGCGGCTACGAACATATTCTAGCACCAGTTGCACTTGAATTTGATGTGAGTCATTCACAAAGCAAACCATGTTTCGTATGCATCCGTTCCTTTCATTCCTTCCCTGGTAAGCCTAAGGCTACGCGTAAGCTTAATCTTAAGCCTATGCCTCCGCCGGAGCATGAGCCTAAGCGTAACACAAACCATCCTTCTGTGCCTTTGGCGAAGTCTTAGCTAGCGAAGAACGGCAAAACCTCAGAAAAGAATGAATACGCAAGGTACTGCATTAAGAGAGCAGCAGTTCGAGACAGAAAGCCTCGTAATTTGTGGTTTATAAAAGCTGCTCAGTTAAAAACACGACACCTACGGGCTAAGCCGCAGAGAAATCACCTCATCGGCTACGCAACTTTGGTGTTTCTCGTCACGAGCTAATGCTTCCACTTCGCTTCCACTTCACGAAAAACACGAATTCTTCGCTCTTCAGAAAAAAAAGCACTTTTAGAAGGTCGTTCTCTTCATTAGAAACTAGTAGTTTCTGAGAAGAACCCGGACGCTCCGATTATACACGCTGTTAAATGAATCCTTTGAAGGTACAGTCAGAACACAGGAATCGATTTTTGGAGAAATTCTGAAGCCACCTAGACTAGAACTAAATCATGCAGTGGTAGTCCCTAAAATGTTCACATATCCATTTAAAAAAAGGCCATGTATTGAGTATGTGTAGTGCCAACGCAATGTTTACAAAGTGCAGATATTAGTGAGGACCAGGCATGAGCGGCATTCCGACTTCACCATTCCGAAACTTCCGATATTTCGGCGTTTTTTAGGGTTCCGACTTCCGAGTTCAGGCTTCCGAAAAATCACGAAAAAAACTGGAATTTTAGGAACTTTTGGAGGGTGCCCAAGCTGGATATTGTCATATGAGTTTCAAGGAGTTTCTTAGCAGGTATCCGAGACCACTACCTGGCAGTAATACAAATACCAAAAATGGCGCTTTCTATCTGTGTTCTGTTTTCATGGGAACATTTTCCATCCATCGTACCACACGAACATAGAGAGACAACAACCTCTAGCCGGTACTTCCACCTTTTCTTCTCTCGAAATTCTGGAAGTTGCGTTGCGCTGCGGTTTCACTGTTTATGTTGTACCAAATACGTTTACTATGTGCAATACTATGTATCAGCATGTGAAGGGAATCATAGTGTTGAAAATTGAGTTATTTATATAAGAGAATGCTGCTGAACATTGGGTATGTAGTGGAAATACGTAGTGAAAATAGCAATTGAGACTTCAAAACCATCCAATCTCGATTAGTATAAGCGTATCGTCAACTGACTAAATATTATAGCTAAATAAACTAAATATATAACATCGAATGAGTGAATAATTCGAATCGAATATTGGGTCCAGTACTATTTCAATTACTGCTTTCATAGTTTTTGTTCCTGGCCGCCACTATCAACCTCTGTTACTCGCACCTGCGAGTAACAACCTCAGGACATATCATATTCTTGTCAGGCGATCTAAGGGGGTCGCGACGAGTCTATGAGGCGTGACCTTGTTAGTGGATACTTATTGCTCTCTATAATAGCCATCATGCCACCCTTATTCCCATGTCAAAAGTTCCAAAGCCGAATGAACGAATATTTCGAATTTGCCACTTCTCAGACGGTCGAATGAACGAATTGTTCGAATACTAGCTTTCTCTAGGTGCCCAAAAAACGAATTATTCGAATAACTCTAATCATGAACAATCTAAACGAATGAATAGTTTAAATATTGGGTGCGTCTTCTTAGTTACCCATCGAATCTGGTACGAAGGGAAGAAAGCGCCCTCTGGAATTATTATCGGGGCTAAGACATCAGTGGAGTGCTCTAATTTCGGTAGTGATGTTCATGACAGTGCGAGAAAATTCCTCTTGGTCACTCTTTTCACTTTTCACTTTTTGGCAAAGCACAAAATCTGCCGATTTTCTAGGATTCCGTGCTAGACTTAATTTGCCTTCCTCAATTCTTGCTTTCACCAACCAGTGCTCATCTAGTGAAAGCAAAAACTGAAGATTCAAGTTCCAGTAATTTTGATGTTTTCCTATTCTTTATTCTCCTATTTTTTTCCTATTCCGCTGCACCAAACAAATACATGGCTGGTGGCTCCTCTAATGTTTCGCAATACTCGTCGAGGGACCCACTCGCATCCGGTGCACTCCCTTGCCCACTGGTCGAGTCCTCGGTTCCCTCATATACTTGCTCCTCCATAAACTAAGCATTCTTTCGTATTCCTACCTTTCTTAAAATCTCGTTCTATCGTTTTATCAATGATTTGCCGCCTCATCTCTAACGCACATTGAGTATGTAGATGTTTGCGTGGATCCCGATAATCTGATGCTAGCACTAGAAACCCTGCGTCGGGATTTATTAGAGCTTCCGTGAAGGTTTCGTTACACAATAAATGAAAGTTAACGAGTTACCCTGCCAATTTCTGAACACCATTGACGATAGAAAGTTAGGGCACAGCTCTAAACGCGGGCAACTAGACTCAACTACCGTGACTGTCAGTCGTTGGATTAGAAAGAGAAATAACTTTTACATCTAATCTCTGTGCCGTAAATCCTGCTCCTGCGAGAAGTCGCTCAAATTATTCGACAGCGTTGGAAAACAAATGCTCATTGTACGCATCATATCTGCTTACCTCCACATCCATAGGTTATATTACTAAGGTTATTTTACGTGCTTAGTCAAATCCTTAGTTATCCTCCTTTTCACCAAGAAAACACAGGAAATGACAGAACTTAGTATTAGGGCTTGTGTTCCTCATCACCTTTTCTTCTTACATCATTCACCACATCATCTCTTACGTGATTTCGCCATCTTACAGAAGGTATTACCGTGCATTTCATACTGCAACACTTTACAGTACTCGTATGCATGTTTGTTAGCACGCTATTCTGCATGTATTGCACTACTATCGAGCTCAAGTAATGCGTTAATCATCCAGTTCTAGTTCCCGAGAAATATCCAGGTACGTACAGTCGTATTCATTTTCAAACAGGTTCAGGGTTCGATTCCAGTCGGAGACTATCAAATATCTATGTGTATGAACAAAAACAAACTTCAGGACCTTTTCTGAGCTGTAAACGTCGGGCATGAGTGGTGATCTTTCGCTATGCTTTAAATTCGTACACGTGTCGATATATGGTTGTCTGTCACGAATTAGAAATGGTTGTCACGTGACTTGCGAAAATGGTTCAAGTCGTTCTACTATCAGGATTATTTGCGCTTTCTGGAGCATATCTTCTTGTTTCGAAAATTTTTGTTTATTAGGGTTAAACTTAGGTGGAAATTCGTTACTAAAGTGTTGGGAAAATTGCCGTTTTTACCAACAGTTCACCATCGGTTTACCAATGGAATAAAACTCCTCCCAGGTGACTTTGCGGGCTGAAATTTTACAAGACTATAGAGATTGACTTCCACTTTCAGAAGCATTTCCAAGGTTTCGTCAATTTTTCTCAAGCACGCTGAAAAAAAGCCATGAAAGAAGAACCTTATTTTTGGCAGGTTTAAGAATGTGGTGTTAATCTGAGGAACATACCTTTATGGCTGCTTTGCATGAGAGGTCAGCGCCGACGCGTCCCTTGCGAGGAGTCCAACTTGGATCGTCCTGCTGGGTTATTTGACATGTTGATCACGAATATCGCACTCATTCTATGCCGCATCCTCATTTGAGTAATGTAATGGTAGGGTTAGGGTAAGTGTACCATCTCACAGATGGTATCTGAATTTTTGTCTAAGGGGCTATTTGAGATGCTTTTTTTTCACAAATTTTTTCACAAACAAAACGAATTTCACACTCGTTTAGTGCCGCAACCCCATCTGGGTAAGGTTACGGTAGAGTTGGGACAAGCACTTTACACAGAAAAACTTCAGAATTGCTTTCCACTTGCAAAATCATCGTGATAATCGCAATCAGTATGTCACATAAGCCCCGTAGACAAAAATTCAGGTGATTCCGTGAGATACCTTACTTACCCTAACCCTGCCGTAACTCTACCCAGATGAAGTTACGAAGTGTGATATTCGTGATCAGCATGTCAAATAATCTCTATAGACTAAGTTTCACGAAATTTTTGATTTTTAGACTTTAGGGCAGAACAAGTGGAATAGTGCCTATAATACACTCCTCTTGAAGCGTATTTTCCGTGAACAGCTGGAATTAGTTTTCTGGACGGGATCTCAAGAAAGAATGGCAGGGAAGGAGAAACCGAGGAACCGAGATGAGACAGAAGAACAGATCCTAGTGCAAGAGGCTCGCGAGGAAGATGAGGAGCTAATTTTGCCTGAGGACAGCGAATTTCAAGAGAGCGAGTCAGACGTCGAGGTCCGGCGACGAACGCAGCAGAAAGGGGAAAAACAGAAGGCACCGCTGAAAAAAACACGTAGTGATTCGAGGAGAAAAGGAAGGAAACAAAAGGAAAGGCAAGAAAAGAGACTGGAATTGATCACTGGAAAGAAGAGAATCGCAAACCTGGCCAGGGAACTCATCCCAAAGTTGGTGGAAGCGAGAAAAATCAAAGAAGTCCCAGTTGTTCTGAGTAACGGTATGTCGATGTGGTTGATTCGTATTAAAGCGGTGGCTCAGTGCTCGATAACGAACGATTTGATTATATCGCACCCTTGGTGTTGTAGACGTATATTTTCCTCGGCCGGAACACGAAGGTTTTCACTTCTGCGTTGTCTGTCACCACAGTGGAAGATTTCGCATCAGACAGCACATCAAGGAGGTGCATGCTACCCTAGTCGCTGAAGGCGCCCGCGAATCAATTGAGACGTGCCCCACCTCTTCGGGTGAGAAGGAAAAGGAACTCGGGAACGATTACTTAGAAGTGGGTGGCGGTTGACATTTCCTTGGGCAGTGATTTTTCTTCTTCAGCCTGTTCGTTCATTTTTAGGTTCTTGTGCAGGTCAGTCGTGGGATCACTGAGAACATGAAGCAAGCAAAGATTCTTATCGATACCATTCCAAAACCTACCACTGAAGCAGAGTACAAGATATATAAGGCATTTTACGATCAGCTCGAGAGTGCAGGGGTGCCAGTGGTAGGGGTGAGTAAGATGGAGAGGTACTACCGATTTGGAATAGCTACTGCCCATACCACACCTCGTTCTTGTTCTAGCGTTAAGATTGTCCATATGAGCAAGCAAACGTGCGGGTCGAGAAAGTCGAGCATGAGATCGCCGAACTCAGAGAACGAGTGTCGGGAGTAGAGGCTGCGCATGCCAACGAGCCTGGCCCTTCAGGTTTGCAGCAACAGGTGAGATTCACAGGTTCGATGCCTACGAAGTGGCCTTATTGTCAGCAAGCTTAGGCAGAGCATCTACCAATGGCAATTACCTGCGACGCACCGCCGATTCCACGCTGTCTGATTTATATGTATCCCGGAGACGAGGAGTATACCGGTAAGCGACAGCTGTACCAACAATTACAACAACCCCACGCCGCATCAGTATTTCAGGAGAAGAGCGTGTCCATGGATGGTTCAGACGTCCACCAAAGTTGGAGCTAATGTTTAGGCATCTCTGGGATGAATTCGGAACAGCCAACTACTTTGAGGTCTTGCACACATCATCTGATGTCAGATGCACAAATCGAGGTCTGACATCAAAGGGGAATTGGTGAAGGGAGGGTGGTAAGGTTAATAACGGTGGATCACAGGACAGGTCGTGCCTGTTTTGACTTGTCAGTGAACAGCTACTAACCAACGTTGAGCCTTCCCCCAACTTCTTTTTTTGCCCCTTTTCAGTTTTAATTTTATCGTTTCGAGGATGTCAAAAAGAACTAACGTAAAGATGTTGTAGCATGGATGAAAGGTGTTGAGGAAAGGCTGCAATTGTGGAGAAAAGTGAAATATAGAAGACATAAGGTGCTCGATATGTTCAGCAAAAGTCTCAAGAAAGAAGCGGTGAGTGGCGACAATTCCATCAAATCTTCTTTCCCGCCTCAGATTCAAGAACTTCCAGTGGTTACCCGACGCAAAGCAAGGCGATGAACCCCTGACCAAAAAAGGACGCATCAATTACGTACAATATGTTTGTCGATTTATGCTCGTCGCTATGAGGAGTAGACAGCGGTAGAAGTGTTTATGATAGTGAATGAATTCGAAAAAAAAAACGCGGTATGACGTTTAGAATAGGCGAACCTATATCGATGGACGATGCCATTTTCTCTTGCGACATAGTGTTGCCGTTTTCCAGAAACTACATGAGAATCAGGTGTCCACTGAGACGAGGAGGGGCTTGGCGACGGCCCTGATTGCATTCTACAACTTCATTAAATTGCGTTTAAGTATAGGTGAGTGGGCGTTGAACGAGATCATATGTCGACCTCAATGTTACAGTTTGCAAATTAAGTGATTTTAGGCGCGGGCGAAAAGAGAGAAAAAGCTATACAAGCTGGGCTCGATCGTGCTCGACAGGTTCTACACTCATTGGGGGAAGAGTCCAGACTAACGGCAACATGGAGAGGTGTAGCGAAATTCCCAAAACGCAAAGTTGGTTTCCAATGCACTTCTCCTTGTTGACTTAACAATTGCTAAAGTGTCGAACACTTTAAATGGGCGAGCCGTACGCAGTAGCGCATGCCGTGGTAACGCATCGTAGTGTTTTGAGCAAATTGGACGAGATTTATGAAGCGTTCCAGTCGCGAACCATATGTTCCCGCGAATTCAACTTTTACTTGGGGTTTGATCTTCTGTCTCTGTGTATCCGTACAAGCACAAGGTGACAACACTTGCTTTCAGTGCATGTATGTCATACATTGTGCAACGCAACACGGGAAGGAATGAGTTAATTTACAAGATGAAGTATGGGAGCATATTCCCTGTAGGCGGAGAGCAAACCGATGAAGACGAGACTTCCTTCACAGGGTTGAGAAACGAACAAATAAGAACGAGTACCGGTGTGCGGAATTACTATGTAAGTAGTTCATACTAAGAACATACACGATCTCCAAAAAACTAGATAATTGAAATGACTTAGGTTGGCATTTACCCTGATCCCAAAAGGCATGATCGCGTGCGCGACATGACAACCTACAAAGGCGGATTCTTTGTCCTCGATCACATTTCTCACCGGTTGATTATGCGCTATTCGGAGATGCGTGCGTTGTGAGTTTCAATCCCTAGATCATCTCAGTATGTTTTGCTACATGTTATAGCTTAATGTAAAGACTTGAATCATTAAGTGAGCCCTACATTTAGTGTCGCCGGAAGGGCATGATTGGACACGGAGAGCATTGCGCAGGCCACAGCTGCCTTTTTCCTCAAATGGAACGGTGATCCGGTCGCGAAATGCACAGTGCCCATGCTTATGAGGCGGTTTCTGAGAGACTGCAATTGTGGCCATTTAAACATATCCTGCAACACTGTACAGTTTGCCACCTTTAATAATACTATCATATCATGATGTCAATCGTAAATACTACAGTCGCGGCATAGCGTTGCAAAAGCGCAGTTTGAGGAAGCTGTGGAACAAAGTTTTAAGGAGAGCGTGGGTCCAGCAGTTCCCGAGTGCGCGTATCTTGAAGGTGTGGATACCCTACTACATCCATTATTCCCTGCTTATTTTGCCGTTCAGGACATCAGAGAGACACACAACTCAAGCACTACAACGATAGTTATGTGTCAGCATGCGCAAGGGCCTACCGCATACTGGAAAGGCAAGCAGCCAAGGATGCCATCACTCATCACACGAAGGTTGAAACTGTGAAAAGGGAACTGCGCGTTGTAGAGTGAGTAATCATTGAGCAATCCAATCAATTCGACCGTAACCACCATGCGATCATCATGTTTTAGCTTAAAGCTTCCCGTAGCAGAGGACGAAACTGAAGGAGCAGAACAAAGGGAACAGAGGGGGGATGATGCCGGTCTGAGACTGGTGGAGCAAGTCTCAAGTGAAAGCGATGAGCACAGTTCGTTATCGTCTATTGAGGACGAGGACTACCGACCCACGAGAAAAGGTGCTTCGAAAAACATTAAAAGCACAATAGTTGAGATGTCACCATTCAACACCTGCTATTTTTAGGACCACAATCGCGGCAACTCGAGGTTAGGAGGTCCCCGCGAAAGCGAAAGTTGCAAAAGGAAATGTCCGGTGCGTGCAGTCGTCATAGATTTCTCCATCCGATCCATGCTGCATGCATTCTATCCTGCAATTCAGATCCCTTTCACTTCGAAGACGAAATGGAGGCTGGAAGCACCAGAGAGGACCAACCTGTAGCAGCCGGTAGCTCACTCCCACATCCCTCGGCCAAAGAAAAAAGAATCTCTAAAGGAGTTCGTGATGAGGAGGAGGAAGACACCGTCTCAAAAGCGGCACGGCAGGAGAAGTCGTGTGATCAACGAGAATCGATGACAAGCATGCACACCAGGTCTGTTTCGGTATCATAATTCAGATGAATATAATCGATTTTGGTGTTATTTGATCAAGGAGAGGAAGACATCTGAGTATTTAGTGAACTACGTCCTAGAATATTACTTATGTGTTCAGCACGTCCAGTGGAAGAGTCAATACCGGAGCACCTACAGTGGACGTCAATAGCGGTGGCCCATCCGCGGCCTGAAAAAGCACGCCGCGCAACCGCGCCGCACGCGTCGTGGACGATGTTTTCTGCTGTAGTTATGCTATATCTTGAGCTTTTCTGCACGATTTTCAGGATTTTCGACCAAATCGGCAAGAAAGCGACTAGAAATAGCATTTCGGCGGCGGATGACACCGGTCTCGGCTCGCGGCGCGGTTGCGCTGCGTCATTCTCGAGGCCGTAGATGGGCCACCGCCATTGCCGTTGACTGTAGACTCAATATCTGCACTACTGAACGCCTTCAACCAAACATCATACGATGGTGGCCTAACAAGATTCGAGACAGTCGAAGAACAACAGGAGTTTTTTAAACGACGAGATGAGGGACCAGTTCAGGCAAGTTTGGGGGATGGCGGGGTGTGTATGAACTTGAGAGCAAATCAGTCGTTGAACATAATTACAGAATTTCACTTGGTTGGAAGTGAGGGAGGTATCGCGCATATGTGGACGTGGACTATTCGCGAAAATCCCCATACCAAAAGGATCAGTCGTTTGCGACTATCGGTGCGTTAAACTATGTCAGTGTATACTATAGAAACCACATTAGCGTGAAGGTTTTAGTGCATGATTTAGGGGCTTCACAATGACGAAGGCTGAGTACGAGTCAGCATTGTCCAAGCTGACGCAAGAGGAACGCGCCTTGGTGCAGGCCTATGCTTTGAGCTACGAAGGTGGCGGTGATATAATTCAATCAGCAGTTTTTTGATGTAGTAAATGGGAATAATTTCAGTACAACTCGGGTGGACTCGTTACACTAACGTGGTGTGGCACACAATCCAACCTACAAGGGAATCGTTACACTTGGAAGGCTGATAAACCATAGCGAAGCACACTTCAACGTGAAGCTTCAAGTGCACAGACGTGACGAAGGTCGAAAAGTGGCAACCATGGCATACTTCATAGCCACAAAAGACATACAGGTTCGTAACGTACGAGCCACATCAGGTCTACAGCAGTGCGGCTTAAACTATGTATTAGTACGATAAGAATAGTGGTTAGCAACTTACGGTATTTAGGAAGGGCAACAGTTGCTGCGCCCTTCGTACAACACACCTATTTTGAGGCGGCAATGCATATGCGAAGCATGTGATCCTAGCACAGGTAGGCTTCAGGTTTCCCTCAACCACTGCTCACGTAACCTTTCGATAGCGCATTAATCTCAAGAATTCGCAGGATCAACAAAGGCGATGAGGTGTCGATGTGAATACCAAAAGGTGGCTGGACCCTGGAATGCAAGCATCTAGGTGCCGGGTTGGCAACGGCTATGTCGTACTGAAATCTCGCTGGAAATTCGAGATGTCATATAGTTTACATTAATAAAAAGATGAAGTCTTCTGTAATTGTCTATATTTGAGCTGCATATATCACGTTGTTACAGATATTTCCTGAGATCTCTTTATCAAACTAATGTTGTTCAAGTCCGATCCATATGAATCACATAGGGGGTTGTCCAGCTTCTTCGCAAATCAGTGACCATGATTCACTGTGGGTGGACGTAGCAGTGCTTGCATGCCTGAAATTCAGATGGATACACAATTATTGGACGTCTAAAGCAAAACATCTAAATCTAAGCAGCTACGAAACAAACATATAGGTAAAATTAAACCGAGTTTTGATATTGACCACGTTTAGTGGGACCGACGATCTCGCTAGACGAGGGGACAGCCGATTAGAACCCCTTTGGTATCTTCTGAGAATAAGAGCATTCGTACAAACTATTCTAGCGTAAGGCCTTACCATGAATGATCTCATCTCATGAGAACCTGTGAAACTGATTCTGGCATGGTTAGCTACTGACAGAGCGGCTCGAATATTTAGTATGTATTGTAAGCATTGTCTGTACAAGCAAGTCAAGCTCTTTGAACTAGGTGGTACCAAAGCCATGTCATCATATTATGATATACCCTCATCAACATTACATTCATAATCATCACATCCATGATCATTACCCATCCCGTGTCGTTGTTGTTTTATGGAGGCAACCGCTGAGGCTTCCACCACATCAGATTTCCAGCCGTATGTAGAACAATTTCAGATTAATTAGCGATAATATGGCTAGCTCTCTACCAGCAAGCACATATGCGAAAGTGATTGGACTCGGCCAGAAGGCCTTACCCATATTAGAACTCCTTCTAAACGAGGGGATGGTTATTGGACTTCCGCCGGTGTTACATGAGGGTGAGCTTTCAGCTCAGTAGAAGAGCAGTAATGGTTCAACGTCATAACGTCATCAGATATTGTTCCAGATATTCTATATCCGAGAAACCAAAGTGAAAGCTACAATCGGTGCATCGTGTGTGCAAAGGACGGGCAATTCCACTTAAAAGATCACCTACGAACACATAAGGAGGAGTTGACGCGTGTCGCAGGACCGGATGCGTACGAGGTAAGTGTAGACACTATGGTGCGATAGAGAATCTACATATACTCAGCTTATCGTTTCTACATGCCTAAGGTCGTCGCACAACTATGTCGAGGTTATGCGCAAAAACTCGCCGGAGTGAAAGTGAACATCAGCCTCACCGTGATGCCGCAAACGGATCGGGAATGGCTAATGTACAACGAACTTGTGCAAAACATAAGGACTTGTGGAATACTGACCGAGGGAGTAAGTACTCGCAGCATATTAGTTCAGCACATGCTCTCCAAACTGTAAATGATTATAGCTAACCAATAGCTGCCCGTATCCAGTCCTTTACAGGGTTACACAGGAGGAGCGGCTATTGAGCAACCACTGGTTGTACGACGTAACGAGCTAAAGGAAATCGTTGAAAGAGAGGTGAGTACGACGAGGCGACGTAGGAATAAAGTACTTCCGAGCTGATACTCCTTCTAAGGATGCTACCATCAGAGTGAACATTGGATTATTGGGTTTAGGTCAGAGTTGCATTGCGCCGTCAGATGATTGAACTCCGATTGGCGCCCGGCGTCGAGCAGGAAGCGGCTGGCCCCGATGCTCAAGCGCAACAGCCAGAAGAGCCAGAACATCCTGAAGAACAAGCTGACGTGCAGGTGGGAGTGAAGGAAGGCGACTGACCACGATTTCTATGTATTCTGGTGGATTTCCCCGCCATTATGTAGCTCATTTTCGTTAAGATGCGTTATCTTAGGCAGCAGCTGATGAAGCCGGAGAGGTTCGGTTGACATATGCCGGACCACAGATACCGCGAGGCCTTATCTACGAAAGTTTCGAAGACGAATTGTTTGATGGTACGATAAATCCGTAGGCCAGCGAATCGGCCCTGTGTTAACCAAACATGCACTGGAACGACTCTGTCCATCTTGATGTAATGTACGGGATCTCGAATGACACCTACGAACATGACATGTATTTAGGAAATGGAGCTGTGCACAATGTGTTTCGGGATATGCCAGATAAGGAGTTGATCTTCGCGCAGGACCTAGACATCCCCTACTCGCAGGAAACTCCGCGAGAACAACGCTACTATGAGGAGAAGTTCCACTTGCCGAAGAATAAAGAGAGTAAGTGCACAGTGTGTTGGAATAGCGCAGAATATGACTTAGTGCAGATCACGACAACATTGCAGCCTGGATGATCCGAGTGGACCAGCAGTTGAAGCTGTGGCGGAAAGTGAACAATGAGCAACATCCGCTACTAAAAGAGTTCAAGCAGAACATCATGGACACGCTGGTAACTAGCCTCATTATTTGCAAGCAGCTGTGTGCCAGTTGAACCGTGCCATCACGGAAATGGTTACTCCGGCAAAGTATTCCGTTCTAGCCCGGATACTCTACGGCACCTTCGGCGTCTAGTCACAGAGCGGAACGGTTCACGACTGGCAGAAAAGGATATGTGCAGCTTGTGGAACGATTCATGTTGCTCGCCATGAGATCCAGGCGAAGGTTCGCAAACAAGTTCCAGGTTTAGTTTCACGACGGAAAACTCGCCTAAAGTAACGTCTTGAAATCTTTCAGGATGGGACAAACGGTGAGCATCGACGACGCAATCTACTCAGCAGAAATTCTGGTCAAGTGCTTCACCGTTATGAAAGACGAAGGAGTCAGCGTAGCCGTGAGGGAGAGTTTCGCGAAAGCGATCACGGAGTTCTATAGGTTCATTAGGCCTAGGGCATACTACACAGCGACGCTGTCGCTGCAACCGTTCACCAGCACAGGTTTTCTCACAGTGGCTCCTATGCCAGCACGGTATTCCATGCAAATTGTGTGATAAGATAGGAGAATTCGTGAAACTTTGTTCTCATCATTTCCATTCATTTTCTTCACTGCGACGGTGTCGCTGTGAAGTATGCCATGGGCCTTATGGACCATATCGAAGCTAGTAAGTGATAGACGTGTATTCAACACCTCTTGAATGATGGGAAGCAAACATAATTCTTTGTGTTGTTCAGGAGCAGGACAGAGCAGAGTGGAGGAGCTGCGTAAAGGTCTGGACATACTATCGCGGTTAATGATTGCACTCAGGCGAGAAGCTGCAGGAGAAAAAACATGCCGCGAGGTGCAGCCGAGTACGCAGCAGGTAAAAGAAAAACTTTTTCACTGCGGACTCCATCAATTACCGCAATGATTTTACCACCGAAAAATAAAATTATGGAAACATTTTCAGGAAGAGGTGCCCTATTGCGTGGTACGAGCAATTGTGGAGCATACTGCCCTCTACCAACGAGTAGACTCGATGATGACCGAGTTCGAGATATCGAACGATATCATCCTGTCCAAGTACAACTTCTTGATGGGGTGGGTTCCACAGTTCTCTTTCTACTGAAATGGAAGAAAAGGGAGGGGGGGGACTACCTTATAAAAGGTCATAGGCGCCACTTTGAAGGCCTACGCAAAAGCACTAGCCTAACCCTAAGCTAAGCCTATGCCTAAGCCTATGCTTAGGCATGGTTTAAGCATAAACCTAAGGCTTAGGCTTCACAGGAGTTCCCCCCCCCCCCCCCGCAACACCATTTTCACTCTGAAACGGGCCTAAATATCCAAGCACACTGTGGGGTGGTAAAAAGAACCTAATTTCAGCGCGCCAGCGTCCTACCTGATTCACACGAACACCGCTAGGAACGAGTGCATATACAAAATGGTATATGGGAGTGTTGTGGCAACTAGCGCTCCGGAAAACGTGGATCAGCCAGGACCAAGCGGGCTTCAACGAAGACGTCTAAATGGTCTTCGTGAAGTCACATTCCCACATCCCGATGGAACTCAAGAAACGCTATATCTATACTATATATATATATATATATATATACTATATTTCTCACAAATCGAGTGATTTTGCGAGAAATGGAGCAGTGTACAGTATTCAGCAGGTGATTTTATCCTAAAAATGATGAATTTCAGCGAAAAATGGCAAATTTCGGAGAAAATCGGACAATTTCGGCAAAAATCGGGCAATTTTGGCGGGAAAACGGTTCGGCACGGCATCGGTTGTGTCGAAATCGATGACCTGCAGGTCATCCATATCTATGTATGACCTATTCATCATCTTTTTCAGCTGTCTTGTTCTCTCCCAATGCTGGGAGAGGGTTCCAAAATTTCATCAGACCACAATTTTCATTGGGTCAGATCTAGAAAGTACCTCAAACTTGGGTAAGATATTGGGGGAATACTCCCTTAAGCCGTGAATATTCACGTGGATCGGGAATATTCACGACTCAGGGGAATATTCACGCGTACATTACCTAGCCGTGAATATTCACGCTTGGCGTGAATATTCCCGTCTCAGGGGAAAATTCACGAGCATGGAGGAGGGGTTCAAGGGTTCGGCTTGCGACACGCATAATCTGCATAAAACTGTATAATAATACTGCCCTGGCACTCATCGTTCCTGTATCAGACACTTTCCACTAACCCCCCTCTGTTTCGTCAGGCCTCAATTTCCGACCTCTATTTCTTGCGCGCCAGCGATAACCAACCGACAGTAGTATGCTTTTTTGAAGAGCATGAGCGATTTAGTAAGTGACCACGCTTGGCGCTTACCTAACCTCAATAATCAACCACTGTCTTACTGGATAGGTACAGTCGCGGTCAAAAGTATTGCAACAACTTGTTTTTCGAGTGTAACTCGACTTCTTTCTCAATACATATCATGATAGCCGATTATGTTGAAGCATATGACGGAACTAATTTGCAAAATAAGAGCGGTCATCGTGCGGTCAGTTGCAGCCCTGCAAGAGAGAATTTTGTTGGAGGTTCGTTTTCGCGAGGTAGTGGCACTTTGCGTTTTTCAGTTCGTAAATTTTTCTCATGCCTATCCTCCGCTTGTCCCACAGTGGTTTTGGTTAAGGTGTCAATTCTCAAAGATGCCGAAAAAATCTGAGGTTCCCATTCCTGTCAGAAGAGCTGTGGTGGACATGAAAAACTCTGGAATGACGGTAACGGCCATTTCAAAGATTCTAAAGATCCCGAAGTGCACTGTATCTCGTATTTCTTCGAGATTCGAAGCTAGGATGTCAGTTTCCAATGCTGTGAGACCAGGCAGACCGCGACTGACTTCTAATCGTCAAGATGTGCGCATCATCCGGCTCTCCAAATCCGATCCCAGTCTCACGTCTGTTGATATTGCGGCTGAATTCAATGCCAGCGACGGACTCAACATCAGCAGCAGCACTGTTAGTCGTCGTTTACGTGCTGCACATCTCAATGGTCGTCGTCCAGCCAAGAAACCCCTGATAAATACTAAGAATAGAAGAGCAAGAGTCCAATTTGCTCGCCGCCATTTGAACTGGACACCCCAAGATTGGAGTAAGGTCTTATTTACCGATGAAAGCAACTTCAATTTATTTGGAAGCGATGGTAATAAGCACTAGTATGTATTTGGAATTGCACGAATTGAAGTATCCCCCAAAAAGTTATACTCGAAAAACTAGTTGTTGCAATACTTTTGATCGCGACTGTAAGTTAAGCGCGCATGCGAGCATATGCGCGCAAAATAGTGTGGGTGCGCGGAGGTGCTGAATCCGAATATCGTATCCATTTGGTTCCGTAACACTTTTTGGGTGAAAGATGGTGCTTTGCAAATACCATATGCGGATAGCTTTCACGAATCTCTATCGATGTGTCTGGGTTTGGTACGATTTTTTGAAAATTTGGATGATTTACACGCAAAAATATGGGTAAAACGTGGGCAAATCACCCAAATCCGTGAATATTCAGAGATACATGGGATATTTCTCACAAATTGAGTGATTTTTGCGAGAAATGGAGCAGTGGACAGGATTCAGCAGGTGATTTCACCCCAGAAATGGTGAATGTCAGCGAAAAATGGCAAATTTCGGAGGAAATCGGACAATTTCGGCAAAAATCGGGCAATTTTGGCGGGAAAACGGTTCGGCACGGCATCGGTTGTGTCGAAATCGATGACCTGCAGGTCATCCATATCTATGTATGACCTATTCATCATCTTTTTCAGCTGTCTTGTTCTCTCCCAATGCTGGGAGAGGGTTCCAAAATTTCATCAGACCACAATTTTCATTGGGACAGATCTAGAAAGTACCTCAAACTTGGGTAAGATATTGGGGGAATACTCCCTTAAGCCGTGAATATTCACGTGGATCGGGAATATTCACGACTCAGGGGAATATTCACGCGTACATTACCTAGCCGTGAATATTCACGCTTGGCGTGAATATTCCCGTCTCAGGGGAAAATTCACGAGCATGGAGGAGGGGTTCAAGGGTTCGGCTTGCGATATGCATAATCTGCATAAAACTGTATAATAATACTGCCCTGGCACTCATTGTTCCTGTATCGGACACTTTCCACTCACCCCCCCCCCCCTCTGTTTCGTCAGGTCTCAATTTCCGACCTCTATTTCTTGCGCGCCAGCGATAACCAACCGACAGTAGTATGCTTTTTTGAAGAGCATGAGCAATTTAGTAAGTGATCACGCTTGGCGCTTACCTAACCTCAATAATCAATCGCCGTCTTACTGGATAGGTACAGTCGCGGTCAAAAGTATTGCAACAACTTGTTTTTCGAGTGTAACTCGACTTCTTTCTCAATACATATCATGATAGCCGATTATGTTGAAGCATATGACGGAACTAATTTGCAAAATGAGAGCGGTCATCGTGCGGTCAGTTGCAGCCCTGCAAGAGAGAATTTTGTTGGAGGTTCGTTTTCGCGAGGTAGTGGCACTTTGCGTTTTTCAGTTCGTAAATTTTTCTCATGTCTATCCTCCGCTTGTCCCACAGTGGTTTTGGTTAAGGTGTCAATTCTCAAAGATGCCGAAAAAATCTGAGGTTCCCATTCCTGTCAGAAGAGCTGTGGTGGACATGAAAATCTCTGGAATGACGGTAACGGCCATTTCAGAGATTCTAAAGATCCCGAAGTGCACTGTATCTCGTATTTCTTCGAGATTCGAAGCTAGGATGTCAGTTTCCAATGCTGTGAGACCAGGCACACCGCGACTGACTTCTAATCGTCAAGATGTGCGCATCATCCGGCTCTCGAAATCCGATCCCAGTCTCACGTCTGTTGATATTGCGGCTGAATTCAATGCCAGCGACGGACTCAACATCAGCAGCAGCACTGTTAGTCGTCGTTTACGTGGTGCACATCTCAGTGGTCGTCGTCCAGCCAAGAAACCCCTGATGAATGCTAAGAATAGAAGAGCAAGAGTCCAATTTGCTCGCCGCCATTTGAACTGGACACCCCAAGATTGGAGTAAGGTCTTATTTACCGATGAAAGCAACTTCAATTTATTTGGAAGCGATGGTAATAAGCACTAGTATGTATTTGGAATTGCACGAATTGAAGTATCCCCCAAAAAGTTATACTCGAAAAACTAGTTGTTGCAATACTTTTGATCGCGACTGTAAGTTAAGCGCGCATGCGAGCATATGCGCGCAAAATAGTGTGGGTGCGCGGAGGTGCTGAATCCGAATATCGTATCCATTTGGTTCCGTAACACTTTTTGGGTGAAAGATGGTGCTTTGCAAATACCATATGCGGATAGCTTTCACGAATCTCTATCGATGTGTCTGGGTTTGGTACGATTTTTTGAAAATTTGGATGATTTACACGCAAAAATATGGGTAAAACGTGGGCAAATCACCCAAATCCGTGAATATTCAGAGATACATGGGATATTTCTCACAAATTGAGTGATTTTTGCGAGAAATGGAGCAGTGGACAGGATTCAGCAGGTGATTTCACCCCAGAAATGGTGAATGTCAGCGAAAAATGGCAAATTTCGGAGGAAATCGGACAATTTCGGCAAAAATCGGGCAATTTTGGCGGGAAAACGGTTCGGCACGGCATCGGTTGTGTCGAAATCGATGACCTGCAGGTCATCCATATCTATGTATGACCTATTCATCATCTTTTTCAGCTGTCTTGTTCTCTCTCAATGCTGGGAGAGGGTTCCAAAATTTCATCAGACCACAATTTTCATTGGGTCAGATCTAGAAAGTACCTCAAACTTGGGTGAGTGCCAGGGCAGTATCATTATACAGTTTTATGCAGATTATGCATATCGCAAGCCGAACCCTTGAACCCCTCCTCCATGCTCGTGAATTTTCCCCTGAGACGGGAATATTCACGCCAAGCGTGAATATTCACGGCTAGGTAATGTACGCGTGAATATTCCCCTGAGTCGTGAATATTCCCGATCCACGTGAATATTCACGGCTTAAGGGAGTATTCCCCCAATATCTTACCCAAGTTTGAGGTACTTTCTAGATCTGACCCAATGAAAATTGTGGTCTGATGAAATTTTGGAACCCTCTCCCAGCATGGGAGAGAACAAGACAGCTAAAAAAAGATGATGAATAGGTCATACATATATGGATGACCTGCAGGTCATCGATTTCGACACAACCGATGCCGTGCCGAACCGTTTTCCCAGCCAAAATTGCCCGATTTTTGCCGAAATTGTCCGATTTTCTCCGAAATTTGCCATTTTTCGCTGAAATTCATCATTTTTAGGATAAAATCACCTGCTGAATACTGTACACTGCTCCATTTCTCGCAAAATCACTCGATTTGTGAGAAATATAGTATATATATATATATATATATATAGTATAGATATAGCGTTTCTTGAGTTCCATCGGGATGTGGGAATGTGACTTCACGAAGACCATTTAGACGTCTTCGTTGAAGCCCGCTTGGTCCTGGCTGATCCACGTTTTCCGGAGCGCTAGTTGCCACAACACTCCCATATACCATTTTGTATATGCACTCGTTCCTAGCGGTGTTCGTGTGAATCAGGTAGGACGCTGGCGCGCTGAAATTAGGTTCTTTTTACCACCCCACAGTGTGCTTGGATATTTAGGCCCGTTTCAGAGTGAAAATGGTGTTGCGGGGGGGGGGGGGGGAACTCCTGTGAAGCCTAAGCCTTAGGTTTATGCTTAAACCATGCCTAAGCATAGGCTTAGGCATAGGCTTAGCTTAGGGTTAGGCTAGTGCTTTTGCGTAGGCCTTCAAAGTGGCGCCTATGACCTTTTATAAGGTAGTCCCCCCCCCCTCCCTTTTCTTCCATTTCAGTAGAAGGAGAACTGTGGAACCCACCCCATCAAGAAGTTGTACTTGGACAGGATGATATCGTTCGATATCTCGAACTCGGTCATCATCGAGTCTACTCGTTGGTAGAGGGCAGTATGCTCCACAATTGCTCGTACCACGCAATAGGGCACCTCTTCCTGAAAATGTTTCCATAATTTTATTTTTCGGTGGTAAAATCATTGCGGTAATTGATGGAGTCCGCAGTGAAAAAGTTTTTCTTTTACCTGCTGCGTACTCGGCTGCACCTCGCGGCATGTTTTTTCTCCTGCAGCTTCTCGCCTGAGTGCAATCATTAACCGCGATAGTATGTCCAGACCTTTACGCAGCTCCTCCACTCTGCTCTGTCCTGCTCCTGAACAACACAAAGAATTATGTTTGCTTCCCATCATTCAAGAGGTGTTGAATACACGTCTATCACTTACTAGCTTCGATATGGTCCATAATGAACCTATAGAACTCCGTGATCGCTTTCGCGAAACTCTCCCTCACGGCTACGCTGACTCCTTCGTCTTTCATAACGGTGAAGCACTTGACCAGAATTTCTGCTGAGTAGATTGCGTCGTCGATGCTCACCGTTTGTCCCATCCTGAAAGATTTCAAGACGTTACTTTAGGCGAGTTTTCCGTCGTGAAACTAAACCTGGAACTTGTTTGCCAACCTTCGCCTGGATCTCATGGCGAGCAACATGAATCGTTCCACAAGCTGCACATATCCTTTTCTGCCAGTCGTGAACCGTTCCACTCTGTGACTAGACGCCGAAGGTGCCGTAGAGTATCCGGGCTAGAACGGAATACTTTGCCGGAGTAACCATTTCCGTGATGGCACGGTTCAACTGGCACACAGCTGCTTGCAAATAATGAGGCTAGTTACCAGCGTGTCCATGATGTTCTGCTTGAACTCTTTTAGTAGCGGATGTTGCTCATTGTTCACTTTCCGCCACAGCTTCAACTGCTGGTCCACTCGGATCATCCAGGCTGCAATGTTGTCGTGATCTGCACTAAGTCATATTCTGCGCTATTCCAACACACTGTGCACTTACTCTCTTTATTCTTCGGCAAGTGGAACTTCTCCTCATAGTAGCGTTGTTCTCGCGGAGTTTCCTGCGAGTAGGGGATGTCTAGGTCCTGCGCGAAGATCAACTCCTTATCTGGCATATCCCGAAACACATTGTGCACAGCTCCATTTCCTAAATACATGTCATGTTCGTAGGTGTCATTCGAGATCCCGTACATTACATCAAGATGGACAGAGTCGTTCCAGTGCATGTTTGGTTAACACAGGGCCGATTCGCTGGCCTACGGATTTATCGTACCATCAAACAATTCGTCTTCGAAACTTTCGTAGATAAGGCCTCGCGGTATCTGTGGTCCGGCATATGTCAACCGAACCTCTCCGGCTTCATCAGCTGCTGCCTAAGATAACGCATCTTAACGAAAATGAGCTACATAATGGCGGGGAAATCCACCAGAATACATAGAAATCGTGGTCAGTCGCCTTCCTTTACTCCCACCTGCACGTCAGCTTGTTCTTCAGGATGTTCTGGCTCTTCTGGCTGTTGCGCTTGAGCATCGGGGCCAGCCGCTTCCTGCTCGACGCCGGGCGCCAATCGGAGTTCAATCATCTGACGGCGCAATGCAACTCTGACCTAAACCCAATAATCCAATGTTCACTCTGATGGTAGCATCCTTAGAAGGAGTATCAGCTCGGAAGTACTTTATTCCTACGTCGCCTCGTCGTACTCACCTCTCTTTCAACGATTTCCTTTAGCTCGTTACGTCGTACAACCAGTGGTTGCTCAATAGCCGCTCCTCCTGTGTAACCCTGTAAAGGACTGGATACGGGCAGCTATTGGTTAGCTATAATCATTTACAGTTTGGAGAGCATGTGCTGAACTAATATGCTGCGAGTACTTACTCCCTCGGTCAGTATTCCACAAGTCCTTATGTTTTGCACAAGTTCGTTGTACATTAGCCATTCCCGATCCGTTTGCGGCATCACGGTGAGGCTGATGTTCACTTTCACTCCGGCGAGTTTTTGCGCATAACCTCGACATAGTTGTGCGACGACCTTAGGCATGTAGAAACGATAAGCTAAGTATATGTAGATTCTCTATCGCACCATAGTGTCTACACTTACCTCGTACGCATCCGGTCCTGCGACACGCGTCAACTCCTCCTTATGTGTTCGTAGGTGATCTTTTAAGTGGAATTGCCCGTCCTTTGCACACACGATGCACCGATTGTAGCTTTCACTTTGGTTTCTCGGATATAGAATATCTGGAACAATATCTGATGACGTTATGACGTTGAACCATTACTGCTCTTCTACTGAGCTGAAAGCTCACCCTCATGTAACACCGGCGGAAGTCCAATAACCATCCCCTCGTTTAGAAGGAGTTCTAATATGGGTAAGGCCTTCTGGCCGAGTCCAATCACTTTCGCATATGTGCTTGCTGGTAGAGAGCTAGCCATATTATCGCTAATTAATCTGAAATTGTTCTACATACGGCTGGAAATCTGATGTGGTGGAAGCCTCAGCGGTTGCCTCCATAAAACAACAACGACACGGGATGGGTAATGATCATGGATGTGATGATTATGAATGTAATGTTGATGAGGGTATATCATAATATGATGACATGGCTTTGGTACCACCTAGTTCAAAGAGCTTGACTTGCTTGTACAGACAATGCTTACAATACATACTAAATATTCGAGCCGCTCTGTCAGTAGCTAACCATGCCAGAATCAGTTTCACAGGTTCTCATGAGATGAGATCATTCATGGTAAGGCCTTACGCTAGAATAGTTTGTACGAATGCTCTTATTCTCAGAAGATACCAAAGGGGTTCTAATCGGCTGTCCCCTCGTCTAGCGAGATCGTCGGTCCCACTAAACGTGGTCAATATCAAAACTCGGTTTAATTTTACCTATATGTTTGTTTCGTAGCTGCTTAGATTTAGATGTTTTGCTTTAGACGTCCAATAATTGTGTATCCATCTGAATTTCAGGCATGCAAGCACTGCTACGTCCACCCACAGTGAATCATGGTCACTGATTTGCGAAGAAGCTGGACAACCCCCTCTGTGATTCATATGGATCGGACTTGAACAACATTAGTTTGATAAAGAGATCTCAGGAAATATCTGTAACAACGTGATATATGCAGCTCAAATATAGACAATTACAGAAGACTTCATCTTTTTATTAATGTAAACTATATGACATCTCGAATTTCCAGCGAGATTTCAGTACGACATAGCCGTTGCCAACCCGGCACCTAGATGCTTGCATTCCAGGGTCCAGCCACCTTTTGGTATTCACATCGACACCTCATCGTTGATCCTGCGAATTCTTGAGATTAATGCGCTATCGAAAGGTTACGTGAGCAGTGGTTGAGGGAAACCTGAAGCCTACCTGTGCTAGGATCACATGCTTCGCATATGCATTGCCGCCTCAAAATAGGTGTGTTGTACGAAGGGCGCAGCAACTGTTGCCCTTCCTAAATACCGTAAGTTGCTAACCACTATTCTTATCGTACTAATACATAGTTTAAGCCGCACTGCTGTAGACCTGATGTGGCTCGTACGTTACGAACCTGTATGTCTTGTGTGGCTATGAAGTATGCCATGGTTGCCACTTTTCGACCTTCGTCACGTCTGTGCACTTGAAGCTTCACGTTGAAGTGTGCTTCGCTATGGTTTATCAGCCTTCCAAGTGTAACGATTCCCTTGTAGGTTGGATTGTGTGCCACACCACGTTAGTGTAACGAGTCCACCCGAGTTGTACTGAAATTATTCCCATTTACTACATCAAAAAACTGCTGATTGAATTATATCACCGCCACCTTCGTAGCTCAAAGCATAGGCCTGCACCAAGGCGCGTTCCTCTTGCGTCAGCTTGGACAATGCTGACTCGTACTCAGCCTTCGTCATTGTGAAGCCCCTAAATCATGCACTAAAACCTTCACGCTAATGTGGTTTCTATAGTATACACTGACATAGTTTAACGCACCGATAGTCGCAAACGACTGATCCTTTTGGTATGGGGATTTTCGCGAATAGTCCACGTCCACATATGCGCGATACCTCCCTCACTTCCAACCAAGTGAAATTCTGTAATTATGTTCAACGACTGATTTGCTCTCAAGTTCATACACACCCCGCCATCCCCCAAACTTGCCTGAACTGGTCCCTCATCTCGTCGTTTAAAAAACTCCTGTTGTTCTTCGACTGTCTCGAATCTTGTTAGGCCACCATCGTATGATGTTTGGTTGAAGGCGTTCAGTAGTGCAGATATTGAGTCTACAGTCAACGGCAATGGCGGTGGCCCATCTACGGCCTCGAGAATGACGCAGCGCAACCGCGCCGCGAGCCGAGACCGGTGTCATCCGCCGCCGAAATGCTATTTCTAGTCGCTTTCTTGCCGATTTGGTCGAAAATCCTGAAAATCGTGCAGAAAAGCTCAAGATATAGCATAACTACAGCAGAAAACATCGTCCACGACGCGTGCGGCGCGGTTGCGCGGCGTGCTTTTTCAGGCCGCGGATGGGCCACCGCTATTGACGTCCACTGTAGGTGCTCCGGTATTGACTCTTCCACTGGACGTGCTGAACACATAAGTAATATTCTAGGACGTAGTTCACTAAATACTCAGATGTCTTCCTCTCCTTGATCAAATAACACCAAAATCGATTATATTCATCTGAATTATGATACCGAAACAGACCTGGTGTGCATGCTTGTCATCGATTCTCGTTGATCACACGACTTCTCCTGCCGTGCCGCTTTTGAGACGGTGTCTTCCTCCTCCTCATCACGAACTCCTTTAGAGATTCTTTTTTCTTTGGCCGAGGGATGTGGGAGTGAGCTACCGGCTGCTACAGGTTGGTCCTCTCTGGTGCTTCCAGCCTCCATTTCGTCTTCGAAGTGAAAGGGATCTGAATTGCAGGATAGAATGCATGCAGCATGGATCGGATGGAGAAATCTATGACGACTGCACGCACCGGACATTTCCTTTTGCAACTTTCGCTTTCGCGGGGACCTCCTAACCTCGAGTTGCCGCGATTGTGGTCCTAAAAATAGCAGGTGTTGAATGGTGACATCTCAACTATTGTGCTTTTAATGTTTTTCGAAGCACCTTTTCTCGTGGGTCGGTAGTCCTCGTCCTCAATAGACGATAACGAACTGTGCTCATCGCTTTCACTTGAGACTTGCTCCACCAGTCTCAGACCGGCATCATCCCCCCTCTGTTCCCTTTGTTCTGCTCCTTCAGTTTCGTCCTCTGCTACGGGAAGCTTTAAGCTAAAACATGATGATCGCATGGTGGTTACGGTCGAATTGATTGGATTGCTCAATGATTACTCACTCTACAACGCGCAGTTCCCTTTTCACAGTTTCAACCTTCGTGTGATGAGTGATGGCATCCTTGGCTGCTTGCCTTTCCAGTATGCGGTAGGCCCTTGCGCATGCTGACACATAACTATCGTTGTAGTGCTTGAGTTGTGTGTCTCTCTGATGTCCTGAACGGCAAAATAAGCAGGGAATAATGGATGTAGTAGGGTATCCACACCTTCAAGATACGCGCACTCGGGAACTGCTGGACCCACGCTCTCCTTAAAACTTTGTTCCACAGCTTCCTCAAACTGCGCTTTTGCAACGCTATGCCGCGACTGTAGTATTTACGATTGACATCATGATATGATAGTATTATTAAAGGTGGCAAACTGTACAGTGTTGCAGGATATGTTTAAATGGCCACAATTGCAGTCTCTCAGAAACCGCCTCATAAGCATGGGCACTGTGCATTTCGCGACCGGATCACCGTTCCATTTGAGGAAAAAGGCAGCTGTGGCCTGCGCAATGCTCTCCGTGTCCAATCATGCCCTTCCGGCGACACTAAATGTAGGGCTCACTTAATGATTCAAGTCTTTACATTAAGCTATAACATGTAGCAAAACATACTGAGATGATCTAGGGATTGAAACTCACAACGCACGCATCTCCGAATAGCGCATAATCAACCGGTGAGAAATGTGATCGAGGACAAAGAATCCGCCTTTGTAGGTTGTCATGTCGCGCACGCGATCATGCCTTTTGGGATCAGGGTAAATGCCAACCTAAGTCATTTCAATTATCTAGTTTTTTGGAGATCGTGTATGTTCTTAGTATGAACTACTTACATAGTAATTCCGCACACCGGTACTCGTTCTTATTTGTTCGTTTCTCAACCCTGTGAAGGAAGTCTCGTCTTCATCGGTTTGCTCTCCGCCTACAGGGAATATGCTCCCATACTTCATCTTAACATCTCATCATCGTAAATTAACTCATTCCTTCCCGTGTTGCGTTGCACAATGTATGACATACATGCACTGAAAGCAAGTGTTGTCACCTTGTGCTTGTACGGATACACAGAGACAGAAGATCAAACCCCAAGTAAAAGTTGAATTCGCGGGAACATATGGTTCGCGACTGGAACGCTTCATAAATCTCGTCCAATTTGCTCAAAACACTACGATGCGTTACCACGGCATGCGCTACTGCGTACGGCTCGCACATTTAAAGTGTTCGACACTTTAGCAATTGTTAAGTCAACAAGGAGAAGTGCATTGGAAACCAACTTTGCGTTTTGGGAATTTCGCTACACCTCTCCATGTTGCCGTTAGTCTGGACTCTTCCCCCAATGAGTGTAGAACCTGTCGAGCACGATCGAGCCCAGCTTGTATAGCTTTTTCTCTCTTTTCGCCCGCGCCTAAAATCACTTGATTTGCAAACTGTAACATTGAGGTCGACATATGATCTCGTTCAACGCCCACTCACCTATACTTAAACGCAATTTAATGAAGTTGTAGAATGCAATCAGGGCCGTCGCCAAGCCCCTCCTCGTCTCAGTGGACACCTGATTCTCATGTAGTTTCTGGAAAACGGCAACACTATGTCGCAAGAGAAAATGGCATCGTCCATCGATATAGGTTCGCCTATTCTAAACGTCATACCGCGTTTTTTTTTTCGAATTCATTCACTATCATAAACACTTCTACCGCTGTCTACTCCTCATAGCGACGAGCATAAATCGACAAACATATTGTACGTAATTGATGCGTCCTTTTTTGGTCAGGGGTTCATCGCCTTGCTTTGCGTCGGGTAACCACTGGAAGTTCTTGAATCTGAGGCGGGAAAGAAGATTTGATGGAATTGTCGCCACTCACCGCTTCTTTCTTGAGACTTTTGCTGAACATATCGAGCACCTTATGTCTTCTATATTTCACTTTTCTCCACAATTGCAGCCTTTCCTCAACACCTT